>OX589607.1:12032828-12632828 GCA_951329385.1 Polia nebulosa
GTAGGTACTCGGAATTGCACCAAACTTTATTTTTAAGAGCTGTAAGTACATGTGTGAGATATTTATAATTGTGTAATGTATTTATTTTTCATTCATTGAAAATTGCAATAGGTAAGTAAACGTGTAGTGATGCTACTGACAACTCATTTTATATTTATGGTTTTTCTACGAAGTTTTTCTCCCTTTTCAACGGAGGTGCGTGAGACTTTACTCCTTGTTTCACATACCTCTATAGTAACTTAAGGAAAAAGAGGAAGAAGTGACGAGATATTCTTAGGAAGAGGTGGTGAAACGACCAATACGACTACTGCAAGGGCTGATTCGAAGTCTTGAATATAATACCTGAAAGGAGTTAGGTGAGACATTTGCCCAGCAGTGAGTCAGTAAGAGCTAAAATACAAACCTCAAAAGCGAATAGGAAGGTACGGGCGAACTTCCAGCAACTCGACCATTAATCAATCCAGGCACAGGCTAACTTCACCTAGGTTACTTCAGATTAGTAGGTACCTGCGTCCACTCTGGACAGAGTTCAGTGAAGAAGCAAAGACTCCGATCACACACTGATTGGCACTGAATGATTTTGATTTTTTGTCTATAATGGCAAAACCAGAGTCACGTTAGGTGTATGGAATGAAACCATCTTCTACATTGATGATATCCGTCTAATATAAAATCAATCATAACTCTTTCCCTGCACAAGTGTACATATCTGACTGTTCGTGCAATAAATTACAATGACGCTTTTATTATGACATTTCAAATGGCATATTATTATTCCACAACTAGATACAGCAGTGTCCAAAACGCTTATTCTTTCTCTTGTACTGAACAACTGTTTTTTTTTCATATTTGATTTTAAAAGTACTCGGGTCACAGTACTGAAGATTTCTAATAAATCAAATAATTGTGTAATGTGATATCTTCAAGAATAGCTGTTATTAATTCAAAGTCAAGTCCCAGTATTACTGAACCAGAACGTAGTTCGTAACTCCAGCTTAGCCCCACCGGGCTCTCAATTGTATTGAATGTAAATCGGTTAAGCCAGCCACAGTTTATGGCATAAAACCTTTTATAGTCACTTAACTACTGCGACCTTTTCAATATACTTTAATGTAAAGCCTTGCTTACTTTTAAAAGCCTTAGATAGACCAGTTTCTGTAACAAACATTGTTATAGTGGATATCCCACCTACACGAACAAAACTTTTTGGGAACACATTCGTTGTGAGTACAGCTATGGAGTGGAAATCCCTACTGGAGTCTGTCTTTAAGTCGAGAGTGAATAGGTTACTTCTAGGCAAGCGTGCTCCATCGTCGACCACATCATCGCTTACCATCAGGTGAGATTGAGGACAAGCTCGAGACCAACAATGTTAAAAGAAAAATTGCCACAAAATTAATGTGACAAAGTGTCAAACTCAATTTAGCTGCTGCATATTTCAACAGCCGATCGCATCACATTTTTTTTTTTGTAACTTGCGTTAAATTTGTTACGCTTCTACAATTATTTTTGCAGAACCAGGGGTTGAAAAGGTTTGCAGGAACAAAGCATTATTTAGGAGGTAGGTTTAATTACTTTTTAGGATTAACTATAATATTAATGCATTAACCTCCGATAACAAAAAAAAAAAATTCAAACTATATCTGTTTATGAATTCCTCCCACGAATTCTCGCATATATATGTACGAATTAAGGTTTATTAATTTATAAAAATGTAGTGTAAGTAAAAATACATTGTATGAAAATAGATTTCATTGTAAATTATACGATATTAGGTTTTAAAGACCAAAGAACATAGTTATGTATTTATTTATATTCTTCAAATTAAAAACGGACGTTGTAAAATAAATGTGAAATGTAAATAATATTATCATTAGATGGCTTTTGTATATGATAAGATATATTCCAAAGATTTGTACCAGTTTTAAGATAAGCGGAAAAAGATGTTCTAACTACTCTATAGTATTCACACTGTGTATAATATTTTTCTGAAATAAATAGGCGTCTATACAAATTGGTTCAGTTTTATTTATTTTCCATGAAAATGACACAAAAACACTAAGGGACACCCAAACTCTTTTGAACAAAAGCATTAAAAAAACATACTGCGTAAAGTTATCCTCCTCAGTTGCAATTTAGATTGACTACCTGTTCCGGAACACAATTTTGATTGTTCAGATTTTAAACTTAAAATATAAAAATTACACATACAATACAGACATACCTTCAGAAAAAAAAGCATTAAATAATCATACTGCGTAACGTTATCCTCCTGAGATGCAATTTAGATTGACTACCTGTTTCGAAACAATAATTTTGATTGTTCAGATTTTAAACTTAAAATATAAAAATAAAATAAAAACACAGTTGTACTTTGGAAAATAATGAATTAAGAACTTGCTAATCAGTGTTTAAACTAATCACTGATATTTTTTTAACTAATTAGTGTTGTTTGTTGTCTGCTGTTAAGTTTTCACGTCTAAACCGCTGAGCAGATTTTGATGAAATTTGGCACATATTTGGACATAACAGGCAGTAACTCGTCTAGGAATGATAAAACATTTTTCACGAAGGCGAAACCGCGTGCAGAAGCTAGTAGATACCTAACAATATCAGAATATGAAACAATAGGTAATCATAATTTCATTTGAAATACGGGGTATCTACCAAAATACGGGGTATCTACCAAAATACGGGGTATCTACCAAAATTTAAAAATTAAAACCCCCAGCTTAAATCAATTTATTAATCTACTGCCGCTACACCCGCGACTTCACCAGCATGGATTTTGATAATTATTATAGCCTATGTCACTGAAGAATAATAAAGCTTTCTACTGGTGAAAGAATTTTCCAAATCGGTTCAGCAGTTCCAGAAATACTTCCTAAAAACAAACTCACAAACTTACAAACTTTACCTCTTTATAATATAAGTGTAGATTACCTAAGCAACGCGACCTTTAAAGTTTAGATCAGATACATGAAGATTTGTGGCATTGGTCCCTCCATTTGGGAGAAACAGGCACAACATCGGCCCGAGTGAAGACATCGTCTGCAGCAGCAGGTTAATGCTTTTAAAGGAAGGAGGAAGTTCTGAAAAAAATAGACCAGAAATACGACGAACATAAGGCTAGACCACCAACAGCCACAATTTATCATGTCGTCAATGGTGTTCTGCCATGTCCGCTCTATGTTCACAAATTTTTCGAGCTAGTCACATGGCGGCGTGAAGCGAGAAACAGATCTAAGCTCTCGACCACCTTAGAGAGTCAACAAATAAAATAACTGTGGCCGAAATGGGCTAGATAACTTAATCATCATCATCATCATTAGATCAGATAAATTTAGCAGGGAATATCCACTATATTTGCACTTCAACTATGCTACGCACATTAAGGCGTATATAGCCGCCAAGTAGCGCCCTCATTGAATAAAAAATCGTAGAAAATAAATATTAATGAATCCTATGTTGCGTTTGTTACAAAGAGGATAAGGTATTTTTACGTTGTGGAAGCATGACTCAAAGTGATTCGTATCCAAAGTAGTAAGCAAAATTACCAAAAACGGCCGTTTTCCCGCCGCCGCGGCCGTTATCTTAACTCTTTATTTTCAAGTAATTACTTGAAAATAAAGAGTTTAGATATATTCTATATGTTTAGATGTTACAACCCGTCACGTCGGCGTAGTTTCGTCGTCAGACCTGACCCAGTGGTGACGGCCCAGACTTTCGAGTTGGAGTTCGTAAATTCGAACCCAGGCAGGTGTTTTACCTTGTGTAATTTATTTCATCACTATTTCTCTCAAAACGGTGAAGGAAAACATCGCGAGGAAACCGTTTCCCGCCCACTTTCTCTTACAGAAAGGAGGCCTCTGTTCCAGCACTGGGAACATTACAGGATGATTATGTTATGCTATTGGTAACTATATTATTTTGTCGAAGGTTTAAAAATAACTAACGATACGATACATAATCCAAACTGACAGGTTAGGTAGGTAGTTTGAATTTTCCTGTATGAGAATTCTCGTGGTAACGGGTTAACCTCGCAACATAATTATTTTACCTCTCCAGCCCTTTCAAATTCTGAGAATATCGAATCGACGTGCTATGTAATCAAATTCGAAGATGAAATCAGCAATAATCACTTCACTATATATTCATTATCAGCCTTAATGTCCCCACTGCTGGGGCACAGGCCTCCTCTCTGTGAGAGGGTGTGGTCCGTAATCCACCACGCGAGCCCAATGCGGATTGGTGGATGTCACATGTCTTCGAATTGTTTCTAGGACATGCCGGTTTCCTCACGATGTCTTCTTTCACCGTTTTGAGAGCAGTGGTGATGAAATAATGTACACAAAGTAAAGCGAGGCGCCTGGGTTTCAACTCACGACCTACAATTTGTAAGTCGCGGCCAATACCACTGGGTCACAACTGCTGCACTACATATTATACAACTATTATTATACTACATACTACACACACAACACACTACGTACTACATATAATTTTTATACGACATATTATAAAATTCAAGCGCCTCGCTACGCTTGATGCAATCGCTGACCGGGAACAGGATCAAAATTTCTTATTTACTTTTGGTCGCGATAACCGACATCCACGCGGGCGAAGCCGCGGGCAACAGCTAGTTTCTAATAAATAATAATAATCTTGGATAAAAGTGACAAGAAAACTCCAAAAGAAATACATCAGTGAGAAAATTGGCAATTTACCCTACTTCATGGGGGTCAGAATTGTCTTTTGGACCAACTGAGAATAAAAACCTAGAAATGTCACAAATGAGCTCGTTAATGACAGCCCCATCTCAAGTCCAGGCAATAACTGTCAAGAAAATTCTAGGTTGCCTGGAAAAGATCGCGGAATGCAATAAAGCCGCCCATTATATTTGTTTTAGTTTCCTTTTATTATGTCTAATGGTGTACAATACAGTATATAATAAATAAACGAATGTTGAGGACATGAAGAATACCGTACAGTGGACGATACTGCCAACCGCACAAAGTGGCGCCGCATGAATAATAAAAAAAATGAATATTTTTCAAAAAACCCGACTTTTAAAAACCAACTAATTAGTTCCAAACAAGTCTTTTTTGATAAATCAATAATTGAACTAAAATCACTGCCACCAACTGCTTGAAAAGTTTTTTTTTAAGTTTTCAATTTTTATATTTTCTATATTTTGGAATCGCCTCCTCAAACCATTTATTTTGATACTCCACTTAATATAGTTCGTCGACTTTCGCAAATTTCACAAAGCGTCTGGTTGTCGCCATATTGTATTTTTGATTACTGTCATGTCTTTAGTCATCATCATCATTCTCCTGCCCTTATCCCAATTTATTTGGGGTCGGCGCAACATGTCTTTTTCTTCCATACTCCTCTATTAGTCGTCATCTCTGTAGTCACCCCATTTTTACCCATATCCTCTTTCACACAGTCCAACCATCGTTTCTTTGGCCTTCCCCTACTCTTATAGCCATCCACATCCATACACAAGACTTTCCTCACGACATTTTCTTCATTCCTCCGCATCACATGCCCATACCACGACAACCGATTTCCACACAACTTTTCAGTCAGCGGTGCCACTTTCAGACTTCCTCTTATACATTCCTAATTCTATCCATGCGCGTAACACCACACATCGCTCTTAGCATTCTCATCTCAGCTACATGCAATTGCTTTTCATTCATCCCTTTTGTGGCCCAACATTCTGAACCATACAAGACAGCAGGTCTGACCATTGTTTTATAAATCTTCCCCTTAAGTTTTAGGGGAATGCGGGCATCACAGATAGTCCCGGTGACCTGCCGCCATTTCATCCATCCAGTGTTAATTTTGTACTTAACAGTCCGATCTATTTCGCCATCGCTTTGCACGAGTGAACCGAGATACCGAAAATCGGAGCAGACTGGGAGAAGCGCGCCATCTAGCACTACAGCTTCAGAACTGGAGAGACCGCTGAAATCGCAGAACATGTATTCAGTTTTGGTTCTGCTGATTTTCAAGCCAACTTTCTCCAGCTTCTGTTGCCATTTCTCCAATCTGCTCTGGATCTCAGGTCCATCTTCACCGACCAGAACAATGTCGTCGGCAAACAGCATGCACTAGGGTGCCTCTTCCTGTATTTCCGACGTAAGAGCGTCCATAATCAACAAGAAGAGGTAAGGACTTAAAGCCGATCCTTGATGCAAGCCTACAGCCACACTGAACTTATCGGTGTTGCCAGCAGCCGACCGGACGTAGGTACTAGATTGTCTGTACATAGCACGAATCAACTCAACATACTTCCCAGGCAAACCTTTCTCTTTCAAGGCCCACCACAACACATCCCGAGGTACCCTATCATACGCTTTCTCAAGATCAATGAACACCATGTGCAAGTTCTTGTGCACACGTCTGTACTTCTCGCACAATTGACGGAGAGCGAAGGTGGCGTCCATTGTCCCTCGACCTGGCATAAACCCAAACTGGTTCGGGGTAATCTCACTCTCCTCTCGCAATCTTTTCTCTATCACTTTCTCCCATACTTTCATAGTATGTGACACTGTCATGTCTTTAGTAGCACTTGCAAAATTAAGACGAATCAATTGACGTAAGAATTATCAAAATCGGTTCACGCGTTTGGTCCCTATTTTTTTTTTTTGTGGCGTTGGAAATCATGAAGGCGTGGCAGACTCTTACTGACTAAAACCCACCCCTATTCCTAAAAAACAGTTACCTCGCTCCTGGGAATTTAGGGCAGGGGCCCTAAATTCCCAGGAGCGAGGTAACTGTTTCGAATTTATCCTCAACCCCTGGGCAGGATCGTTCATGACGGGCCCCGTCGTGTTTGCTGACAACTCTTTGAGGCGCGCGTGGAACACTACGCGCCGTCGACTCTCGGGCCTGATATTGATCGGACGACAAGTTACCTACTACTCGCCGTTCGCAGGCCCGGGTCTACGGTGGCCGTAGATCGCCTCGCGACGTCCTCCGCCCAGGGCGTCTCCTGCGGCGGCTGCTGCTGAGGGCGTGAGGGCGAGTCTGTTGTTGTAGCCTCTCCCTCACCCGTTCCGCCTCCTCCTTCGCAAGCATTACTGCCTCCTTCGCAAAAGGAGGAGACTGCTTCCCATTCCCTCTCGCCCCGTACCAAGGCCTTGACCAGGGCCGGGCGCGAGAGGTCGCTGCCGCCGATCGCATCCATGAGGACACGGCGGGGCTCCGCCCAAACGGGGCAGATCTCCAACGTGTTCTCCACCGTGGCCTCTGGGTGATCCTCACAGTGGGGACACCCGGGCGTTTTCCTTTACCTTATTCTACACAGGAACCTCCCGAAACTTCCGTGTCCGGTGAGGACCTGCGTCAGGCGGAAGGTGAGGCCACCGTGGCGCCTCTCCCGCCACTTCTCAAAGAGGGGCACTACCGCCACAATGGTGGCGTGCCCAGCGCTGGGTTGCGACAGTCGCTCTCTCTATGTCGCCATGAGATCCTGTCGGAGCTCTGTCCGCCGAGCCGCGAGGTGTTGCGGAAGCGGAGTTTCGCCCCGGCGTTTCGCCTCCTCGCGCCACTCATATAATTGCGCGAGGACCTTTGCGTCCAGATCACCACGCCGCCTCACGGGAGATCGTGCGGTAATAAATAAATATATAATAAATCCGAGGATACCCTCGGATCATACGGATCGCCATGACCCTTTGGGACGCGTTCATCTGGCGAGCTGATCGCTGCCTCAGGGAACGCGCCCACACCGGTGCCTTGTAAAGGGCCATGGATCGCATGATCTCCGCGTAGAGCCTCCGGCAAGAGGCGCTTGGACCCTCCAGATTGGGCAAAAGCCGCTTCAAGGCGGCCCCGGTCCTATCCAGTCTGGAAGCCAAACGTCGGAAGTGCACGCGTTCGGTCCCTAAGGCGCCACAAAGGAATAAACATACATACATAGCCTGATAAACACATTACCCTCGTGTGTATCGCACATTCGGTTAAAAAAGCCACAGGATAAAAAGAGATGAAAAGGCGACTGTTGAGACTTTACATAATTTGGTATAAGGACAGGAGAAAGTGGTTGGTTTTATCAAAATTTGTAGATGCATTTAGTAATTAAATCAAAAAGATAAGGACAGTCTTCTAAGGAAGTTTTCCAGAAGCTTCATCGGTAAAGTTACTTGCCCTAACTGTCCTGTCTTAAAAAACAATCCTGTATATGAAATTACAATTTTCATGGCAATTCAAATTATTATTAATAAAGACACACACAATGTAACAACCTATTTACAATGTCATAATGATATTCATACAAACCCTTTAATCGTCTTTCAAATTGAAATTGAAAACCCACCAGATGCGTTTAATTACATTATAATTTACACACCTGCTGTTCCTAATTAATATTTGAGGGAAAATTAATAATTTGCGGTAATTTGTCTAAAATAATAAGCACCCTATCTAGTGCCAAATATACAGCATGTAACAAAAGCCCTATCCGATCCCGAAGGGTATTTACTTAGTATCGTACCGCGTACAAATATAGGTACGTAATCATTTAATGGATACGAGATAATTATTTATCCCAAAAAAAATAAAAAAAATAAAAATTTAACAAAGGCAACACTGAGCGCTCGACAAAGTTCACCTACTGCTTCGTTTCAAAGATTCTGCCTGAGCGAGACAGAGTGCTTACAGCACGGCTAATGCTGGGCAGTATCGTTTGAAATAAAAATAAGTAAAAATGAAAAGATTTCGCCAGCCAGTGGAGTGTTGTCAACTTATGAAAATTTGCCATATTTAGTGTTAAACCTTTAAACTGTATAAAATCGTTATACCTATCTACCCCAAAGACATTTTAAATGAAAAAAATAAATTAATAATCTTTTCATTATTTTTTTTTTCACTTTAAACTGTATAAAATCGTTATACCTATCTACCCCAAAGACACTTTAAATCTTTAAACGATACATACATGATGAATGAGACATTTTATATGAATGCAGATAGATAGAACGATTTTATACAGTTTGCAGTGAAAAAAAAAATTTTTTTTTTTCAAACATTAGGAAAAGGCCGACGAAAAATTCCAACGCTAGGGGGTCCAGAATCATGTACTGAATCACTAGTACACGTATTTGCGTTCATGTACCTTACACCCTGTATAACTTTTGGTTTTTATGAGTTACATTTTTTTACAACTTTTTCTAGTACTTATGTTAAACCAGGAATAGGCCTTTATTGGATCGGACAAGGTTTTTGTTACACGCTGTGCAACTTGTTTCCACGCACTTTTCGGCTGTCTTCGTATTATAATATGTATAGGCCTACTGTCTTTTCAACCCCCACCCTAAAATAGGAGTGTTATAAGTTTGACGTGTGTATCTGTGTGTCTGTCAGTGACATCGTAGCTCACAAATGGATGAACTGATTTTGATTTTGTGATATGCTGGCCCGATCCGTACAGAGAAGTTCAAGAAAGGGTATTTTAAGATATGTATTGATAGATGGATAGAATCCCACAGATGCCTCCAAAGGTGACAAATAGTGCGAAGAGAATAAAAAGAAAAAGCGTGGCAGAGAGATGATGTAGCAAAAGGAACATAACACGTTCGAGACACCAGTTTTTGTTTTTAACCACTATGAGTGTGTCTGTCTGTCTGTGGCACCATAACTCTTGGATGAACCGATTTGAATACGTTTTGTTTTATTTGATAGCAGGTTTTCTTCTAAGCGTTGGTGATTTTTTGTTATTAATAGCCTAGTATGGGCCAAGGGCCTTCTTCATATTTTTCCATACAGTCGATGGGTATCAGCGATGGGTATCTATGATATCCATATACCATACCATACCATAGATACTGTAGAACCTCAGGGCTCCAATAAGGCCTGCAGGGCTTTAGGGGTGCTTTCGTAGCTTGGGGACTCGCTTGCTTACTGCGAGAGTGCGGTGTGTTAGGAGTAACTGGCTACATGTGGATAAGAAAAAACATGAGGGCCCGCGATAAGTTCCATATTGATTTTATAAGAATTATAAATGTGTGCCCACTTCCGAGGGCTAAACTGATCTCTGTCTTAACTGCCAGCTAAAGGCCGGTGCAGACCCACTGAGTTTAGGCTGTGTCTACAATACGCCACAATACCATACACAAATTGAAAGCCAGAATCAACAGTGGCAACCACCAGAAAAACGCCGAGACAATGAAGCTCGACGAGTCCCGGAGAAACGGTTAAACATTCTTGGGTTCCGCAATCGTGACTACACGAGAAGACTCTTACCCAGTTATCACTACTAGCTAGATGTTGTTTGCCATCCACCAAAGTGACATGTTCTATTTAGTTGAGCTGTTAGTGCCATCACATGTCGTGTTGAGTTTCAGTTTATTAGTGTCGATCTAGTATTAACATGAGATTTTCAATTTCCCCTGATTTCAGCGTTGCAACGGAAGTTCTTTAAATGAAACAGATGTTTCAAGTTGTATTACAGCGGTGATTTTGGCATGTTTTTTGCTAGTTTGCTAAAATATTTACAAGTTTAAACACATCTGCAATTATTATGTACATAAGAGTACAAAAGTAAACTCGCGCTTTTTTCCCGTGGGTGGGCATATATTATTATTACCATTATTATTATAAGGCTATACATTATTATTGTTACGTCGAACGTATTTCACTGGAACGTTCGAGAATGTAGTCGAAGTTTGCAGAAGTTTCCACTACGTTCGAGAACATTCCATTGTGGTACTGTGTAGAAGTTCATAGATGTTTCTAGAATATTCCAGTATAGGATAATTCGACAATGTTCTAGAAACTTCCATGACTGTATAAATAGGCCGGACGGCGGGCGAGTGAGTCAGTCTGTTTTCGACTACGGATGCGAACGGAAGCGAATACAAGCGATTACGAAGAGAATAGTGATTATAAGCGATTCAGTGTTTGTGTAAATAAGTTGTTGAGTTAATAAAGGATATTTAGTTAGTTAATTGGTGTAAAATAATTTATCCCATACCCAGCTCGTAACATTATTACCAAGTAAATCATAATATATGCTAAAGACGCAATCATGTTGAAACACCTTTATACCTAACCTTTATCAAGGAAAGTGCAGCAACCGAGTTTTATCTTTCCTAAGAGTGTGGAGCAGATAGTTCTGACGAATTGATGGGGTACTACGAAAATAAAAAAGTGTCCTTCGCAGCATCGACCACATTGGGAATGGCGACCTGTATGAAACAATGACGAGAGCAGTCATGGTGGCCCAGTGGTAACGGCCGCGACTTTTCAAGTTGTAGGTCGTCAGTTCAAACCCAGGCAGGCGCTTTCCTTTGTGTAAGTTATTTCATCACCACTACTCTCAAAACGGTGAAGGAAAACAACGTGAGGAAACCGGCATGTCCTAGAACCAGAAATTCGAAACTTTGTGACATCTGCCAATCCGCATTGAGCCCGCGTGGTGGATTACGGCCCACACCCTCTCATCTCACAGAGAGGAGGCCTTTGCCCCAGCAGTGGGGATATTAAAAGGCTGATGACGATGAAACAATGCACCAACTGAGTATAGGGCAAATTAAAAATAAGGATTTTTTAAATTATATTGTTCATTGTTTATTATATTTCATATCTACTAGTAACTGGTAGCTATGAAGCATTTGTGTTAGGTCTTTAACAACAAGTAGTTATAAGCCACCTGCTTTATGCTCCTTTTTTATCATTTATAGGTACACGTTTGACCACTATCTGACCTGATGGCAAAATTTTAATAATTTATAGTTTTGACGTGAATGCGTCTTTAAATTTGCTTCCATAGTGGAAGGCAATCCAAAAAACCAAATGAGAACAAAATCGGGGGATACAGTTTGGTGTTGCAGCTTCATAACTATCATCTCCATCCAATATTTAATATAGTATAACTTTGACTAGGAGTAGTTATGACGTTCGTTTTAGTTTCATTCGATTCTCTCATCAAGCTATACAGCGGTCCACATGCTATACAGCTGTCCACAAGTTATACAGCCGTCCTCAAGCTATACTACCGTCCACAAGCTATACAGCCGTCCACAAGCTATACTGCCGTCCACAAGCTATACTGTCGTCCACTAGCTATACTGCCGTCCACAAGCTATACAGCCGTCCACAAGCTATTTTCTGCATCTCCAATCGCACGCCATTAATCCCAAAACTCTGCAACCCTGATCTAGCTTCTATACATCATTCTAATTTCACTAGGAACTTTCCTCCACTATAATCGACTCTCAAAAACAACTGTCAATTTGATTGAGTTGATTAGAATATAACATTTTTGTTTTCTGAAAGATAAACTAGGATACTCCTTTCCTGCCAACATAATCAGCCTTCAGTAAATTCAGTCATTGAAAACTAGAGTGAATTAGTTAGGAATTAGCGCTCAGCGTAATTTAGTTTGTCCTGAAGACGCGATGTATAGGGACAATAGAGTCGTATTTGATCCAGAATAATTTTATTACTAGCTTGAATTGGTTTTACTCAGTTGGTAATAAAATAAGACGACATAACAAAATGAAAATTGACTTAACTGTATCTTTTTTTTTGTTTTTGGGTGGAAACCGTAAAAAGCGCCAGGTCTTTCACTAAATCATCCCGGTGATCACCATCAACACATGGAAGTCGCTCCATTACCTCTTAAAAAAGCACTTCGGAACCCATTCTATACAACATTTGTTAAGGCACATACCTAAGTAGACTGTAAAGGGGTCTCCCCTGAGCCTCGCTGTTAGCTCGCAGCTTGTGAGCACAGTGCCGCCGTATTCTCTGGAAGCTCTCGGTGGTCAATCAGAGTCCCCACTCTGAGCGCCCGAGATTTTAAAGTCCCGACTGCATTAAATGATGCAGGGACTTAGCTGTACTTACTGTAACCGAAAAAGACCTAATTGATTTTACAACCACATTTTTAGGGGTCCGAAAGTCCGAAGAAAAAACGGAACCCTTATAGGATCACTCGTGTGGCTGTCTGGCCGTCTGTCACAGCCAATTTGGTCCGAATCTGCTGGGCCGATAGAGTTGTAATTTAGTACACACATGAATATCTGTGACCCAAACACGGACGTGTACCTTAAATTAATTAATTTGGAATGTAGGGGTCAGTTTTGGGATGAAAATCGTAAAATTATAAATCAAAGTTTTTCAAATCGTGTCGTGCGATATATCAAATGAATTGGCACATTGTGAGGGTCTTCAATATATTTTTTACATAATTTTAAAGTATATAATTTTCAAGTTATTTAAGAAAATAGATGAAAAATGACCCGTCCTTATCTCCGAAACCACTGGGCCTAAAATTTAAAAAAAATACCGATAGTAGTTCTTTACTTACAGATTACAGGAAAACCTATAAGGTGGAGGCAGTTTAAAAAAAACCTGAAAAATATATAATTTGTTCGGAACCGTTTGCACGCGAGTCCAACTCGCTCTTGGCTGGTTTTATTTTGTTCAACTGTGAGTTTGTGACAGTTTTTGCCGTAGTTACGGTTATAGCGGTAATAATATTAACAGTAAGAATGACCGTTACGTACAGTTCATCGTAACGATCTGTAAAAATGTATCTGACAATAAAATTATTATGATGAGTGAAATTCAATGTGGACAGTGTGAATTCAATTCGTGTGTGAAGTTAATGTATAATGTGCTTTTTGCGATAGCGCAAAAAGCATCCAAGATGGATGCTTTTGCAAGATAATCTTTTACACTAAAAATTTTGTTTCTAACGTCATTATTATCAGAGAGTGCCGGAGTTACCGACATTGTTTTCAGGATAAAGTCACCTGAATTGGCAATGGGCTGGCCATGTTCGTCGGCGGACCAGCCTCTAATGCAGCAGACGAGTCTTAGAATGGAGACCGCCAAGCGTAACGTGGTTCGCCCCACATCTAACTAGCATCAGACTGCTTGAAAAGTGACTTGTTTGGAAGTTTTTGTTGTTTTGTAGTCGGGTTTTAAGAAAATATTTTTTTTTTAATTTTCTACGTTTTAGTGAGTTATATTTTTCGAATTAAGTTCATCGACTTTAATGTTTTTATTTTTTTCCAGTATGGCGTCTGGTTATCGCCATATTGTATTTTGATAGCTGTCATGTCTTTAGTAGCACTCGCACGATTAAGACAAATCAATTTACGTAAAAATAATCAAAATTGGTTTACGCGTTTGGTCTATAAAGCGCCACAAAGGAACATACATACATACATAGGCTGATAAACACATTTTCCTCCCTTGCGTCGCGCAGTCGGATAAAAAGGTAACTAGTATAGATTGGATGCGGAAGGTGGACCGGGTATTATTGTGCAGCATAGTAGTGTCCTATTTCTAGACTGAAATAAGCTGAATAAATTTATTTGTTAGTCTAACCAAACACGTCGATAAATTTCGTGTTTACCAGTAGTTGTTAGCCCTAAACCACTCTAAACATAGTTCTATGATAGTGTCTTGTACCCAAAATCTAATAATAATTCATACCACAGTCAATCGCTTGTAACGTTCAAATGTTCGAAGTTGGAATCGGGTAGGAAACTTGCTCGTAATATTGTAGTTCAAGATTAGTTCCATTTTGGTTCCGTACCACATAGAATTTAATTCAATGTTACTTTGAGGAGGGCAGTTCAATTTCAAATAGAGCTGATTTGAGTCTCTGAGTTAGATCAGTATTACTGGCAAGTATAAATTAGGCGGTTAACGAGACAGTCTTATTTATGGCATTGATGGTATAAAAAATATCAGATAAGTGCTAGTCGGACTCGCGCGAAAAAGATTCCGAACGAATCATATTTTTTTAACATGTTTAAAATAAAACATAATTATATACTTCTTATAGATTATCCTGTAAGAATCATTTTCTGTTTTTTTTTAACCGACGAAAAAAAAGGAGGAGGTTCTCAATTCGACCGCATATATGTTTTTTTTTTTTTTTGTGTATGTTCAGCCCTCACTCCGTCATTTATGAACCGATTTTGATTATTCTTTTTTTGTTAGATAGGGTACACCTAAAAGGTGGTCGCATGTCAAGGAAATCAGGATCTGACAGTGGAATCCTGACAAAATTGAGAGAAAACCTCGAAAATTGTGGGCATGTTTAGCGTTTCTGTATGTGTGTTCAGCCCTCACTCCGTCATTTATGAACTGATTTTGATTATTTTTTTTTTGTTAGATAGGGTATACCTTAAGGGTGGTCCCATGTCTAGGAAATCTGGATCTGATAATGGAATCCTGACAACACTGAGAGAAAACCTCGAAAATTGTGGGCACGTTTAGCGTTTCTGTATGTATGTTCGGCCCTCACTCCGTTATTTATGAACCGATTTCGATGATTCTTTTTTCTTAGATAGGGTATACCTCAAGGATTGTCCCATGTCAAGGATATCAGGATTTGCTAATGGGATCCTGAAAAAATTGAGAGAGAACCTCGAAAATTGGGCACGAATATTGTTTCTGTTTACTTTTCATAACTGAATCAGGTATTTGCATTTAGGAACCATCACATCATGAAACTGAGCTGATGATGGAAACCATACCTTTCCTAAACAATAGAAGTCAGATATAAAAACTGGTTTTAGTGACAAATACCACTTAATATGCTTTGACGAAAAGACGTCTTTACAATATTGGAGGTAACCTCAACTGGTCAATATCCTGGGAACTTCATGGAAGGATTGTTATATCATCAGCTCAGTGGCAAGAGGAATGATGAAGAATTAGAAATTAGCCTCAGAGTGTTAAAAGATGATGCGAGCCACAAAAAACCATGAAATAAAAAACTTTTTAACAAAAAAATTAACCGACGAAAAAGAACTAAAAAGCAAAAAATAAATAAACCTTATAAGTCTTGAGTAATGAGCTTATTTACCTACATAAAATATCAAATTTTACATAAACTAATTTTGAGTCGGCGCCAATTAATAAAATGATTAATTACCTACTTACAGCCCTCTTCATTTGTAAGTACTTATAAAATTTAGATATTTAATAATCAGATTGTTGTTTGGCGCCGACTCAAAATTAGTTTATGTAAAATTTGATATTTTATGTAGGTAAATAAGCTCATTACTCAAGACTTACAAGGTTTATTTATTTTTTGCTTTTTAGTTCTTTTTCGTCGTTTAATTTTTTTGTTAAAAAGTTTTTTTTTTTAATTTTAGATTCAATAGTTTCGGAGATAATCAATATTATTCATAAATTTATTAAATAAATTTTCACTTAAGGGTTCCGTTCTTTCATTCGGACGTTCGGAACCCTAAAAACCGTAAATCTCACAGGGAACTTTCTGCGTAGACTTGTAATAGAATGAAGGCTATACTAGGCTAGAGCTACTTTCAGAAATGTATCTGCCAGCCTTTTCCCAACTATCTTGGTGTCGGCTTCCAGTCTTAACCGGATGCAACTGAATAGTATTTTACATGAAACGACTGCCTATCTGACCTCCACAAACCAGTTACTGGGTAATACGATACCCCTTGGTAAGACTGGTTGTCAGACTTTTGGGCTTCTGACGACCCGTAACGACTGTCAAAGATACACGATTTGTCAATCGTGTATCTGGAGCCAGGACCAACCAGGAGCCAAGACCAACGGCTTAACGTGCTTTCTGAGGCATGGACGAGTCTCAGTATGTAAAGATGGTCACCCATCCATGGACCAACCCCGGCAAGCGTAGCTTAACCTGATGTATCGACCCGTGCGACTGTTATTATTTTAGCCACGAGCTACTTTCAGAAATATCCAGGGATATTGGGATTGCCAGACAATAAATATGTTTACAAATTCGTACGTGCCATATAAAGGTTCTGTCACCATTCATTCGTCATATTTCATCTAACATAAGAATCACGTACAAACACTACCCACTACCTACGCAATGAACTTTGAAAATGGCACCAAAAACGAACGAAAATCACAATAGAACCTTTATTTTTTTTGCTCCCGACCGACAGAAATACGGTAGGTACTGCGCAAAATACAGATGTGACCGATTTGTCACGGTACAACCAATCTGAAAACGGCATCAATCATTTTTCACTTGCAAAAATAAAGCCCGAGCAGATGTGAACAAAATAATTATTTAAGTGGGCCAATTTTAAAATTCAAAAACTTTGTTAAATCATGTCGGTCGTTGTGAATTTAAATGTGCTTGTCACATGGATCGCGACCCCGTAGGCCCAAAAGTAATTAATGTCTCTTAACGCAGACCGCATTATAATTAATCTAATGAAACTTGATGTATTTTGAGTGAAATTGGTTAAAATTACATCGTCTATTTTGTCTCGTCCGAGAAGAAAATGACAGTGATTGATGTAATTTTTATTAAATTGCCCGGGGTGATGGAACTACATCCTCATTGGGGGCCATAACTTACCATGGCTACGACTATGGTCTTGCTGAATGGCTGCCCTGGTATGCAGAAAGTTTAGGCATAGTAAAATTATAGTCTGGTAGAGTAAGCAAAAGAAGTTCGAAATTCTTGCACCATGTTTCGATACACATGGCCTAGGGTGGTGGAACAACATCCTCATTGGGGGAAAATTGGGCTAAAACTAACTAAGCTGAATGGCTGCCCTGGGGCCTGAGACAAATTACTTTACTGTTAGCGATTACGATAACGATTAGTACAAAATGTATGGCAATGACATTACCTGCGGAGAGAACTGTCACGTGACTCTCGTCCAGGTAATGTCATTGCTATACATTTTGTACTATGCATTAGCGTGAAGGCTAATAGAAAACTATATTGTCTCAGGCCGCTGGTATGCAGAAAACTTATAATAAGATTACAGTTAAGTTCGAAATTCTTGCACCATAATATGTTTCGATTTGGCTTAAATTTTGACCATTCGTACAAAAAAAGAAGTTGTTTTGAGGAGAAGAATATATAGAATGATACAATGAGCGGAGCGTGCTTGGAAACTGCAGCACTCTACCTACATACGTTTTTATATGAATATTTAAACGTAAGGGGCCTACAACAAAAAACTGTTAACTTACTGTACTGAAAAAAATTGTGTCTTGTTTTTGGCCCCTGAGAATTGCGGGTTCTTTCCGAAATTCAGCCCGTGGTGGGCTACCGCCACTGCTCCCCTAAATCCACCAGTGTCATTGTAACGTTCACTGATCAGGAGTTTTGACTTTAGTGGAAGGTTAAGGCATATCCATTTGCGGTTTTACATAATTATTAAAAAAGGCTATAAGTCGTCAATCAGTTTTCAAGAAAGCTATGATTTTCTTAATGTATCGTTAGCCAGCATCCGAACCACTTTATCAAAATGATATTATCCATCAAAGGCGTTTGAGTCTTCACCCAAATAACCTGTCTTTGCAAAATCGTTTCAAGCAAGATTTAGAACACTATTATTAAACAGTACCTAAATATAAAATTTATTAGTCAGGTATATTTTACGAGCACACCAAAGGGTTTGAGCGTTATCGTTTCTGTTGATTTTCATGAGCACTAAATTTGAGAACATGAAGGCAATCAGGACAATATAATTTATACCAATCCTCCATCTATCTACACCTAATTATAATATATATATATATATTATATTTATATTTATAAAACAAAGTCCGGTTATAGTCCGGTCAATTTAGACATAAAAATAGTGGTCAAATAACAAAAAATCCCGGAAAGCCAAATATTGGTGGAGAGCTGGGGTTTATCATTACAAATAAAGTTTTAAAAATCCCCGTCAATCCTATGTGTGCTGCAAAAGTTATTCGAGATCAAAGGTCAAAATTTTCTCGAAAACGGTAAGTTTTATCAAAAAAAAACCTCAAACTGAAGTTGTAGATCTTAAAACTTTCTACAAAAATGATATTTTTTCTAAGACTTACCATTCCTGAGATATCGCGATTCTAAGAGTCACATTATACATGATATGCACACATTTCCACGCCACCTGTGAGTTAGTGTACTTGGTAAACCCCAGCTTTCCACCAATATTTGGCTTTCCGGGAATTTTTATTATTTTAAATGTCTATATTGACCACACTATTAGTTACACCATTTATAACACAAAAACGGCTCCACCGATTTTAATGATCTTAGATTTATTGGATTTCTTCGCCCCGAACAGCAGAGTAACTGTTAAAACACCGGAAAACTTCACGAAAAAAGAACATTTTCACATACAGTTTTAATGCAACGGCTTTTTTGTTTATAGATTTTGGGGTGGTACGAAGTTCGCCAAGTTGTTTTAATGGTAGGAGATATTAAATTGACTAACTACGGGCTAATCGTATGGGTTTTAGACACGAAATTGTTTAGTACAACATAGGATGTTTTCAGGAATATAATTTGAAATTATGAAAAAGTATTGAACTTCATCAAGCGTCGTATAGTTAAGTTGGTTGATAACGGACAGTTCTACGTAAAAGACTTTTCAAAGTAAAAAAGTACATTTACATTATTTCAGTAAAATAACAATATAGTGATTAATTATTTTATAAAACCAATAAAGAAGGTTATTTTAATGCATCATAGAAAATTTCATGTTAGTCAGTCCACAACTCTCAAAATAGTCACAATTTTTTATTAAACATGCTCTCCTGTAAAATTTCGATTTTCGACTTTGTAAATGTTTTCTTCTACTTTGCTGCCATCGAGTTATAGGAAAATAAAACAAAGTGACAAATCCTTTTTAACACTGGCGACCACCAGAAACCGATACTTGTCTTGTATCCTGCAAAATTGATTAGAAAATAACAGCGGAATAAGTTGTCACAATACACATTCATTTCGCAAACAATTCTTGGATTCGTGTACCATCTGAGACATCCCCAAAACTACATCCCACGTGGTTAACACCAACATCAGTTCTCAAATTATAATTTATCATCAATTTCACTATCTATTTCTATGTTTACCTGGACCACAAACAGGCAGGTCTGGTACATAACAGTCAGCCCTGGAGTGATCTTGCGCAATAAGTCACGTGTTCAGTTGTGGTCACCAGTCGCATTCGAATGCAGTCACCGCAAAGCAATATCCGCTTAATATCGGGGTGCTGAACTGTCCGTCAATATGAGGCTTTTAAATCTGCTAGAAATGGAGTTATATATTTTTTTGCATTTTAGCGATAGTTATTCTCGAGTACTAAGATAAGATAGGTACCTTCCATAGTTCGTATGTAATGGGTTGGGTTTTTTTTTTTTTTTTGGGGGTTGGGAAATCATCCTATGACTTCTTCCGCTCTAGGGTGGAGCGGAAGGGCGTGTCAGACTCTTACTGACTAAAACCCACCCCTGTTCCTCCCTGCCTCGAGTGCCCAGGGGCGAGGCTGCTAACTCTTTCGAATTTATCCTCCATCCCCGGGCAGGCATCGGCCGTGGCAGGCCCCTTCCCTTTGCTGACAACTCTTTGAGGCGCGCGTGGAACACTACGCGCCGTCGACTCTCGGGCCTGGCGCTGATCGGACGGCGAGTTACCCACTACTCGCCGTCCGCAGGCCCGGGTCTACGGTGGCCGGAGATCGTCTCGCGGCGACCGAACCCCTTGGCGTCTCAGGCGGCGGTTGCGGCTGGGGGCGCTAGGGTATGTAATGGGTTGCAGGGGTATTTCTAAGTGTTCATAAATAAAAGATCTTCATCAGCATCGGCCTCCCTCAAGTGTCGCCACAACGACCGGTCTTGTTGTCTCGCATCCATCGGCTACCCGCGACCCTCACCAGGTCATCAGTCCTACTTGTGGGAGGCCTTCCAACGTTGCGTCTTCCGACATACGGTTGACTCTGTGTGTACATAAATGATTAAATAAATAAATAAATGATTTATTATATATGGTTTCTTGGGCTAGTGTGAGATTGATAAACAGTGGTACCTACACATTTTAATAGAACCACAGTGAAAAAAAAATATACTGACTGATGAATTCCTACAAGAAAATAACAAACTCAAAACAAACTCAAACAGAAAATATCAACCTACATGTTATTATGTCTGCCTATAACTTGCTCTAGATTATGCAAGTACTTAGCTTCCATGTCATTGTCACTTTCACGTTTTAAAGTAAGTATTTACTTTTATTTAACAAATTACGCTGTTCTTACTTACGATCAATAGTATTGTTAAGTATTAACTTTTAAGCAACTAACGGGTGAGCAGTGGTGGCCCAGTGGTATTGGCCGCGACTTACAAGTTGTAGGTCGTCAGTTCAAACCCAAGCAAGCGCTTTACTTTGTGTAAATTATTTCATCACCGCTGCTCTCAAAACAGTGAAGGAAAACATCGTGAGGCAACCGGCATGTCCCAGAACCAAAAATTCGAAGATATGTGACATCCAACAATCGATTACGCCCCCACATCCTCTCTCACAGAGAGGAGGCCGGTGCCCCAGCAGTGAGGACATTAAAAGGCTGATGATGATGATGAACTAACGATCATGTGTATTATTATTCATAGATGAAGTTTAGAACTGTATATGCTTGTAGTTGCCATGGTCTAACTAGGTAGTGCTTTTAGTAGTTTTTGGGAACCATTTGTTGAAGCCCTCTTCTGTAACATTCATGTTCTTCTTTTCGTCGGTTTCGGTTTTGACTCTAATTTTGTCCGACCAGTATATAGCCAACTGGTTAACTTTGATTATAGGTTTTACAGATATAAAGGTTTTCGGTTTGGAAAGAGCTTAGAAAAATATTTTTTTTGTTTTTGTCGATCCTGACAAGAAAATAAAAGATCTACTTGTAAAAAAAAAATAAGCGTATCATTGGTTTTAACATTATTGTGCAGGTTCTTAATTAAAAAAATCTATGGAGAATTATAATAAGAAATCGCTAACCAGCATTTAAACAATTAAAAGCATTATGATTAGTGAGTTTTATAAGTAAGGCTGAAAGATTGCAGACGATAAAGTAGCAAAATGTTAAACTTCATTGCCGAGTTATTAGCTGAAGGCACAAGGCATTAAACCGAACCCTTAAGTGTAGATATAAATACTAATATCGCAGTTTCTTATCTCGCGTACCCGTTGTTCTTATAGCCACACTACTAAGGGCAATAATAGTCAAACTGAACCACATTTTTCCTGCTGCCTTTGCGTGCAATTATCTGATCCGTGCAAAGGTATATAGCTACATAAGTGTCTATTTCGAGTGCATGTGCGTCTTTGTGAATCTTGTTTTAATCTAAATTTGAATAAGTTCTTATCTGCATGTAATTCAAGGTCATCTTGTGATGAAATTTCCTGTTGAACTGCAATGCAAATTCAACTATACCTCTTTGGAGTTGTAGGTATAATCTTAACTTATGTAATGGAGAGATCTAATTTTATTTTATTTATAATAAAGGCTATCTTTCACTTTTACTTCACCTTTTCGTGATGATTTCTCAAATTTCTCCTACCAGTATGTACTTACCTGAGGCCTTAGACGAGTAACATTCTATAAACGAAAGCGACGAGGTAGCAATAAACAAAAAGTCTAAAATGTATAGGGTGTTTTTTTTTTTTTGATAAGCCTATTCAAATGTCACATATTCAACCGCTTTACATTTTGGCATTTCGACAACAGACACATTGATAACTGATCGAATGACATTTTGTCTAGAGCGTTTGGGTAGCTTCGTTTAAATCTTGGAAGGTGCAGATGGTTGTGCACTAGGCAGGAAGGAGGTGAGGCATGTCCTACGTAAGGCACTGACCCTGAATTTGGGATGGGTCAAAATTCTTTGATTGTTATGAAGCTACAATATCATCTGTCGTAACTCATACGCTACTTTTAATTCCGGAAAAGTGCTCGGTGTCTGTGGGACAGGTCTAATTATGAAAATAACGCGGACGGAGCAGCATTGCAAACTTTAACTGTGCCCACAGTTAAAGTTTATATGCAGAAGGAGTGCCGGATGCTAATATTTTTATATAATATGCAATAGAAATAAATTAAATTATTTAAAAAAAATACACACACTTTCATGCGTACCACACGTATTAGTATATGATACTCTTTTGTTTACGTTTCACAGTCATGTCATGTGTATGTTCTTGGCCACTAAAACCTTAACGTTCCAACTTAAAATTTAAATTAATTACGGTTGAATTTCGATCACCGGACGACCACTAGTTAGTATTAATTTAACAGGTAATCCAAGTAACTTTCAGAGCGGCAAAAATATCAAGAATATAAATGGTGTACCAAGCCGATGGTGGTACATTGGAGGGCAAGCTAAGTTTTTGATAGGTACTCGTATTTTAGTTGAATATGATTAACTGTGCTTGCTCGCGGGGAGAACAATAGACCTTCCAAGCATAAAGTACGTCACTCACCTGCTAGCCTCCTGTGGCTTTTTCGATGGAAACTTGTCTTGATGTGGCACGTGGTTGGTGCTGCATGACGACCGGCCGGTCCAACTATCCACTCACAAAATTGATGCACCAAGTCTGTCCTGCACTATATGAGCCTTCAGGAATCACAATCAGTCCAGATAGAAGCTGTTTAGCGACGATAAACCCTCATCCGAAGGATTTTAACCGGGAGCGCGCACTTAGGCAACTGCAATTGCTGTCATCTTGGATTCGAGTCTTTTCTCATTCGTTCTCAAGCATAGCGCGCGCATAAATAAAAATTGAATGGTTACGGAGCAAATGGTTTTTTAAAAATTACCAAGAAGCAAAAATATGTACATAAGCAAACTTTACTTGTAAGCTCGAATATCTTTAACCGTCCATTTAAGATACTCGAGCTTACAAGTAAAGTTTGCTGGTGTACATATCTTTTATTGCTCGTGACTGTACATCTACAAATTTACAATTTGCGATTTGATATGCCTGCAATTAGGTACCTAGTAACAATCAAGAAATTTTTAATTTTGAAATGACCTCTACACTTTTTTTTTATAATTCCGTACCTACTACAAAAAAATAGAACCGACTTCCAAAAAAATTGCAAAATAACTTTAATTTCGGAAGTCGGTGTGAAATAACGAAGACAAAACCAAGAACAAAAAAGTTTTTTTTTTCACTTTTTAGTTGTGGTTCCCCATTAAACTGTATTAACAATTCATAGACATCGATCGCAGCAATCGCGGTTGATTTGCTGTCAATTTTTGAAGAGTTCTGTTGTCTGTCTCCGAAACCCATCATCAGATCGTTAGATCAAAGAAATTTAAATGGGACCATTTCGGAACAAACCCCTTTCGAACAAAAAAATAATTTTGCAAATCTGTCAATATATGACGGAGTCATGCCCGAACATACTTACATCCGAATTGAGCACCTCCTTCTTTTTGAAGTCAGTTTAATAAATAAATAATTTTGAATCGTGATTCAAAAAAAGAAAAAAGGGATTTTTTCTACGCCATGTTTTAGATAGTTTTAGTTAGTTAAAAGTTAAGTAGGTATATTTTTTTTTCAAGTAGATAAATGTACCTAAATAATATTGGATCTAATTTGTAACCACATTGTCTCTTTTTTCCTCATTGGTTTTTTACAGAAAAATCAGATTATTTTCCTTATCTAAGTCATAAACCTAAATATTCTACCAGGCCGTGGGTGTGTTTGAAGAGTCACCGCGGCTCCTGGCATAGGCAACTGAAGGAACACTGGGGGATTTTAGTCAGTAAGAGTCTGACACGCTCTCCCGCTCCACCCAGAGCGGGGAAGTTATTTGATGAAATCCCAATAATAAAACCTTTTTTACAAAAAAATAGAACCGACTTCCAAAAAAAGTGCAAAATAACTTTAATTTCGGAAGTCGGTGTTCCTGTTTTGTGTCTGCGTTTTTTGGCACCGACTTCCGAAATTAAAGTTATTTTGCACTTTTTTTGGAAGTCGGTTCTATTTTTGTGTAAAAAAGGTTTTTATTTTTCACTTTTTAGTTGTGGTTCCCCATTAAACTGTGTTGACAATTCATAGACATACGATAGCAGCAATCGCGGTTGATTTGCAGTCAATTTTTGAAGAGTTCCGTTGTCTGTCTCCGAAACCCATAATCAGATCTTTTTTAAATTTAAATGGGACCATTTCGGAATAAACCCCTTTCGAACAAAAAAAGAATTTAGCAAATCCGTCAATATATGACGGAGTTATTCCCGAACATACATAAAAAAAAAAAAAATACAAACATCCGAATTGATAACCTCCTCCTTTTTCGAAGTCGGTTAAAAATAAATTTGAATCTTGTTTCTAATTCCAAACACATGATCTCTTTTTTCCTCATTGGCTATTTCAAGAACAATCAGATTAGTTTCCGTATAAGTCATAAACCTAAATATTAGTATGCCAAACAAATACACAAATAACCAAGTTTAAGGAAGAAGAAGGAATCCCCTAAGCCAATGTAGAACATACTGTATGACTATAGTTATCGCGAACCAGGTTCGAATCGAAACGTGATACGGAGATTAGGTGTTGTTGTTTTCAAAAGTGGGTTTTTCCCAACACAAGTAATAAGTAATAATTTTATTTTTGGGTTCTTTGAATTGGTGGTAGGTACCTTTTGGTTTGGTTTTATGTTAAAATAATTTAGTGGTTCATCTTATAATTGCCTTAGGTATGCCTAATATTAATCTATTCTGAAAACTGCTTATAACTTTTTGTTGCGTCAGTAGAATCTTTATATATAAAACGGAATATAACTAAAATATACTTTTAAACAACTTTCTTTCCTTTTTTTTAGTCAACTTTGTTTGACAGTCGTTACGGGTCGTCAGAAGCCCGAAAGTCTGACAACCAGTCTTACCAAGGGGTATCGTATTACCCAGTAACTGGGTTGTAGATTGGAGGTCAGATAGGCAGTCGCTCCATGTAAAATACTGGTATTCACTTGCATCCGATTAGACTGGAAGCCGACCCCAAGATACTCGTAGTTGGAAAAAGGCTACGTAGATTGATACTTTTAAACAACTAAACTAATAAAATATAAATATGTACGGTCGAATTTAGAACCTTCTCCATTCTTTTTAACCGACGAAAAAAAGGAGGAGGTTCTCAATTCGACCGTATATATATTTTTTTTTTTTTTTTTTTTTTTTTTTTTTTGTGTATGTTCAGCCCTCACTCCGTCATTTATGAACCGATTTTGATTATTCTTTTTTTGTTAGATAGGGTATACCTCAAGGGTGGTCCCATGTCAAGGAAGTCAGGCTCTGACAGTGGAAACCTGATAAAATTGAGAGAAAACCTCGAAAATTTTGGGCACGTTTAGCGTTTCTGTATGTATGTTCGGCCCTCACTCCGTTATTTATGAACCGATTTTGATTATTCTTTTTTTGTTAGATAGGGTATATCTCAAGGGTAGTCCCATGTCAAGGAAGTCAGGATGTGACACTGGAATCCTGATAAAATTGAGAGAAAACCTCGAAAATTGTGAATACGTTTAGCGTTTCTATATGTATGTTCGGCCCTCACTCCGTTATTTATGAACCGATTTTGATGATTCTACTTTTCATAGATAGGGTATACCTCAAGGGTGGTCCCATGTCAAGGACATCAGGATCTGATAATGGGATCCTGAAAAAATTGAGAGAGAACCTCAAAAATTGGGCACGAATATTGTTTCTGTTTACTTTTCATAACTTATCTGGTATCTGCCGCGACACCTCGCGGCTCGACAGATAGAGCTCCGACAGGATCTCATGGTGACATGGAGAGAGCGACTGTCGCAACCCAGCGCTGGGTACGGCACCATCGCGGCGGTAGTGCCCCTCTTTGAGGAGTGGCTGGAGAGGCGCCATGGCGCCCTCACCTTCCGCCTGACGCAGGTCCTCACCGGGCATGGCTGTTTCGGGAGGTACCTGTGTCGGATCAAGGCGGAGGTGACCCCTAGGTGTTTTCACTGCGAGGATCGCCCAGAGGACACGGTGGAGCATACGGTGGAGGTTTGCCCCGCTTGGGCAGAGAACCGCCGTGTCCTCGTGGATGCGATAGGCGGCAGCGACCTCTCGCGCCGTGCCCTGGTTCAGGCCATGGTACGGAGCGAGAGGGAATGGGAGGCCGTCTCCTCCTTCTGCGAAGCAGTAATGCTCGCGAAGAGGGAGGCGGCATACGTTAGGGAGACTCAACAACAGCCAAGTCGCCCTAGCGCCCTCAGCCGCAGTCGCCGCAGGAGACGCCAGGGGCCGCGAGACGATCTCCGGCCATCGTAGACCCGGGCCTGCGGACGGCGAGTAGTGGGTAACTCGCTGCCCGATCAGCACCAGGCCCGAGAGTCGACGGCGCGTTGTGTTCCACGCGCGCCTCAAAGAGTTGTCAGCAAAGGACGGGGCCTGCCACGGCCAATGCCTGCCCGGGGGTTGAGGATAAATTCGAATGAGTTACCTCGCCCCTGGGCACGTAGGGCAGGGAGGAACAGGGGTCGGTTTTAGTCAGTAAGAGTTTGACACGCCCTTCCGCTCCACCCTAGAGCGGAAGAAGTCATAAGATGATTTGCAACCCCCAAAAAAAAAAAAAAACAGGTATTTGCATTTAGGAATCATTACATCCTGAAACTGAGCTGATGATGGAAACCATACCATTCCTACACAATATAAGTTAGATATAAAACCGGTTTTAGTGACAAATACCACATAATATGCTTTGAAGAAAAGACGTCTTTACAATATTGGAGGTAACCTCAACTGGTCAATATCCTGGAAACTTCATGGAAGAATGGTTACATCATCAGCTCAGTGGCAAGAGGAATTATTCAGGATTAGAAATTAGCCTCAGAGTGTTAAAAGATGATGCGAGCCACAAAAAATCATAAAATAAAAAACTTTTTAACAAAAAAATTAACCGACGAAAAAGAACTAAAAAGCAAAAAATAAATAAACCTTTTAAAGTCTTGAGTAATGAGCATATTTACCTACATAAAATATCAAATTTTATATAAACTAATTTTGAGTCGGCGCCAATTATTAAAATGATTAATTACCTACTTACAGCCTTCTTCATTTGTAAGTACTTATAAAATTTAGATATTTAATAATCAGATTGTTGTTTGGCGCCGACTCAAAATTAGTTTATATAAAATTTGATATTTTATGTAGGTAAATATGCTCATTACTCAAGACTTTAAAAGGTTTATTTATTTTTTGCTTTTTAGTTCTTTTTCGTCGGTTAATTTTTTTGTTAAAAAGTTTTTCGTGTCAAAAAACGAAGAAACAAAACCAGAAACACCGAGTTCCGAAATTAAAGTTATTTCGCACATTTTTTGTTTTTTTTGGAAGTCGGTTTTATTTTTTTGCATAAAAGTTATTTTGAAGAGTCTGTCTCCGAAACTAATCATCAGATTTAAATGATGGAACCATTTCGGAATAAGTCTAGGTTTATTGCCTTCTGGTTGAATGACACTTGCACGTTCGTAAGACTACAAGGTCTCTAAGTTATATTTCAGTTAACTGGGAATTATAGTCAAAAGTGGTAGGTAATGAATAAACTCTGACTTAGTCTACCCCTAATAACTAAAGTTTTCGTGGGTTGTTCTCATTAACCATTGCTTTTGAGAAAACGAGACATTTGCTCTCGATGATCGGTTGCATACTTATACATTTTTCATCAACCGTTTCAACACTTACCACCTTTTTTTCTCCTTCTCTCTTTCTTCTCACATCTTTTCCATTTACTTTAGTAACTTTTGGGACGTTTGCAAATACGAAGCCGAAAATAAAAGACCTTTTTACACGCAGATCCTTGACACCCTCTTTATTTGAGTACCTTGCGGGCAAAACAATTTGACGTGCCCTTAAACCTACATCGTTAAGGCGGTAGCGCCTCTGTAGCTTGTAAAATTTATTTCTTTTAATATTTGCAATATGCAGCACAGTAGGTACTAGATTTCATGTTGTTTAAAACTAGCGACCCACCTCGGCTTCGCTCGGGTATGAATAACACACACAAACCTTCCTCGTTTATCGCTCTTTCCATTAGTGACATCCGCGGAGGAGTTCATGGAGAAATAGACAAACGTGGCAAGTGACTTCGAGTGACTATACAGGGAGTAAGAGGAACGCTTCCGAAGTCAGAACGTAGATTATATACAACCTAAATGGAAACGGATACCAGTGATCTTTCGCTTTACTTCGGCGTCGCGTGGACGTGGGGTCGTTTGCCACGCGGCTGTCGGTGAACGCGCGCGCACTTTGAACTCGAGGAATGCGCGAGCGTCACTTGATATTTTACGAATATTACATTGCATGCTAAAGTTGTAAGGAAACAAAGTGTCTTTAACTGCAAATAACGGTTACATTTAACTGTTCTCACAGAAAAGTATACGCAAAATACCAAAAACTAAGGTAAAGTTATATTTATTTTTCCAGATTTTTTGATGGCATCATATCGAAAATCGCTAGCCTTATCACCTGTGTCCGTTTTCGGAAGCGTTTCCCTTACACCCTATATAGAGACAGAAGAGAGAGAGAAATAGCTTTCGCTTGCCTCGATTTTTCCGTGAACAAGTGACTATCAAGCATTATTTTTATTATTAAAATTAAGTCGTTGGTCCCAGCAGACATTTTGTATATCTTTGATAGTCGTAACCTTGGGATAGTCAGAAACCCGAATATTTTTCGCAAGTCCTGCAAAGGTAAAATAGAACCTCGATACAAGGATGTGGAAGGTCAGATTAGCAGTACATCCCGTGGAAGCCAACCCTAAAATATTTGGGAAAAGGCTAGGCAGGCACGGCATATGGTACTCAATAATTGAAAACACCTTTCATCTTGCGAGAGTGTTAACTCTAGATATATTAAGAATAGATAATTTAAAATATAATAAATCTCATCCAAATTCGATAACTTTTAATAAACTGTGTTTACAATTTTATTATACAGTGATATACTCGGATATCTGGTACGATCACGAATTACTTATTTAACAAACATACCACAAAAAAACCTGAGAATATAAAAAAATACGTCGCCTTAACGAGATCGTTAGGCGACGTATTTCTCCAGACCTTTGATGATTTGCCGTCAAAGAAAGACTTTGGCTATGTTTTCAGCATCGTAGCATAGTTGGTATTATAGTTGTTTGGGAGCAAACTACTTTTGAAGTGTTTTCGAAACAAAATGAGTTCTCAAATGAGACCTTTTGATGTAGTTCTGTTGTTTGAAGATCTGCTTTTTAGGGTTCCGTACCCAAAGGTTAACCAACGGGGTCCTATTACTAAGACTCCTCTATCCGTGTCTGTCAGAGGGATGTATCTCTTGATCCGTAACAGGTAGACAGTTGAAATTTTCACAGAATATGACTGTATTTCTGTTGCCGCTATAACAACAAATAATAAAATTCGTATGGAACACTTCGTGTGCGTGTTAAATTTGCACTTAGTCGGTTTTTTTAATTAAACTACCTTTAAAGAAAATTAAGTATAAAGCTATTTATTAACACGATTACATTAGCTTTACATATAACTATCTATGTGAAATAATCTTAGAAATTAAATTTTAGCTACTTCCCGGTTTTCGATTGAGCTGAAATGTTGCATACATGTTTAGTCGATCTGGCACCTTTGGAGAGACTGCAGCACAGCCCAAGTCTCGATGGAATCGAAAGTTTTTTCATAGTCCACAAACGCTAAGCAAAAAAAAAGTTCTAGATGTTTTTTATATATTCCCATGATATAAGTGTATCAAATGAAACAGTTTACTGAAAAAAATACAAAAAATAAAATGACCTTACTCAAAAGAGTGTATTTAAGTTTTTTATATTACTTAGAGAAGGCCTCCGCAGCCGGCACCGTGTCCAGACAGCAGCCGGCGATGACCTTGAAAAGAAAAAGCGAAAAATGGGGTTTGCAATTTTTTTTATATGCAATTAAAATGTTTCAAAAACCTAAAAAAAAATTGCTCTGCATTAAAATCTTCAAAAGCAAGTCCCAAAAATCCAAAAGTTAAACGTGTGCAAGCTAGGTTCGTGAGCTCGCTTCGCTCGCTCTTGGTAAATACTAAAAGAAGAAAAAAGGTAGTGGATGCGCTAATTAGCGATCTCTAATGATATAATTTCTCTTTGGATCTACAATGAAACGAAAAAAGGTAAATAAAGGAAATAAGGGTTGCACAATACTTTACCTGATGCGATGGAGGCTTGGATGCGACGGACGATACGAATGCGATTTTCACAATATTTGCTTCTTTAGAACAAAAACACGAGACGAGCTGCGTGTTTGTGAGTGCAACGTTTTTGAACAACACGAACAGCCATCTTCTTTTTCTCTGGTTTCATGTAGCGACGTGACTGCGCGGGGGGCTGCGTGGTGGCGCGACTTGATGTAGCCGTCTTGCTCACACGCGAACAAAAAGGCAATGTGCGGGAAAGGGATTGAAGATAGGAGTTTGCAAAACCAGCTATATCCTTAAATCCTTTTTGCTAACATAATAAAAGAAAACGACAATACGATAATACCAATCGATTCAGCGTAGCCAAGTTGGTACTGCCGGTTTCTAACGGCGTTATTTTTTGGTGCCGCCGCCGGCTGTGGAGGTACTTCCTATTATTTTAAATGTTTTATATAAAATGTAAAATTTAGCTTTAGCCGAATATTTCATTCAAATATTTGGGTATATGAGGCAAAATAAATGACTTTGACAACCGTAAGCTGAGCACATCTGTTTTGAAAGACTTTTACAAGAAAGTAAGTAAATTATCTCTTCTTTATCCACCTAAATTTAATAGGCAAAGTATCGTAGATTTTGAATAGTTAATTGCATGAATATTACTGAACTTGCTATTGCCCGCGACATCGTCCACGTGAATTTCGGTTTTATCACGCAACGCGTTATTACAAACATTCTATTCTTCCACCACGGATTGTTTACGTTATTAATATTTAATATACTTTGGTAAAGAAGTTACTATTTGAAGCTATATAACATTGACTTATAAATTACTTGAAATTATTGCTATATAAATAATGCAATGCCTTGTATAAGCTAAACAGGCTGAACCGTCCACAAAATCTGGGCCCGCTTGGTGGATTTCGGCCCACACCAGAGGCCGTAATCCACACAGTGAGAAGGCCGGCGTCCCAGAGCGGTGGGAACATTAAAAGGCTGGTTATGCTACCCTATATATTGACAACACGATCGCGTCTTACTTATTGAATGAAAGAAGAAATGTCTGTATTTAATAAGCTCTTGAATACACCTAACTGTGAGAGTAACAGAATAAATTAAATAGCCGTAATCTAAAAAGAATAATTTTATCTACGTCGGTCGACACCCATTAAGTCGACTTTGGAGTTTCATTCCTATCGAGCAGCTTCCAGATTCAAAAGTATAACAACTGTAACAAGACAGTCGATAAATTCAATAGCTGTCAAATTCAAGACAAAGTGAACTTTGAAACAGGCGCAGTTGGAAACTGGACCCTGGCTCACAGCCAGGTGGCTTTAACAGGAAATTTATGATGTACCGAAAAGGTTGTCTAATAGGAAAAAAGGCCGTATACGTTATTTATTAACAGTCACGCGTTGAAAAATTTATACGCCTAAAGCGGGCCAAATTTCTCATGGAAAATTGATGGATAGATATAATATAATTTTTTTATTTTACAACATAACAACAAATTACAATTTAGCAGCCTTATTTATAAAACTGACGAAACAATTTCTTAATTGTATAGTTTCTTAGCAGTTTAGGTTATATTTAAATTAATAATTAACCAATAGGCTAGATTGCAATGTAAATAAAATACCACCTATTGTAATACCTACTTAGTCTTCATAAATGGAAAAAAAATATATATAACTTTTAATCATAATGATTTAAATACTGATTCCAAATTCAAACTGACAACGTCTCATGCATCACATTCAGATCTATACGACAAAACTCCTTCGAATAATTATTCGGTATTAGACCACCCACATTAATTTATCCTTCTTCCGGGAAGAAAGTTTTGAATTAAGAACCTGCTAATCAGTGTTTAAAAATATTGAATATTTTCAAAAAACCCGACTGTAAAAAACAACTAAAAAGTTCCAAACAAGTCACTTTTCAAGGAGTCTGATGCAGTTGGTGGAAGTTATTTAATTTAGTTCAATTATTGGTTTCATGCCTCCAACTGCATCAGACTGATTGAAAAGTGACTTGTTTGGAACTTTTTAGTTGTTTTTTACAGTCTTTTTTTTACATATTTTTATTTTCTACATTTAATGAGATATCGGCCCACGCGTTAGCTCTTTAAAGTGCCACAAAGGAACAAACGTACGTACATACATACATAGGCTGATAAACACATTACCCTCCCTTACGTCACGCAGTTGGGTAAAAATAAGGCTATATAATTTTAAAATGAATTGGGTGTAACAATGGGCGATCTTATAACTAAGAGCGATCTTTTACAGACAATTCAGGTTAGTGAGGAGCATCGATCTGTGCAGGGTGGCTGTTATTAGTTGAACGAGAGTTGATGAGAATTGAAATGAATGGCATCATTGGCTATTGGCAAATCTGCTTCTTTGCTCTGCAGAGTGCGGGGGAGCTCCAACTCCATCCTGAAGACCATAGCGGGGAGGTACGAGTCTCCTTTATTAGGTGATGTTGTTCGAAGATGTATTTCGAACGCCTTGTTTCCAAATAGATAATAAGTTTACTAACATAGGTATAAGTTATCTTTCTTTTTGTTTACTAACCCATATGAATGTTGCTTGTCCGAAATAAAGATTATTTTATTTTTATTAAGAGGTCACGGAGCACCTCCATGTGGTTATCACCAGTGTGACTTAACTAAAGTAAATATCCCATACTCCCCAGTCTTTTCTTTAGAATCTATTCCTAAAATTTATATCAAAATTACTAGACAAATTTAATATAGGCAGGTCAACCTAGAATCTAGACGTAGCATCTAGAGGCTTCTGTATTATATGGGATTATTCATGGTGAGTTTGATTGTATCGATCGACGATCTCACAAGCAAACCATGTTATGAAGTTCCACACTTTTAACATACGTAGTATCCGTGCAGGTATATTTGCTGTCAATACCTTTCTTTTTTGGGGGGTTGAGAAATCATCCAATGACTGCTCTCGCTCTGGTTGGAGCGAGAGAGAGAGAGAGAGAGCGTTTGGGCGTGTCAGACTTTTACTGACTAAAACTCACCCCTGTTCCTTCAGTTGCCTGAGTGCACAGGGGTGCGATTACTCTGTTTCAAATTAATCCACGACCTCTTTTTCATTTTTTTTGGGGGTGGGAAATCATCCTATGACTTCTCCCGCTGTGGGTGGAGCGGAGGGCGTGACAGACTTTTACTGACTAAAAGCTACCCCTGTCCCTTCCTTGCCTGAGTACCCAGGGGCGCGGTAACTCTGTTACGAATTTTTCCGCGACAGACATAATCGTCCATGACGGGATCCGTCATGTATTGCTGGCATCTCTTTGAGGCGCGCGTGGAACACTACGCGCCGTCGACTCTCGGGCCTAGATATGATGGACTGCAATATTGTTTATGTTTTGTGTTATCTTTTCTCTGTTCCAACTCATACTGTCGCTGTTTATTGTCCCTGAATAAATAAAAAACAATAAAAAATTAATAAAAATCCAGGCGCCTTTCGAAAGTTTCCCTCCGAAAACAAACCAAAAGGCTGATGATGACATAAACTGTGAAAAAATACGTTTTAAGCTATACCTACTGATAAACAAGTGGCTTACGCAGTTTTGATTATACCTACTTCAGATTGTAGTAATAAAAAAAAAACTAGTTGTATATTTTTATAAGTAAAATTAAAATTCAAAGTGATAGTTAAATCGACCGAAACATGCAATTAGACGTAGTTTGGATATCCCCAAAAAACAACAATTATTTTTAATCGTTTTGAAAGTCCAAGAGTAAAGTCTAAGAGTAAAGTCCAAGCCCCAACCTTTTGGGTTATCTAATGCACACTATGACGCATATTATTGTTGTTTTATATAGGTAGGTATGTATAACATATATAATAATAATACTTAATAATACTTTGAACTGCTTACGTCGTGTCTGTTGCAGATAAAAGATGACCTTGCACGATCTTCACTCGTGTTTCAATCGGAAAGTTATTAAATTGAATCTACAGAGTGTAACGCAAATGGGTGCTTATATTTTAAATATAGTGATTCTACCCATGGAAACGAACAACATTCTTCAAGGAAGACAATAGGCTGTTTAAAAAAAAACCGGTCAAGTGCGAGTCGGACTCGCGCATGAAGGGTTCCGTACCATCGTATAATATTATACGCGTCTATTTGTTGTCATTTTTAAGATCGAATAAAAAAATCCAAAAAAGACACGTTTCTGGTAGGGGAGCTTTAATTTTTAATTTATTTTTATTATTTGTTGTTATAGCGGCAACAGAAATACATATTATATGAAAATGTCAACTGGCTGCCTACCCCATTACAGATCATGAGATATAGCCCGCTGTCAGACAGACGGACGGACGGATGGACAGCGGAGGCTTAGTAATAGGGTCCCGTTGGTCACCCTTTGGGTACGGGACCCTATAAAATGGTCTTACCCTACAAAGGTACGTATTCAACTGATCAAAATTTGTAGAAAGTCCAAATTTTTTTTTCGGAATTTACTATTCGTTACTTTCTTGAAGCATTGAACTTAAAGCATTTCAATGGGCAGAAGTATCTAGTATTTAAAATAGGACCACGTTATCCCGTTACATCCTGTACTGTAGCTATGTAAGTATATAGGGTGACTGGTAATTAGTGACCGATACTAAAACACGAAGAGGAGGCCTGTGCCCCAGCAGTGGGGACGTTAAAAGGCTGAGATGATGATGATTTAGACACGTGATTGTACTTATGATAACAAACAACTTTCCCAAAGAAACATTTTTTTATACTCATTCACTTTTATCACAATAACACAAAAGCCGTATGATATTCGCGCGCGCGCGCCTACCTATCAGCTGTTAGCTGTTACCTGTCTGTCTTACTATATGTTTCTTTGGGAAAGTTGTTTGTTTATCATGAGTACAATCACGTGTTTAAGTATCGGTCACTAATAACCAGTCACCCTATATACCTACATAATATACAAAGTATTTTTATGACTTTTTATTGTTTTATTGTTTATCATCACGCGTCTGACCGCTATCTCACCTGATGGTAAGCGCTGATCTATAAGCAGAATCATAAGCCCTACAGGTTTCCCTTGCTGTAATATAAAATACAAAACCAAGAGGTTTAAAAGTGTGCCTTGAATCAATTTCCCCCAGGAAGATCCTTTCACGTAAAAAAGCATCTAATAAAATTAGCCAGTCATAAGGACTGCCAACCGCTGCACGTCACCAGTCTGACGCAACACGTCACTAGCATGTCGGTGACGCGATCCGATAAGTTTTGCCCCAACTAAAATCGCTTAGCGCTACTAAAGAAGTTTTCACTGCAATATAAAACCGGCCATGCGCGTGTCAGGGTTCGTATATTTAGGGTTCCGTACTAAATGTATTTTTGACTAATATGTATGGCTTTGGGTCAACAAGATGCTTATACTATAAAATTTGAAGACTGTAGCTCCAACCGTTTAGCTGTAAAACCTATGTGACAGACGACGAACAGACAGACAGACGGACACGTGAGTGAAAAGAAGAAAGAAAGAAACAGTGTTTAACAACAATAGGGCTCCGTTTATACCCTTCGAATACGAAACCCTATAAACACAGGTTTTAAATTTTAAAGATAGGTATTGTGTCTACTTAATAATTTTAACCTTCGTTTCTTTCTAATACATAATTATGGTTTATTTATTCGTGTTCTTTAATAACTAGCCATTGGTAAATAAGAAACTTAACAATGGAGGAGTTTTTCTCACGATTGAGTGTTAAGTATAGTCATTATTTAAATAGTTACCAGTTTTAATCATTAGTTTACCTTTTTAGACATATTACTTTTTTAACCCAATTTGGTAATTTTGTTGATAGATGTATCACCAATCTTGATCTTTATTCGTTTCGATAGTTTAGTGCGTTGAGTACTTACCTACGTAATTATGTAGTTTATTATGATAGAATCAATGAAGTGGTCACTTCACAGGTGTTTATTTAATTACTCACTATAAACTGGGTGTAAAATGACACATCACAAAGTCAAGGGCTACGCATACAACAAAGTAGCTTTGCGCAAAAAGTATAGATAGTGACAGTGTGTAGTTTTGCGTAGCGGTAACCGCTGACCGATTTTGTGCGCAATGGCTACAAGGCAGCTCATTGCCAATGAACTTTTGGCATTTGTCAAGCATGCCATCGACTACATGGACGAGGTCAGCATCTTGCAGATCTGCAAGTCCTCCTTCAAAGAGGAAGAGATATGCAGTGCCAAGTTGCTGTTATTCCAATAACTCGACCAAGTCGGACAGATGCCATCTCGCCGGAGGGATAGTGGCGAGAAGAGTCTGCAGGACATCATCGACCTGCTGAAGAGGACCGATCCGGATAACGTGCCAGATTTTGTGGCAAAGGAGCTGCACAAGCTAACTCCTGTCACTTTCGACCAGGTCGACGTCACCAGGCTGCTGAAGGACATCACGTCTCTGAAGGTGAGCCTGGCTGAGATGAAGTCTAAGTTGGAGTCATCGGATGTCTCCATTGATGAATTGCGAGCTGAAGTAGCGTTTTTGCGCAACGCTATTCCGACAAGTGGGTCACCGGAAGGCTCCAATGTAAACACACGTCGCGGGGCACAAAATGCTTCTGTCTGCAGTTTTCAGTCGGCGAGTGCATCTACGTCATCGTCTGTCAAGAATGCAAGCGTTGCATTGTGTTCCGCTGTTTGCGTCGTACCTGCCGGGGACGCGACACGCGTAATAGGTATATCGACCCACAAACGTGCCTATTCTACAACTGTCGCCGAGACGAAAACTGCTGTGTCGCAAACGAAACGACAAGCAGAGAAACTTAAAGGGGGAAAGCAGAGTCACTCAGCATCGGGCCCGGCTAAAGACGCTGTGATGGAACACAAACAGCAGGTTCCACCAAAGAACACATGCGATGAGGACGTCTTCATCAAGGTGGAGAGAAAGAAGAGAAAGCCTACTTACCGCAACCAGTGTGGGACGGCGCCGGCAGGATCTAACATGCTGCTACGTCCTGCAGTACCGACGACGCAGCTGTGCGTGTCCCGTTTGCATCACTCTACGAAGACTGAGGACATCATATAGTACATGCGGGTGAAGACCAACTGGACCTTGAGGGTGGAGAAGTTGGAGGCACGCCATAACACGAATTTCAAGTGGTTCGTGGTGCGCGTTCCGACTCACCATTTGATGACCTTCCTCAAGGAAGAGTTTTGGCCGAAAGGCGTGCTGTATCGGCATTTCCGCGGCCAGCTACGCGACACCTTGCAGCGTAACACGACGCCGTCACTTCGTGTACAGTAGTTTTTATGTTTTTCAATATGTATTAGTTTATTATTTTTTAAGATTATTTTTTGTATTTTATTTATGGGCCTTAGTTGCCTGATAATAAATCATTATTATTATTATTGCTGTGAAACGACTTTTAATTTTAGGTGTGAAAAAAAAAAAAACTATTTTCTATTGCACGCAATGTAACGCGAACCCATGCAAGCGGAGTTAAGCCCCATCCCTTCGCTCTAATCCGCGTAGGTACTTGTCAGATACGTTTGATATTCATTGTGTTTTTGTAACTTTTAATGCGTAATTTGTTAATAAAAATCAAAAATTCTAATAATTTTAGTTTGGAAAAAAACATTATTTTTTTGAGATTTCATGGTTATGTTAAAAAACAAAACGCAAAGAAACAAAAGATTAATTAATTTTGAAAAAAGAATAAAATGTCTTTAGTATAGGGTTTATTTGAACTTAAAATTCTCAGCCAATCCGAAATTATCACAGGTCAAAATGACCCGTTTCATAAAACGGTAACTTCTTATGTAAAGATCTAATACATTGTTTTGGCTACCTAAGCTTAATTACGTTGCAAAGCAATATTTTTCCACTGCAGTATTTTACCTGGTGAGGGTCGAAGGAATTCTTCAACACTTGGGAGAGGCCCATGTCTAGCAGTGGACGTCTTTCGGCTGAAATGTTTATGATGATTAATTAGAGTTTCGAACATCCGAATGTAAAAACGGAACCATTACAGGATCACTCGTGCGTCTGTCTGTATGTCTGTCTGTCCGTCCGTCTGTCACAGCCAATTTACTCCGAATCTATCTAAATAAATGAATTTGGATTACGTGGGACATTTTGGGGGTGCAAATAAGAAAATTAAAAAAAAAGTTTTTTATACTGTAATGTGCTATATAATAATCAAATAAAAGGCCTTATTGTAAAGATTTCAAATATATTTTTTCATAATTCCAAAATGAGATAGATTAAAAATTACCATTCCTCCCCCTTTAAACAGAATGTAGTTACTTACCTATAGATTACAGAAAACCCTATTAGAAGTACCATGTAGTTTAAACCTGAAGAAATATGATTTGTTTGGAACCCTTTGCGAGCGAGTCCCACTTGCTCTTGGCCGGTTTTTTTTTGCATCGTAACACAAATCTCCTATTCTAATGCAATATTTTGCCATTCAGCTAAACTAAATATAATGTAGTTTACCTGTGTTCTAGGCTGGAACTGATTTTTTGAAGCAACAACTGAACATTAATTAGAAGTTAACGTACGAAGAAACTGAGAATCTTCTTACCTCCTCAACCCCCGCGGCCAAATCCGGGTTGTCAAATTGAACCCCGACGACAACCCGGGTTGACAGCCGATTTTTTTTTTTTTCTCTTTAATTTTTTTTTTTGTCAAACTCACCAGTGAGTCGCAGTGCTTCACATGTTTACTACTGAATCTATTAATCACGTATGTGTCTAAAATGTGTTTTATGATTAATTGTAATTTAATAATTTAATTACTTATTTACTTATCTAATTTAATAATTTTCCTTTTTCTTATACTATTCAATTTTTTAATTTAATAATGATAATTTATTCAAATGATTGATGTATTGTGTTATGTTAATTTTACTTGCAATGTTGTCTATTTATAACTGATATTCCTGGAGGAACTTTGGCTCCTAAAACACAGGCTTTTTGCCTAGTTTAGGAGGCAGCAGTTCGTGTTTTTGATTGTCACCATGTACAACATTATGTTTTTGTAGCTGTATTCTAAATTTTCAAGTGTAAATGTACAAATAAAGATTATTATTATATTATATTAATTTGCTAACGGGGTTTTTTCATGGATTTACCTGAAACAGCCCAGAGTATGAATATATACCCGGTTTATAGGCTAACAATTGTTGGCGAAATGATACCCGTTGGTATCGTGGTCGCAAGCACGACTGCAGATCGTGAAATCCTGGGTTCGATTCCTGGGTCGAGCTTAAGGGTTACTTACTGGGTTTTTCCATTAGTAATTACTTAGTGGCAGCCCGGAGTTAGGAAATGTTGGTGGTGTGACACCTCTGTGCCTCGGAAAGCACGTAAAGCCGTTTGTCCTGCGTCTGATCTTCCCCCGGTCGCCTCGGATTGCCATCCCATCGGGCTATGAGAGTTAAGGTATAAGGACGGGATTTAAAGACAATGAAACATCTCGAATGCCGATTTGATACTACTTATATTTGATCCATTAAATGACAATATAAACGCACACACACCCTTTCTATAATATACTTACATACTTCACCTGGAACAGTGGTGGCGGTGGTTGGCCGCGACTTACAAGTTGTAGGTCGTGAGTTCAAACCCAGGCAGGCGCTTTACTTTGTGTAAATTATTTCATCACCACTGCTCTCAAAACGGTGAAGGAAAAACATCGTGAGGAAACCGGCATGTCCTAGAACCGAAAATTCGAAGACATGTGAGTGACATCCACCAATCCGCATTGGGCCCGCGTGGTAGATTACGGCCCACACCCTCTCACAGAGAGGAGGCCTATACTCCAGCAGTGGGGACATTAAAGGCTGATGATGACTACACCACACCTCTGATAGTAATAAAAAAAAAGATTAAGTACATTATTTTTTTCTAATTATAAACAGTGTTATAAGTGCATTAATTTTTTGGTTTTTTATTAGTAGGAAGCATTCTAATTACATACCATCTCACTATTGGATAGTAGTGTTTGTTTACTAAGTTTAAAGGGTGTGTGTGTGTGTGTGTGTGTAGTGTGTGTGTGTTGTGAGGGTGCAACTGTCTTTGAGCACACGCTTGTGAAGTATTATACAAATATCTCCTGCGTACTTGGCTAATCTTCGTTTAGATTGGCTGCCATGATTGAAATTCGGTTAGGAGGATTATACTCTTTCCGTACACAGGGTAGGTACACTACCTTTACCTATAACTTCGGGGAGTTCATACGATATGAATACAATGTTTACTAAAACTATTCAACCGTATAAATGACATGTAAGTTTATCACTTGAAACAAGTAGGAAATAAACCATATTAATTAAAGTTAGACGCAGTTCCGAGATTATGAAGCAACACTGTTTATTTATTGTTGTTTTATTAACAATAATTTATTATTATCGTAACCACCGATGTCCTGTTTGTTATTGAACTGGTTATTATTATTTTTCCAATAACCGCAGAAACTGCATATTTTATAGACTTTGGCCTGAGTGCCCTACCAGAACTTCTTAAAATCATTATGAATCCGGTGTGAGAACCTATAGCGTAGGCTAAGGGGTAGAGTTAGGGTAGATATAGCTCCGTCTCTCTCTCACACCAGAATTGTGATGGTTTTGAGACGAAATTGTAGGGTCCTTGGATTCTTTACTGAGTACAAACCTGTAATGGGGTCCGCGTCATCCGCGTGGTGGACTGAAGAAGATAAGAAAATACTGGGTTGCGGAGATCAGATAGACAGTAGCTCCATGTAAAATACTGGTATTCAGCTGCATCAATTACTGGGTTGCGGAGATCAGATAGACAATAGCTCCATGTAAAGGTACTGGTATTCAGCTGCATCAATTATTGGGTAGCGGAGATCAGATTGTGGGGTATCTGCCACACTTATATTCGGTTGCTTGAGTCAGAATAAAACAAACAATGGAGATTCAAAATGGGAATTAATTTATTGTCAAAATCCTAACTTCAAAATATAATTACAAATGAATGGTGGACGTGGTGGTAGCGGGTTGCGGAGATCAGATAGACAGTAGCTCCATGTAAAATACTGGTATTCAGCTGCATCAATTACTGGGTTGCGGCGATCAGATAGACAGAATCTTTATCTAAAATACTAGTATTCAGCTGCATCCGGTTAGACTGGAAGCCGACCTCAATATTGTTGGGAAAAGTCAGGTAGATTAAATAAATCAACCACTTCCATTTCCTCTCGAAGAGAGTACCTACTGTGCCCCAAAGAGTAGGCATATTTGGTATACATGGGTATATATATATACTAGCTGCGCCCCGTGGTTTTACCCGCATAGACCAGGACAACACACATAGGCTGCTTTGTCCCGGTCTACGCGGGTATCCAGGGTATAAGTTATCTACCAAACTTCAAACAAATCGGTCCAGCCTGACCAGTTTGAGCGTGAAGAAGTAACAAACATACAAACATAGCCTAAACAAAGTTGATTCTGATTCAAATACACACACTCACAAATTTTCGCCTTTATAATATTAGTGTGATATTTTTTGGGTTCGAAATCATCAAATAACTTCTCCCGCTCTGGGTGGAGCGGGCGGGCGTGTCAGACTCGTGCTGACTAAAACCCATTCTTGTTCCTTCAGTTGCCTGTGCCAGAGCCAGAACTTTACGCTCGCGTTTACTGCGCTCGGCATTACATTACTTAATTAGTACGGAAAAACGATATAATTTAACCATTAAAATTAACCGATAGTCATCGATATTAAAATAATAACCTACTTACCTAATTACAGTATTAAAAAAGTGTTACTAAAGCAGGTATGACCACTAATCGTATTAGTTGGTAAATTAAGTATTAATAACTACAAAGAATCCTGGAAAAGTTATGAGCCTGTTTCAATTTCGAAACACCAATCTTGTTAAGCAGTTGGTCCCGGTGCTGGTTAAGAAGCCAGAAAGGCTGACAGTCTGCCTTACCAGGGGGTATCATATAATCCAGAAAGTAACTGGGCTATGGATGTCAGATAGGCAGTAGCTCCATGTCAAACACTGACCCCAACATTATTTGGAAACTGCTTAAAATATGACTTGTATTGTATGAAAGATGGAAGCATTATCAGCCTTTTTATTGTACAGACTGTTGTCAACATTACCTGACCCACCCTAAAATCAAACGACTTTGGACCCTCTGCATGTAACATTAAGGTTTATTTAATTTATATGAGCTTATCAGACAACTGCTCGAGGATTTGATGAACAAATACAATAATAATATAGACACGCAAATTTGATCTTTAAAACGTTAGCATTTGGTTATATTTTTTAACTATTTGTTATAATATGATAAGTGTAATAGCTTATTTTAATGATTGAGTTCAAGTAATTCTGGTCTCGTGGTCTGTGAGACTGAGAAAAACAAGGTTCGAGATCAAATCCTGCGACAAAGATATTGTTTTGCTTTCAATATAGAATTTATATTCCAAAACTATTTCTTGTATTATTGTAAAGAACTACAGACTATACATAAACTTTTTAAAATGGTAATATTTTCACATAACTTGTAATCAGTGGGTAGTTGAAAAATAAATATTCGTATTCATTATAAAGAACTGTGAACTTAAAGTTTTTTAAATTATCCACCCGTTTACAAGATAAGTTATTAGGCGAAAATAATATTGGTCGTTCTTTAATATTGCAAGCAATATTGTAGAAATGAAAACAAATGAAAAAAAGAAACTGATGTATAGGTGGACTGTGTTTTCGAACCCACATGCTGTTCGTCGTCAATCCAGCATTAAACGGCTAAGCCACAAGAACTTGTTGGGAATACGCGAAATAAAAGAATGGGTTGTAATTATGTAGTGTGACTTAAAAGCTTTTCAACTTTAATGTTAACGAGATAATGATTAAAATAGCTTAACAAAAACATATATAATGCCGGTGGCGCCGACTATGTTGGGTAGGTTTACCTTAACGTTACGTGTTAAAGATCAAATTTGAGTGTCTGTGTTATTATTGTATTTTTGTTCATCGAGTCCTCGTGCACTTGTGTGATGAGCTCATATAAATTAAATAAACCTTAATGTTACAGGCAGAGGGTCCAAAGTCGTTTGATTATAGGGTGGGTCAGGTAATGTTGACAACAGTCTGTACTAACTACTGGGACACAGGCCCCCTCTCTGTATGAGGGTGTGAGCCGTATTCCATCACCCGTGCCCAATGCAAGTTGGAGGATGTCACATGTCTTCGAAGTTTTTGGTTTTAGGCAATACCGGTTTCTTTACAGTTGTTTTCGGTGGAAAATCTTCAAAAGGCGCCTGGGATTTTTTGCTTACTAAAACCACCCCGGTGATCTCCATCCACAAAATGGAAGGTGCTCCGTGACCTCTTAAACACCTGCACCCTGGACTGTGCAATGCTTATTCGGGCACATCCCTGGGGAGGCTGTAAAATAGTCACCCCTGAGCCTCGTTGTGCACCATCATCATCATCAACTCTGCTGCCACGACACCTCGCGGCTCGGCGGACGTAGCTCCGGCAGGATCTCATGGTTACATGGAGACAGCGACTGTCGCAACCCAGCGCTGGGCACGCCACCATTGCGGCGGTAGTGCCCCTCTTTGAGGAGTGGCTGGAGAGGCGTCACGGCGTCCTCACCTTCCGCCTGATGCAGGTCCTCACCGGACACGGTTGTTTCCGGAAGTTCCTGCATCAAATCAGGCGGGAGGAAACGCCCGGGTGTTACCACTGTGCGGATCGCCCAGAGGACACGGTGGAGCATACGGTGGAGGTTTGCCCCGCTTGGGCGGAGCATCCACCGCCTGGTCCTGGTTCAGGCCATGGTACGAAGCGAGAGGGAATGGGAAGCAGTCTCCGCCTTCTGCAAAGCAGTAATGCTCGAGAAGGCGAAGGCGGGACGCGTGAGGGAAGCTCAACGGAGTGGCCCTCACGGCCCCGGCCGCTACCAGCGCAGGAGAGATACTGGGCGTACTGGGCGTAGGACGTCGCGAAACGATCTCCAGCCACCGTAGACCCGGGCCTGCAGACGGCGAGCAGTGGGAAGCTCGCCGTCCGATCAGCGGGTTGGTAGATGTCACATGTCTTCGAAATTTTTGATTTTAGGCCATGCCTGTTTTTTTACTATTTAGAGATCAGTGGTGGTGAAATAATTGGTACAAAGTAAACCGCCTACGTGGGTTCAAACCCAGCATTTACAATTTGGAAATCGCGGCCGTTACCACTGGGTCACCACCGAAGATGAAAGACGGAAGAAGAGTACTCGTAGTTATTCTTAACAATACCTGCAAATGAAAACAAGATTTGAAGTAACCTTTTTAGTAGGATTTGCCATTTATCCATCAGGAAATAGACTAGTCATAAAAAGCATTACTTCCGCATAAATAGGAAATACCTTTATAATTCATATTTACTAATATTAATGTGAAATGTCATTTAAATAACAATAGATGACTCAGCCATATTAGATGTCAATCTTTTTTATAACACAATTCTATTGCGAGCCGAGTCAATTGACCTTATTACTAACCTTGGAAAAACCCCATACAAATGTGTGGAATTTGTAGTGTTTCATCGGATTTACGAGAGTTGCATCACTGTTCCACTAACATCCATCATACTTTTTGGAACAAGGCACTTAGTTAAACATTTTTAGGATATCGTACCCGACGGCGACGGGTCCAAATAGAGCCCTATTGCTGTCACTCACGTGTCCGTCTGTCTGTCTGTCCGTCGTCTGTCACAAAATTTTGTTCCGAAGGTTTTTTAACTTCTGATAAATCAGATTTTTCTTTGATAATTCCCTCATTTGGTACGGAACCCTAAATGTGCGAAGTCCAACACGCACTTAGCCGTTTTTTTTTAACCGACTTCAAAAAAAGGAGGAGGTTCTCAATTCGACTGTATTTTTTTTTTTTTTTTTTTATGTGTGTTACTCATAACTTCTTAGTACGTGAACCGATTTTGAAGATTTTTTTTTATTTGAAAGCTGTTGCTTTACATTTGGTCCCATTTTAATTTGGTGAAATACTGATGAAGAACTTCGGAGATACACAATGGAACTCTTCAATAAATGATAGCAAACCTTCCAGAATTGCTGCAATCGCATGTCTGTATATTGTTTTCACCACTGCACAACATTACATCACGCTGATACGCTCTGAAGGGGTATACAGATTTGTACAGTTCACCCTGATACACCCTAATTTCACCAACTACGTTTAAATTCCCTATTTTTAGTGCTATCAATTCGGGCATAACTTTACTATTAATTTAGTTTTAGAATGGGGTAAAACAACTAAAAATTGAAAAATAAAAAACTTTTTACAAAAAAAATACAACCGACTTCCATAAATAATACTAAAAAATCCAAAATAACTTTAATTTCGGAAGTTGGTGTTTCTAGTAGAAACACCAACTTCCGAAATTAAAGTTATTTTAGAAACACCAACTTCCGAAATTAAAGTTATTTTGGATTTTTTAGTATTATTTATGGAAGTCGGTTGTATTTTTTTTTTCGGGAGAAACCTTCAAAAGACGCCTGATTTTTCAGGGAAAATACAAAGGAGATATATAAGAGAAAAAACAAAGTGACGTTTTGTTAGTGAATGTCAATCACAAAAAAAATATGTATTTATCGAGAATCGTTGTCGCTGATATAATGGCACTTTCTCTAGGCCCTCAGGCAGGCACAGTTGTGTACATCTACTAGAATTGCCTTTCACAAATATGTTTGGAGTTGACTTTTGGTATAACTAAACAAGACAGAAATCAATATTTTACAAAGAGTTCCAGCTGAATGTCAACTTGATCTCTTGAGTGTTGTGGCGCGTGTACACACAGCCCACAGACGGCATGTGGGAACCGGGCGCTGCTGGCTGGTTGGTGTTCGATATTTGGATAAGTAATTCAAAGATTAAAATAGTTTAGAACGATGTTTGTTGTTTAAGCTCGAGTTTAGCTAGGCGCATCCAAGTGTGCACATATAATATATTTCTATTTTTTGTAGTGTTAGTTTTTATATTATTGAGTACCGTGCACTCCTAGTGTTTACTCCTCAAACTACACATATAACTCAATCACTTGCTTATACGACACTCCCGCATGCCAGCGAGTGAGACAGCTCCCCAAAGCTTTGAGAATGTCCCTGGAGCCCTGCAGGCTCTACAGTATCTTCAGGTGTACCAACTAAAAGTCGGAGCATCGGCGCCGAGTTGCTAGCCCGTTGGTTTCCTATCGGTTTCATTTCGAGGAGTGTGCGTCGGGACTTAGTCTTATTACGGCAAGCCCGTTCCATCATCAGACCACTAGACATTCACAAAGACATGTCTAGTGGTACCGGAACATGGTGGACATCCCACCGTTATTCACAAAACGTTTTGGAAACTCATTAACTGTGCTTAGAGCTAAGAAGTGAAATTCCCTGTCGGAGTCAGTGTTTCTTAATACGAGCAGCTATAACCTGGCGGTCTTTGAGTTAAGAGTGAATAGGTTACTTCTAGACAAGCGTGATCCATCGTGTACATCATCATCGCTTACCATCAGGTGAGATAGTGGTCAAGCGCGAGCCTAGAAATGATAAAAAACAGTTTACCAACTGTAATATTGTTCGGATTCCAACTAGAAAAACAAAAAATAATAAAAGAGGAAGTATAAGATAAAAAAGATGAGCCTTATAAAAAAAGTTTACCAACTTTAACATTGTTGAGATGCCGACTATAATAACTGTGTCACGTTGTGGAGGTCGGAGGTGCGCTGACACGTGGAGGAGGATCGTAGGAGTGACACGCAGAGGACGAGACGAGTAGATGAGGAGTTGGATGAAGATAAACACATGACGAGTTCAGACGTATATTTTAATATTTACAGTAGGCTTCATTATATGGAGCACTTATTAATCGTACGTACACCATACTCTGTGACTAGGTAAAGGTATAAATTGTATTATTGTCAGGAACTGCCTGGTTATAAAAGCTGCACTTCACTGTTCTAGTAACTCTTACAAAACTGATAACTGTCATTTGCTGAAGAGTCGGAAAATGATGAGAAGGAGCTTCTACTAGGTCGGCTGCTGAATCTGAACTGATTTTTAATATAAAAACAGAGGCTAGACAGAGAAGGCAAGCAATATTTGAATTTGAAATTAAAAAAGGTTGAAAAGAACGTAATTTGGAATAGAGGTCATAAAATAAACAAGGCTTTAACAAAATGCCCTATTACAACTGTCTGAATATGGATCGGGATGCGACCATAAACTGTTTATAAAACACAATCCTTTCAATAAAGTTAAACAATTCAGAGAAGTTGTAAATTTCACTATTCCTTGCATCATTCACTATTATTGTTTGGACTCGGGTTTTTCTAACGACATGTCTGTTAAAACTAGGTCAGTGCGGAACCGCAAATTAGATAATCAAACAGTCCAACAAAAAAAATGTCTACACCACATTAGGTGACTGAACTAGCGGCTTCTGTGTTATTCAACCGTAAAAACCCACTACTATGGCAGAGGGTGTGTTTGATAAATTATGACTTGCAAAAAGTTTACATATTACCTCACGAATGACTAAAACCCATACGTTTAAAAACCAATTTATCCCGACCTACTGTTCCCCTCTCCGTGTCTTCAAAAGCGGACGTCAGTGCAGTGATTGAGTGAATCAATCGGGGTCTACCTTGATTGGTTGCTGATTGACTTGGACGAACTTGATATGTGACGTCATTGGCCGGCGAGACGAGTATTCCCGCGTAACGCGATGAATGGGGGTTTTACGCGCGCTTTATAATGTTTAGAGGTGTTCTGTGCAAATATTGGCATGTTTTTGTGAATTAATAAATTCACACGACTTTCTTTTCAATTATATTTCATAAGCAACCAAACACATAATAATGGGCAAGTGCCCAGAACACTGGCAGTATGGCCACGCTGAATAGCAATGCTGATTCGTTGGTCAAAGAAATTCGTTTCCGATGAGCGATTTTCATACGCGTTTGTACATACATATTATTATAATTATCAGTTTGTACTTACCCAAATATATAGGTACCTACCTATTAATTTAACACATGACAAGGTAACTTACAATAAAATCGATTAATGTTTGACCTTTATAAACTCATAATTATTAAGTAGTTAATCATTTTTAATTACTTAATTCGAAATCACATAGTTGGTACAAGTTTTTGCTACAGCTATTATTCAATGCGAACAAAGCGCTTTCACAAAATCTTAATCCAAAACCATATTCTCATAACATTACAAAATAAAACCTCTTTCGAAAAAGAAATCAATTATGACGTTGTTTCTAATTCCAAAAAGTCACCAGCCAGTCTGTAATTTGCTAAGTCTGTGTCCAGTGATGGCTCCGATAACTCGCAGGTTCATATATATACAGTGTTCACTTGTATCGAGTCACAGTTCGAATAGAGAACCGAGCGAGACCGTGACAATCATTCGTGCATTCACCTCGCTTCACTTGTTTTGTTGTGCGTGAAAATCATATCAAAGGTAAATATTATTATTAATTCATTAGTTTTTTTCATCGACTATTTACAACTTTTAAAAGTTTATTAATAATTTATTTGTTATTTTTTCATCTATGACTATTATGAATTTTAAAAAGTTCGAATTTGAAAAAAAATGATTTGTAGTTTTCTTTTTTATTGTTTCTTTCTTCTATTTTATTCTAATTGGAGGGCCATGTTAGTGAATTTTTAAATTGTTTGGTTTAATTACTTATCTAATAAAATACAATTGATAATATTGTATAAATCAATTATAATTATAATCATTAAAATATAAAACAAATTAATTAAAAAAAATCGTTGTAAGTAACTGAATGTGCTTGTTAAATTCCTGAGCGATGGGCTATAAAAAATAATCTCTATTGTTTATTTTTTGTGTTTAATACTTACAGAATCTTTTTCTTAAGAATACTAACAAAAACAAAAACTTGATCGTTTTTTATCATGTTACGTATTCCATTATAAACAAGATTCTCTGAGGAAGCTTGTATTCCTATGCAAAAGATTACTACAGCTATAATTTGCCTTCTTTATAAATATCGTGCAAGCAACCGGTTTGAAAAAACAAGCCCACTTACGACTAACAATCCTGTATCAACTATAATTTTAATAACTCTTGGTTTCTTTGTTTACAGAAAATGTCTGCCTATAAAGTACTTCTTGCCCTCACAGTCTTCATCGTCATTGTGAAGGCTCAAAGACCCTTTTACGCTGGACTGAGCCCTATTGGATACCCAGCAGTGCAACAAGACCTAATACAAAACAGATTCGGAGAAGATGAAACATACCCAATTGAATCCAGGGGTGACAAGAACCTCATCAACAGATTGGATGCACTCCCCGTCGACAACCAACCTTTCTGGTACCTAAACTGGAGGCAGTATGACAACTTAAGACGTAATCCACAGAACTACCCTCAGAGACCAAACGGCTTTATTGGCACCAAGTAAACGAAGAAAGTCAAGTGTATGTTAAAAAAGTGTGGATCGATTTGGAATCTCGATTTTGGTATTCGATTCTTGACTGACGTATGAATGTGAATCGAAATTAGAATTTTTGGTTGGAAACGTAACTGGTTTCGTTTGGAGCGTCTGAGATTCTTTAAAGCAGTATTATTAAATTTTGAAGTGTTTTGAAGTTTGGAACGAAAACTTATTTGGAGTGATTTTGAAAAGTGTTTTGTTTAATTAGGACTTTAGAATTTATTGTTACAATTTGTAGTCATAGAATTATTTATTTTCTCTGGCACATTTTTGTTTAGAATTCTGTAATATATCATTTTGTGTGCTAGTGTTATAAATTATTGCAATCAATAAGCCATTGTATTGCATTTACCAACAATTTTTTTATAAAATAAATTTTGTTTTTTTTTCATAAAAGATAACTATTTTTATTCCTTGTCCAATAGCGTACCTACTTACAATAATAAAAGCTATACATTGTACTATATCATTCCAGGAAGAAAAAGCAAAGGTTAAATAATGTTAATATGTATTTTCGCGCTGGCTTGCTTGCACGTGCAAGCAAAAGAAAATCACTTTTAAAAATAAATTAGATTACACGAGTGACTGAACTGAACTGTTCATATATTCAAAGCATTTATTATTGGTAAAAAGCAGACATATGCATATTCTTAATAACTTTCCTTTAATATTATGTTGGGTATATTAGTATAAATATTTATACGTTTACTAGCCCGCGTCAGTGGCTTCACTCGAGTAAATGTCGAATATTATCCCAAGGGTATCTCGGGAGTATGTCACTACTGGGATCTCATATATCCTATGTCCTATTCTAGGACATGTTCTATCCGAATGCTAAGATTATTCAAAATTTGTTGAGCCATAAGATGTTAAAACAATCAGAAAATAGACAGACAGACTTACTTGCGCATAATATCTTTGAAAATAAAATAAAAAAGAACAACAATCATAAATAAACTTTAGTGTTTTAATTTGTGCCCGGTTTATGGCATTTTCCCTAATGCCATAAAACGGACTTCACCAGAACTGCTATTAACTTCACTACCTACTATTTTGAGAAAAAAAGTGGGTCTACCAAGAAGAAGAAAATATAAAATACAAAATACATAAATAAACGTAAAGAAGAATGCCCTATTTTCACCTGACTATGTATAGAAATGAAATAAATCTTAAAATTCAGCTAATTCAATTTTATATTAATTACGCATATCACAATGTTAAGAGAAACGTAGGAAAGAAATATTTTTTAATTTTTCTTTATGCTAATTCCACGTCAAAGGTAAACGTATTACCATGTTTTGAACGCATCTCAATTACTTACACTTTTTACGACGTTTCATTTTACACACTGCTATTTGACTTTATTTAACTCTGTTTCTAAGTTTTATACATTATTTTACGTTTTATGTAATCAGTAAGTATTTCTTTATTAGTCTTTGTATAATACGGATTCAGTTCGCACGACTGTAAATGATTTTTTTGACATTTGACAGTTCTTCACTCAATTTATCATCGGTGACGACAATCATCGGTGACGTATAGTTGGTTTCAAATAATTCACAAAGTAAAAAAGACGTTTTAGACAAAAACTAGGTAAGTATTCCTATTTTAGACTAAACTTCGTGCGTTAATAATTAGTTCTAGAACATTTATTTCTATATTACATATTTGATATCGGCAAATCCTAATCGGTAAAGTAACAAATATTTTTTGGTCTTTGTAGCGTTTAAATCGTAAAAATGACTATTTCACATTATTTTCTAAACCTACAGATAGTCTTTCTACTATACCTTATAACTATACATAAACTTTCATTATCAGGTTTTTAAATGTATGGGAAGTGGACATTGTTCGTTCTAGAGAAAAATGCCAAACTCCATAAAAATATTGCTTTTTTTATAACTTGGTAAGATTGCTCTAGTGAAAATCTTTTTTTTTTTTATAATAGCAAAAATATGTTTTGAGTTCAATCTCATTTTTAGTTTTGTAACTTTAAAAGATTTCCAATTTCCACGAAACTATTAATGCTTTCCTTTCTAAAATTAAATTAAATCCAAGAGCATTCAATTCATTCAACTTTACCAGCTCGAAAAGGAAGGAGGTGCATTTACCATTTTGCTTTCTCAGTTCAAATGTTGAATGTATCTTTTTACCCGACTGCGCGGCGCAGGGGAGGGTAATGTGTTTATCAGCCTGTGTATGTATGTAAGTATGTATAAATATAATTATTTAGGTATGCATGTTTGTTCCTTTTGACATATATTATTATACGCTATAGAGACCAAACGCGTGGGCCGATTTTGATAATCTTACGTCAATTGATTCGTCAACACGTCACTTTGCGAGTGCTACTAAAGACATGATAGTAATCAAAATACAATATGGCGACAACCAGACGCCATATTGTGAAAAAGAAAAAAATTAAAGTCGACGAACTATATTAAGTGGGGATTAAAATAAAGGATTCGAGGAGGCGATTCCAAAAATATAACTCACTAAAATGTAGAAAATAAAAAATTGAATATTTTCAAAAAAACCCGACCGTAAAAAAAAAAACTAAAAACAAGTCACTTTTCATTCTGATGCAGTTGGTGGCATGAAATCATTAATTTAACTAAAATAACAGCCACCAACTGCAGCAGACTGCTTGAAAAATGACTTGTTTGGAACTTTTTAGTTGTTTCTTTTTACAGTCAGGTTTTTTGAAAATATTCAATTTTTGTCTTAGTGGTGACACTCTTTTCAGAGTGTCGTGATCATTACGTTGTGATTTCTGCAGGGGTCAATCTGATTCGCCGCACTTCTCCCTGCTGCTTGACATTCTGGTGCACTCGGCAAGGGACAACCTACAGTAGACCTAATTTGATCGGTTAATCTCATAGGTGACCTTCCTCGCCCTCTGGTATTCTCCACTTTTCCCTGCACGACAAGACACTTGATGGAGCTGCTCTTATGTCTGGAGACGTGTCCAAAGAATTGTAATATACGACTTTGTAGTACCGACGAAAGACGTCACTTAATGCTGAGTTCCTCAAGTATCTCTACACTCACTCTCGCACCAACATCTCTATGTTGGTGCGAAATTCAGCCCTTGATATCTCTAATATTCCATTCCTAGATGTGTATATAGATTTTCGCACTTTGGCAGTGTGCGGGGTGGGTTTTTTTTGTATGAGGAAATTATTATCTATTAAGACCCTAACAGAGTTGGATAAAGGCTAGGCAGATAAATTGGTTCTCGTGGATAATGAAGTAGGCATTAATGGGAAACTATTGAGGGGGACATCCTACTTTTAGTACCTTCAATTAAAAGTATAAAATACTTCATTCTATGTTTCTTAACCTGTTTTATTTCTACTAAACTTCAAGAGCTCTATTTAGCTATCGTTACTGAGTTACTATTTGATAAACAATGTACAACGTTACTCATTGTTAAAATAAATTTACTTTGATAAAAATCGCTAGATATGTAAAAGTTTACACTTCAAATACCGCCGGGTGACTATCAACAGGTTCACGAACAATTCCATTTTGCGTGATGTTATCATGATGCATATGTCGGGCTGACAGCGACCGATGAATAAATTTATTTACGAATAAACTCGTACCAGATTTCTCGGTTACTCCTTACAACGACAAAAAATACGGGTAATGCAATTACATTAAAGTTGTATGTTAATATTCTTAATAAATACGGTATATCACTAGCATGAACATCAGGATATATCATGGATATAACACATCCAGACAAAGAATGACGTCACTCAATACAAATATCGAAGTGGCTAGATACAACCGAAGACATATGTCAGAAGTTACATTTGTGCTCGTGTTGAAACTACGACAAACTGAAATTGCAATTATAATGTAAAAACAAAAGTTCGCAACCAACAGTAAGAGTGAACATAAACAAAAGAAGATACATATTACATTTATAACATCAATATTATTGGTTGGATCTAAGAAAATAATATTTGGTTTTACAAAGTAATAAAGGATAACAATTAAGATGGTAAATGTTATTAAAGATACAACCCAGGAAAAAAAAATTCTTTTCAAATATCTTCTATGGATATGCCCATCGAAAACTTTTACTAAGTCCACGTAAAACACACGAGTATGACATATAACTAACAACCAGTGGTTCTTTACAGATGAGTAGTAGAAGAATAGAACGAATATAATTCGTGGTATCAATACTATATTTTCATACATTTGGAAACAAAGTGCTGTCGAGTGGAATAAAAAGTTTGCTAAAATAGCATTAATATACACATAGTTTCTATAGTTTCGAAATTTCTTTAAGATGCACCATGATGTGACACCGTAACCCAACGTAGCTAGTGACAGCAGAATCACAATGGCTTCTGTAGTTATTAGTGTATCCCAAATAATTACATTGTCAGTCACTGCTGCACCAAATTTCCTGGTATCGTTATCAGACATGGCTAGTTTTCTCTTGAATAAAGCGTGAAGCTCAGGACCGCTCACGATGGAGGACCTCTGCCTCAGCTAGGGGACATAGGATCTTAAGTCAAGTCAAGTAATTTTCTCTTGCGCTGTTTGGATGGGTTCACTTTTAATTCACAACTTTTATTCTAAGTTTTTGTAAATACTTTCAAATCAATCAGTGTCACACCCTAAAACAAGTGTTGTTCCCGATTCAACAAAACAGTTTTAAATAACAGTTAAGTATTAAACTTTCGACACGAAACTGGAATATAGGATAGAACATACACTCGGTAGCAATGGATCCGGATCACCATAAAAATAATGTACTTCTTGGCAAGTAAGAACACTGAATAATAGAACCATGATAAAATTGTTGTTGGTTTGTTTCTTATAATATGTTAATACTGTTTTATTTCATTTATTGATTTTATTGTTTGTTTTACTTATTAAAAAAACATTTGAAAATAATATAATTATATTGATACGCCGCCATTTGCACATATTTCGACAGTTACTTACGTGAGTTGTCGAATATTCGGTTTATTATTCTGTACTACAAGTTTATATATTTATATATATAATATACAAGGCAGTGTTAAGGAATAATTTGTACTTTTGACAGTACTAATAGATAGTACCTATTAACGTTTCTCTTTTAAAATGACTCCATGAACTTTAGTCATTCTAATGTAAATTATATTTTATTCCATAATTTTTCATTTTCAGGGACCCTGTTTCGTTGCACTCGAGTCTATTTGTATTTTAATAGCACTATCATCAGTAGCACTTATTAAAAATTTACGATTTTCCTGTAACAGTCCCACCGCTTTATTTACCGAGACTACTTTCCTACAAACGAAGGTTAATGACCTTATATCAGCAGTTTATGTTGTTGTGGTTGGTTTATGTTTATCATTGAAAAATACGAAGAATGACAACATGCACGCTATGTCACAACTCAAAATTACAACACTATTACTTGAAAATAAACTTGATTTTATTTGAGTTCTTTATTCATTAGAGGAGCCGGTGTTTATTATAATTTTATTAGGGTTGTAAACTTTAGGCCGATCAAATATTTTTTTTGAGGCACGGAAAAGTCTCGATATGTAATACCTAGGTCACCCATCCACAGACCTACCTCGGACCCAGACTGCCCGACGCAAGGGAGGGTAATGTATTTATCAGCTATGTACGTTTGTTCCTTTTTGGCACTATAGAGACCAAACGCGTGGCCCGATTTTCATAATTGTTCCAAACAAGTCACTTTTCAAGCAGTCTGATGTAGTTGGTGGCATGAAATCAATAATTGAACTAAAATAGCAGCCACCAACTGCATCAGACTGCTTGAAAAGTGACTTGTTTGGAACTTTTTAGTTGTTTTTGACAGTCGGAATTTTTAAAAATATTAAATTTTTTAATTAACCACGAGAGCCAAGGAATAATTTGACCACGGTACCAACACCTGAAATACAAAGTCAGAGCTTTTTGTACGTCTTAGGTTATTCGTATTTATCAACGTCGTCTTATAATTACAAATTCAAGTGAGTATCTGCCAGGGTCGCGTAAGTGATTGAAAGAGTCCTGTGAGAAGTGCCCTGGCACAGGCTACTGAAGAAGAGCTGGAGGGTTTTAGTCAGTGAGAGTCTGTCACGCCCTCAGGAGCAGGAGAAGTTATTTGATGATTTTCCACCCAATAAAAAAAGATTTTAGAATCTATATGACCATTTGGTAGCTATGAAGCAAATTGCATAAAGTTCTAAACCACAACTTTAAAAGTTTATACGTACTCGTAAAACTGCAAAGTTAAGAAAAGTAGTGCACGAAAAGATTTTAAGATTTTTATCTCAGGAATTAATACAGTTTAAGATCTGCTGGTTCGAGTAAAACCGCGGATAATAGCTGGTAATAACAATAATTTACAAAAGAGCAGTCTAGTTCTAGTTTAAAAGTAGGTTTCCTTGTACTTGCCAAGGGGTATAAACGGAAAGAAAGAACGAAGTTTTGCAAAACTAGTGTTACAAATTCACAATGCATTGACGATGCCTTCGTTTCTTGTTACCAAACTAAACTTGACATGTACTCGTCTTTTAACCGACTTCGAACTGAAACTGAACTGAACGTTACGTAGATGACGTTTTGGTGTTCTCCAATTACGAATATGTTTTAAATTAAAAATTAAATTCCACGTTCCATGTTATTGGGGTTTTTTAGTTCTGGGGTATAACAACTAAAAAGTGAAAAATAAAAAACTTTTTTACAAATAGAACAACCGAGTTCCAAGAAAAAAAATACAAATATAACTTTGATTTCGGAAGTCGGTGTTTGTATTATATTTCTTCGTTATTTGACACCGACTTCCAAAATTAAAGTTATTTTTTAATTTTTAGTGTATTTTTTTTTGGAAGTCGGTTGTTATTTGTGTAAAAATGTGTTTTCTTTCTTCCTTCGAATCGATAGTGTCCTAAAATTTTAAATACTAAGTTAGCTACATTAATTGCAGCGTCAGTAGCGTTCATTAGGTCCTTCATAGTGCAAGTATATGGGCACTTGGGGCATTACGGTATGTAGATTATGACATTGGGTATAAGACGAGTTTATAAAACCCCATTTTAAAGACAAATATTTAAGTTTGTGGGTAAAAACTTGCAAATCGCACTACTAAGTAGCAGATAACAACAAATCTATAAAGCAATTGAAGAAGTTTGTTAATGAGCTATGATTTAATGAACTGCGAGAGTTTGTATGTGTATGTTTTTTTTTTTTTTTTGGGGGGTGGGAAATCATCCTATGACTTCTTCCGCTCTAGGGTGGAGCGGAAGGGCGTGTCAGACTCTTACTGACTAAAACCCACCCCTGTTCCTCCCTTCTTCCAATTTATCCTCCACCCCCGGGCAGGCATCGGCCGTGGCAGGCCCCGTCCTTTTGCTGACAACTCTTTATGTGTATGTTACGCTCAATTTCAAACTGCGAAGTAGTTCCGAACTATGTATACCTCGGTTTTACTATCACTAACACGGGCTGCGAAGACGAGATCCGAAAAAGATGTGCAATAACCAGGTCTGCAGTAAGCAAAATGGAAAAGTTCTGGAAGTATCGCAACATCACCAAGAACACTAAAGTTCAACTGATGAAAACGCTGATGTTTCCGATATTTCTGTACGCTGCGGAAACATGGACGATTCGTGCACAGGAGCGCCGAAAAATAGATGCTCTAGAGATGTGGTGCTGTATGCGAATGTTCCGAATACCGTGGACAGCACCGTATCAACGTTTCCATCTTAAAAGAGCTCAACATCAAATATAGATTATCATCGATTGTGCAAATACGAATAAATAAATTTTTCGGACACGTCATCCGCAACGATGACTCCATGGAGCGCCTCATCGTCCAAGGCCATGTAGAGGGAAGACGTTCACGCGGCTGGTCACCTACACGCTGGACCGACCTTATTAAAAGTACCACAAAATGCTCCATTGTGCATTGCTCTCGCGACACCTATAACAGAAGTCGTTTCGAGGGCTTCCGTACTCGTAGAGGGTAACCGTAACAGTCCGACATCGTCATAAGCCACGGTTACTCTGTCAAGAGTGCACGACTGAAGAGAGAGTTACGCTCAAAGACCGAAATCAATGAAAAAAAGGCATGACGCGATCTGAGCTCTAAATATTACAACCACATCGCGAAATAAGCGTAGGCAATGTGCAAACGACGGTCGTAAGTAAGATAAGCCGACGGAGCCCCGCTGCACGGATTTCTTATTTCTGTCTGCAGATTTTAAAGGAACTAACCAAACCTAACCTACCCGGGCCTGTGGACGGCGAGTAGTGGGTAACTCGCCGTCCGATCAGCACCAGGCCCGAGAGTCGACGGCACGTAGTGTTCCACGCGCGCCTCAAAGAGTTGTCAGCAAAGGACGGGGCCTGCCACGGCCAATGCCTGCCCGGGGGTTGAGGATAAATTCGAAAGAGTTACTTGGCCCCCGGGCGCGAGGGCAGGGAGGAATAGGGGTGGGTTTTAGTCAGTAAGAGTCTGACACGCCCTTCCGCTCCACCCTAGAGCGGAAGAAGTCATAAGATGATTTCCCACCCCCCCAAAAAAAAAAAAACCTAACCTAACACGAAAGGGATGACGGGATGACTTCATCCCCTTCGAACCTAACCTGTCCGTGTTGGGGTGCCTAAGTTCCCGAGCTCGCTTTGCTCGATCTTTCAAAGTCTAATGGAAAGTATTCATAAAAGCAAAACATACTAGCCCAAATAATAATAAATAGTCTATACATATGTGAAACACATTTGTTTCGCGATATGGTCACATCAGTTAAGGCTCAGAACGTGTCACGGCATTTCTTCATTGCACAACGCGTTATGGCCGTTTTTTGAAGTGCCACCACGCAAAATTCACGATGAAGTCTTATGTCTTCGCCATGTGAGCATGGTTTTCGCGCATTAAACGATTTCGGTCTTTGAGCATAACATATCTCCATTAGCATCTCATTTCTTTTTTACGCGAACCCGGTATGGAGAACACATTCTTTCACATTTATGTTTTATCTGGGATATCATTTACCATTTGGGTTCCGAAAGGTCGAATGTAAAACGGAACCTTTATAGGATCACTTGTCCGTCTGACTGTCTGTCACAGCAAATTTGCTCTAAATCTACTAATTTTAGAATATAAAGTTTTTTTTAGTATTTAAGAAAATACGAGTAGATGAATAATTCTTTAACTTCGAAACCACAAGAAAATCGTAAAGTAGTACCTACTTTTACTTTATAAGAATTATTTTGTTTTAAAAAAAAAACAAAAAAAAATAAATATTTGTTCAGAACCCTTAGCGCGTGAGTGTCCGACTCACACTTTTCCAGTTTTTATTCATATACCTTATTACTTTATAAAAACAAATATTATTTTCTTTGATGCTGCCAACAACGTTGAAGTTAAACAAAATGTGTATCTTTTTTGTGGCAGTTCACTTTTACCGTTGATAGACAAGTTTTGTCTTTACATTATAATTGTATATTCACTTTGTCGTTGTTTTTCTTCTTATTGTTTGTTGTTGTTCTTTTCTTCAATAAGATATTTTCAGTTTCATCACGAGCGTAAATACTGCTTCTGCTTTTAACACCTGACGTCGCTTGTTTAAAGCCACTTGGATATTTATTTTGATCGACGTCATTCTTCTGCCTGGATGTGTTTTAACTATGTCATTTTCCTCAAGTTCATGCGATTGGAGTTCCGCCTCTTCTAAGAATAATTAATGCATTCATGCACGATTAATTAGTGCATTTTCATTACCCATATTAGGTTTGTTGTAGAAAATAACCGATAAATATGGATCGAGTTTTTAACCGACTTTGAAAATGGAGGTGGTTCTATGTTCGACTGAGGAGGAGACTGTGGGGGTGTGGGGGTGTGGGGTGTGTCTGTGGGGGACTGTGGAGGTTGTATGTTTTCTTTGTCAGTTGTGGACAGATTTACAAAAATCTTTCCCGTATAAATTTTATCGAAATTGCTTCAGTGCTTTTTTTTAAACTGAACAGAAACGAAAACTACGTTATAGATGACGTATTAGTTTCCTCGTTTTAGGTTATATGGGTTTTTAGTTCTGGGGTATAAAACTAAAAAGTGAAAAATAAAAAACGTAAAAAAAACGACTTCCAAAATAGAAAATACCTACACTAAAAATTAAAAAATAACTTTAATTTCGGAAGTCGGTGTCAAATAACGAAGAAATAAAATACTAACACCGACTTTTCTTAATTTAAATAAATTAAATCTACTACGGCCCTCAGCTATACATAGACATCATTGAAGAATTATTAGCTAATCTGATGATATTAGGCCATCGGCCCAAACTACCAGGTATGCGTTCGTTCAAAGTAAACACTAAAACTACTCAATCCCACAAATTTTGTTAATTCAAAAAAAGTAATGTCTGGCAGCTCTAAGATCACTCTTTGTCTCTTTGTCAAATATTTTGTACCCAGCTCAATAAGAAACAAAGTTTCTCATTCAGCAAGTACAAAAAATGTTGCGGAACAATATCAGTGAACCGGCTAACATCAGTCTGAAAAGCTTAAATTTTAAGCCAAAGCTTACCAATACATCAAAGGTTTTTTTTCACCCGTTTTAACTTATATTATGTTTGATTGGTTTCGGGCTATTGAACTTATTCATTGAATTGTATGCAACAATACGTTGCAATTGTTTGAGATTCGAGATTTATGGGACAACCGCAGCTTCGAATGGAAATATCTGGAATACGGTCATTTTTATTCTGAGCTGAAACAAATTGTTGTATTTTTTAATCTTTGACCAAATTACTAGTGTGTGGAAGATTTATTTTTTTAAATAAACATTGAGTATGGCAAAGTTTAATTAAAAAAAATATATAGGAGAGTTTGATCTACGTAACAGTGTTTTTGTTGGAGACCTCATGTCATGACTTGCAATGGTGGCTGATATTTTTTTTCACGCAAAATGCCGATCCAGAGACGGCGTATCACGCGTGTGGTTGCAACGTGACTAGTCACGAAATAGCGAGTGATTAACACATGATCAGCAGTTTACTTATTTGAAAGCTGCCTATGACCGTAACCTCGAACGTACGTACTGGGTTCAAACCGTAAGTTCGAACCCAGGCTAGCGTTTTCCTTTGTGTAAATCGTATTATCACTACTGCTCTCAAAATGGTGAAGTAAAACGTCGTGAGGAAACCGGTGTCCTAGAACCAAACATCGAAGACATGTGACATCCATCAACACGCACTGGGCCCGTGTGGTGGATTATGGCCTACATCCTCTCACAGAAAGGAGGCCTGTAAGTGCCCCAGCAGTGGGAACATTATAGGCTGATTCTGCTTATGCACCTATGACGCGTCAGCTTTCAAAGCAATAGTCAAAAGGCATGTTCTAGGCTGACTCGTTCTATCGTAAACCTTATCCATCACTTACCATCAGGCCAGATCGAACTCAGGAGTGGGCTCATTCTTCAATTTTGCGTTGCTTTGTCTTATGACGTCAGAAGATAGCAGTGTCTCTGATTAGCACTGATTTTGAAATGCATACTTTCTTTACTATTTTATTAGATGTTTAAAATATCTTATTTTGTACTCTAGCGTTTTATTTATTGATTCAAATAAAAACCCAGCTTATTACATTTTTGTAATACATTTAATTTACATCGAAGATAGATATTGAAATACGTCACCATCATCTTCCTGCCCTTATCCCATGTTATTTGGGGTCGGCGTAACACGTTTTTTTTCTTCCATTCTGTCCTGTCAGCCGTCACGCTATCACTAACTCCCCTTTCTTTCATATCACTCCTCACACAATCCATCCATCTTTTCTTTGGCCTCCCTCTTCCACTCCATCCATCTACATTTATATTCATTATTCTTTTAGTTACATTTGTATCATCCCTCCTCTTCACATGACCATACCAAGATAAGCGGCTCCGTTTCAACTTTTTTGTCACTAGCGCCACTTTTAAACTACCTCTAATGTACTCATTTCTCACTTTATCCATTCTCGTTACTCCACATATCCATCTTAACATTCTCATCGCCGCCACATGCAATCTTTTTTCATCCGTCTTTTTCACAGCCCAACATTCTGATCCTTATAGTACGACAGGTCAAATCAGGGACTTATAGATTTTCACCTTTAACTTAAGGGGCATCGCAAGTTGTTCCAGTGACCTGTCGCCATTTCATCCATCCTGAGTTGATCCTGTGCATTACGTCTCGGTCTATATCGCAATTCCCCTGGGCAAGCGTCATCAACCATGCGTTATTTCCAGTTTTAGTTTGCATAATTAAATTGTGTCAAAACAAATTAATTGACATTATTATATAACCTACTTGAATTATTCTTAGCTTGTAATGCATCATCAACTATGCGTTATTTCCAGTTTCAGTTTTAATTTAGATATCACAAATTATAGTGACGTAAAACCTGCTTGAATTGTTCTTAGCAATATTGTTACAAATAATACAATTAACTTGTCATAATATTAATCAACAAACACGGGTTATTATGTGGTTGTACCCAGTAAAATTTAAGGTATTATATGTTATTTTTTTAAATTTCTCGCTGCAGTTTGCTATGTTTTTCTAGTTCCTATATAAAAAGTAACTTTCTATACCTTACCGTATATACATTTCGGAAATCCTAATTAGAGACATTTCATTCGGTAACTGGCTAACTACACAAAACGTACATCTTTCCGAAGGAACCTAATCTTTCGGAGATACACATAAAATCCGCTTTGATTTAATTTGATCTACTACTGATTGCAGGCAAAATATCCGGCAAATAATTTCCATAAAAGAGTTGAAGCATTGCTGTCGCAAATCTGTAGGAGCCTTAAGGCGTCCATTAAACGATAAGTCTTGCTTTCAGCTATACCACAGACAAGGTTATGAATGACGGATAACTGATCATATTTTTAACCGACTTTTGAAAAATTAGGAGGTTCTATGTTCGACTGTATGTATGTTTTTTTTTTTTTTTTTATGTATGTCCGCGCATTTCTCCGTCAGTTGTGGACCGATTTTCAAAACTTTTTTTTTTATCCGAAAGAATATACTCCCGAGGTGGTCCCATATAAATTTTATTGAAATTGCTTTAGCGCTTTTTGAGAAACTGAACAAAAACGAAAAATACGCAGATCTTGATGACGTTTTTGTGTACTCCAAATGTTTAAATTCCACGTTCCATGTTATTAGGGTTTTTAGTTCTGGGGTATATAACAACTAAAAAGCGAAAAATAAAAACTTTTTTACAAAAAAAAAAAACAACCGGAGACATACATTCGAACATAGAACCTCCTCCTTTTTCGAAAGTCGGTTAAAAAATACACTAAAAATTTAAAAATAACTTTAATTTCGGAAGTCGGTGTCAAATATCGATGAAATAAAATACAAACACCGACTTCCGAAATTAAAGTTATTTTTAAATTTTAAGTGTATTTTTTTTGGAAGTCGGTTGTTTTTTTTGTAAAAAAGTTTTTTATATAATGCAGTGACTGATGGTTGAATGAAGAAATCTTCATACTTTGATATTGTGTAAAGAAAAATTAAGAAAACGAGTTTATTTGGCACACACAGATACACACAATGTGGGTACAAATAGAAAATAATAAAAAACAACTTAATTTTAAAACAATTACATAGTGTTCCCCGCGGTTGCGCCAAGTAGGTCCAGTTCAGCAAAATTCCAGACAACTAGTAGTTGCCTGACGCTGGTTTTCAACTGAACCACACTAGGTTAGGTAATGTGTGTGTGTACTTGATGTTCGAATGGAAGCTTTACTTCAGCTAAAATTGACTGCAATATTCGTACACAACACATCCGTCACGTCACCGTCAATTCGTGGGTCAGTCACGTCAAAAATACAGTTTATTAGAAGTCAAGTACAACTGCACCACACTTCGATCCCGTCACGAACTCACGACCAAACCTGTGTCAGTCTTTAAATCACACACATTCAAAACGTTCCGAAATTGACGTGACTGATCGGTAACTTGACGGTGGTAATACGACGCGGGTGTGTAAACCTTTAAATACTTACATAATAAATATATAACTGTATTAATGTAACCGAACCTTAGACAAAATTAGCCATCTGAACCAACATAGTGTTTTTGATACTGTGGGGTAGTTGAGACTACTGAGTTTCACTTATCCGACAGGAGGTACTGTCGGGTAAGTGAGACTACAGTGTCTCACTTATCCGTCAATATCAAAAACAGGAAGTACTGTCGGGTAAGTGGGACTACTAAGTCTCACTTATCTGGCCGTATTAAAAGCAGGAGGTACTGTCTGGTAAGTGAGACTACAGTGTCTCACTTATCCGGCAGCATTGAAAACAGACGGTACTGTCGGGTAAGTGAGACTACTGAGTCTCACTTATACGGCAGTATTAAAAACAGGAGGTACTTTCGGCTAAGTGAGACTAGAGTATCTCACTTATACGGCAGTATTGAAAACAGGCGGTACTGTCGGGTAAGTGAGACTACTGAGTCTCACTTATTTGCGGGTGTGAAATCATCCAATGACATCTCCCGCTCTAGGGTGGAGCGGGAGGGCGTGTCAGACTCTTACTGACTAAATGCCACCCCTGTTCCTTTCCTGCCCTGAATGCCCAGGGGCGAGGTAACTCTTTCGAATTTATTCTCAACCCCCGGGCAGGCATCGGCCATGACGGACCCCATCATGAAATGCTGACAACTCTTAGAGGCGCGCGTGGAACACTACGCGCCGACTCTCGGGCCTGGTGCTGATCGGACGGCGAGCTACCCATTACTCGCCGTCCGCAGGCCCGGGTACCTAACGTTGGTTAAGGTTACTATTATATTGTTAATCGATGACTAAATAAGGAAAGCCGTAAAATTAAATTAAAACAAAACATAATTGGGTAAAACCCATCATCCAGCAAGTCACCATTGAGTAATTAATTAAAAGTTATGGGTAAACGTTTGCGTTTTGCGTTATTTGTGTCCATTGTAGTCCTTACGTAGGTTTTTAATTTGTAAATAATTATAATCCGGCTTACAGGGGGGCTTTTTACCTCTCTGAATCTACCTCGGTGATCACCATCCATACATGGAAGGGGGCTCCGTAACCTCTTAAAGACCACCCCGAACTATGCAACGCTTATTCTGGCACATCCTTAGGAAGACTGTAAAATGATTGTGCACGGCAGCACGTAATCACTCAGCCACCGTCTTCCTGAGATCACTCGGTTGGCGGACGGAGTCCCCACTTTGAGCACCCACGACCCCGGAGTCTAGTAAACTAACTTAAGGCGCTATTAGCTGCCAATGACCTTGAGTGGTTAGCTTGCGTGTTGCGTCACGTAACGCGTCGTATGTCCACCCAGTAATAGAACATGCCCATCAAGGAGCGCTGTCTGAAAATAGACGCATTATTAATTTATTACACATAAAACAACAGGTATTAAACTAAAACACTGATACTAAACTATTAATAATTAAATGTGTATATTTATAAAATGGTGAAGGTTTCATAAAAATACGCTTTATAGTTTTTGAGTGATTCTCAATTTTTTATCCACGTTAGACATAACTTTACAAAATAATTACACTATGTTATAAAAATATAATTTCAAATATTCTGAGATCAAATTACGACGGAAATTGTTTAGAATAACATATATTTTTTTCAAAGAAGTAAGACTAGTCGTTTAGATGTGATGTTCAATTAAAAACCATTGAAAGTCGTATAACTGCGCCTTAAGGCAGGTGGGGTTTCGGCATTTTAGGCGACGAGGTGTTTGCCTCCCGATGCCTTTTTTTCCGAGTGGAATCGGCCCTATCACGATCTCGCTCGGTGACCTCTTTTAGCATCATCTTTAATTCTTTATTGGACACCAAATCTTGACATAGAACACAGTCATGATTACACAACTCATGACTTTAAACTTTTGGTTGGCTGGTAGAGAATACCTTGTTGCACTAGGTCCGCCTATGTACCACTATTGTACATGAAGTTTAAATAAATTATAATAATAACTCATTTATCAAAGGCGAGGCATAACTCAAAGTTGAGTTTTATACCAGCAAAGCTTTGAGTGATAGAGAGAGATCACAATCGAGGGTAGGAACGTGTACAATATAAACATATATGAAAAAGTCTTAATATAAGAATATTTATAATACGCACTAATATACTATATACCTACTAATAAATACCTTTTATTTTCCTCTAAAAGACGTCTACAGAAGACGCCTAGGGAGTGTGGGAGAGAGTTCCAGAGACAAATCATCACCGTCTCGCAGAAGTATAGCAGTCAATTAGTAGTCGTGCTTTTTTTTTAAATCGTCCAATGACATCTCCAGCACTGGGTAGAGCGGGAGGTCGTGTCGTGTGTCTCTTACTGACTAAAACCTACCCCTGTTCCATCCCAGCCTGAGTGCCCAGGGCAGCGGTAACTCTGTTACGAATTTATCCGCTACTCCTAGGCATGCAGGCACCGGCGACGATGGGCCCCGTCAGTGGTGGCTGACAATCATCTCTTTGAGGCGTGCGTGAAACACTACGCGCCGTCGACTCACGGGCCTGGTGCTGATCGGACGGTGAACTACCCACTACTCGCCGTCCGCAAGCCTGGGGTACGGTGGCCGGAGATCGTCTCCTACGCCCAATGCGTCTCCTGCGGCGGTAGCGGACGGGGGCGTAAGGGCCACACCGTACTACTTGAGTCTCCCTCACCCATCCCGCCTCTGCCTTCGCGAGCATTACTGCTTCGCAGAAGGAGGAGGCTGCTTCCTATTCCCTCTCACTCCGTACCATGGCCTGAACCAGGGCCGAGCGCGAGAGGTCGTTACCGCCTATCGTATCCACGAGGACACGGCGGTACAGTAGTCATGCTTTGGGCCGATTTCTGAATTGAGATTTTGGAGTTAAGAACGTGTCTAACTTTTATTTAATGTAAAGATTTGACTGGTTTTTCAATAGCTGAAAAATGATAAATTTATACCCATACTAAATATTATGGGTATAATAGATATTGGTACCTACTCAACTTCTTAATTCAACAATCGTTAATTCAAATAGTTAGTTCTATCTAACCCGACTATGCCTATTATATACGTATTATAAATCTGAAAGTCTGTATGTTTGAATGTTTGTTATTAATCACGCCTCAACGGCTAATAGAATTTGAATGGGAACACAAGGGGCTTTTCATCCCGGGTGTACGTTCCCGTTAAATTATTTTTAATTTTCACTCTGCTAAAGCCGCGTGCTAAGCTAATCAGTAAAGGCAATAGAAGGTTTCGTAAACTCTTGGTATTTAATATTATCCACATTCCTAATTCTAAGAAAAAAACAGCAAATTAACCTAAACTTAAAAAAAAAGTTAACATCAGATACGCATAAAAACCACACGTTTAATCATCATACTGTTGCTAACAACCTCAGGTTTAGAGTTCCGTATCCGAAGGACAACCAACGGAAACCTATTACTAAGTCTCCGCTGTCCGTCCATTCATTTGTCCGTCAGTCTGTCTGTCAGCGGGCTGTATCTCATGAACCATGAGCGGTAATAGAAATCGTGAAAAATTCAACGGTCTACCTGTTAAGGTAGACCGTTGAATTTTTCACAACTTCTATTACCGCTATCCAAAAACTACTTAATAATAAGAAACTTTGTACAAAAAAAAACAACCAGCTTCTACTATAAGTAGGTACCTTTTTTGGAAGTCGGTTCTTTTCTTTTGTAAAAAGTTTATTATTTTTCACTTTTTAGTCTGTTGTTATACTTACCCCAGAACAAAATACCCCAATAACATGAAACGTGGAATTTAAACATACTCGTAATAATTGGAGAAAACAAAAACGTCATTGAGGTATACGTATTTTTCGTTTTGTTCAGTTTCTCAAAAAGCGCTAAAGCAATTTCGATAAAATATATATGGGACCACCTCGGGAGTATATTCTTTCGGATAAAAAAAGAATTTTGAAAACGGTCCACAACTGACGGAGAAATCGGCGGACATACATAAAAAAAAACACACATACAGTCGAACATAGAACCTCCTCCTTTTTCGAAAGTCCGTTAAAATCATACAGAGCCCTTCGTGTGCAAATCAAACTCACACCGGTTTTATTTAATTATGGTTCAATTAAATTGATAATTAATTTTATAAACCATAAAATACCAGTTAGTGGTTGGTTTTTCCCATACCTAAATACATAATAAGCTCGCAATTGTTTAACAATAAACAGATGACTGGCTTGTTTTTGCTCAGCCTATCTGTTATTATATAAAATTCAAAGTCCTAACTGGCTTTTTTTTTTCCTGGCCTGGTGCTGATCGGACGTCGAGCTACCCATTACTCGCCGTCCGCAGGCCCAAGTCCTGACTGACTGTCTGACTGCTTGATATATCAACGCACAGCCTAAACCGCTGGTCCCAGAGACATGAAAATTGGAGGGTGTGTTCTTTGTGAAGAGTAGGTATCATCTAAGAAAGGGTTTTCGAAATTCAACCCAATTCAAAAGGGGTGAAAAAGGGGTTGAAAGTTTATAACAGGGGAAGTACTAATTCCACGCGGGTGGAACCGCTGGAGCAGTGGTGGCCCAGTGGAAACGGCCGCGACTTACAACTGGTCGGTCGTGAGTTCAAACCCAGGCAGGCGCTTTACTTTGTGTATTTCATCACCACTGCTCTCAAAACGAACGAAAAATTCGGAGACATGTGACATCGACCTACTCGCATTGGGCCCGCGGGGTGGATTAAGAGCCTATATCACCTCAGCTCAAATTCTAATTTCGCCCCCACTTCCCCGCGTGCCACTGCACTCTTTATCTCGCTCGCACACTTTTGCTCGCAGAGACGCGACACGCGCGGCCTTGAGGTCGAAGCGATTTCGTTAGAATAAACTACACTATTATCGGACGAGTACTAAGAAATAAAATTATCAATCTAATTTAATTTTAACTTGTCATTTTATGAATATAAAATTATATAATTATTATATCGCAAATACAATTTCAATGTATCTATAAACGATCAGTTTCCAGTATAAGCTGACCTCTCAGTGTGCGGAAAGCCTATAAAATGCGATATCAGCTTATACTGGACGGTATAGGTGATGTCTAGCCGTGCACACTATTTTATTTTACCTACCTATTTCTATAAAATACTAGTCAAATGCGAGCCAACTTTGCGCTGTGGGTTCCGCCAATTAGTTTTGTAGTAAGTTTGCGTTTTATAGTTTTAGCCGTGTATGTATGTTATGTGACAGCCGTTTGCGCATGTAGGTAATTATGTTGTAGGTATATGCAAGTACCTAGGTATACATACATATGGTATACATAGGTTAGAAAAATCGATTCTAAACCACTACATAAATTGTAGAATTTATGCAGTGGTTTAGAGTCGGTTTAGTAGCAGTAGAGCTACAAAAAACTAGTCAAGTGCGAGTCACCATTGTACTGAGGGTTCTGTAGGTACATTGGATTGGTAGTAAGTTTACGCTGTGCCATTTTAAAATCTTATAATAGGTAGCTTTCTCCTTGTATTACCACTTTCTTAGTTATTATGCATCTATATAAGAATGAATCGCCGAAATGTAGGTATGCGTATATCTTTCGAAGGACTTCACCAAATTGCATAATTCTTTTTTTGTTGTGTTCGTGATTCTCAGGACAAGGTTTGTATAAATATAAGATAGGTAGGTATAGGTAGGATAAGTAGGTAAGTATGCAGGTAGGTATGTAGGTAGGTATGATAAATACCATAAGTTTTTTTCAAAGTAATTAAAAATAGTCAAAATTAAATAACATTTATTTTTAATCGCTTAAATTTCTAATTTACATAGTTAGAACATGTCTGGAATTGCATAGCTCAGGTAACATGCATGTTTTATAAAAATGTTCTAATTTTAGTTCCATTTCAGAAATATTGGTCATCTTTCTATAATTTCGACTTTGATGTTTTTGTCGCATCCAGACCTTATTCCGAAAATACATTTTTTTTGTACCGATGATATGTAATTGTCCTTGCACTTGTATATACCAAGGATGTTTTTTATTTACGACAAGTCCGTTTTGAGTTTTTCTCCAAAAATTTACTTCTATCTTATCTATATCTTAGCTTTGTCCAAAGATGTTTAGAATGCTGCAATGGGACGCTTGATTTCAATGATTGTGTATATTCAGTGAACAGCTCATGTTCTCAGGTGATCTGCAAGAAAACACAACATTCATTATAAAACACTTTTTTTGGGGTATGTTATGTTATCATTCAATGACTGGCGTGATGGGCGTTGGTGGCTGCGCCAAAGTTTTAAACTTTTGCAGCTACCATCGTTGTACATTGTTTTTTTATCTGCCTGTATTTGTTGTTCTGTTCCTAATAAACGATTATAATAAAAAAAAATAAAAAAATGACCTCCCGCTCTGGGCGTAGCGGGAGGGCATCTCAGACTTTTACTAACTAAAACCCACCCCTGTTCCTTCAGTTGCCTGTGCCAAGAGCCGCGGTAACTCTCTTTCAAATATACTCGCGACCCCGGCAGCATAATTTTGTCAACATGAATAAATAATACGGAACCCTAAAAAGTCCAACATTATGAAAATTTTATTATGAATTCGCCAATTTCGTGATAGTACCGTTACGCGTTAGTACCAAGCGGTAGTGCCATGGGGGAACAGCAAATTTCGTGATTATCACACACGTATGATAGATAGGTACTTACAATTATATATTTTGTAACACATGAAGATTTGTTTCGTCCGAATTTATTTCTACAGTTTTCGGAGGTCATACCTCCGTCCGTCCGGTCCTGTAACAATCACACGGGACAAATAAATACCTACCTAGACCTCACATATTTTTATTTATGATTTTGCTATGGAACCCTAAAAATATACAAAAGAAGACTAAATCGTCCATAGAAGCAGACTTGCCCTATGAATAACAAATAACAATTACCCACCCTAAATTTTTTATTGAAATACAAATTTGGTGAATTGGTATTTGATGGTGGAGGGATAATTTTCCAGTACAAGCTGACCTCTCATTGTACGGACTTCCTATACAATGTGAGATCAGCTTATACTGGAAATTTATAGCTTGATAAAAAAAAAAGATTTTTGTTTGTCTTTTAAAAAAATGTTGCCCCACACTAGGAATATTCCTGTATCGTGGGTGCGTTCACAAACATGTAAATTCACATACACAAGACACCCAGACCCGGAACAACTATCTGCAGGTCATACAAATATTTGTTCCGTGCGGGGATCGAACCCGCGACACGCAGCGTAGCAGCCGAACGCTCAACCACTGCGCCAACCGTGCCGTCAAAATTATATAGCCATGTGTAGTAATAATAATAACAGATCAGTGTTTTATGGCCTACAGATAGTTGTGTCGGATCTGCGCGTTTGTGAATGTGAAGATTTGTGTTTGTAATCGCACCGTCTCCGATTCAGTTGAAATTCTGGAGTCGGCAACATTATAAAAAAAAAAACAATTAGGTACTACATAGATACCTATTGGTTGTATATTGTCAAAACAACAACAAACCTATTTAGGGAACTTTTTAACTTTTTACAAAATTGGACACCCATTTTCACATTTTTTATCAAAAAAAAAAGTGGACACCTGGATTTCGCCTGAATCGTGAAAGGTGCGTTTACAAACACAAATCTTCAGATGCAGAAACACCTGCATCTCCTAACGCAGCAGCCAATCACCTGCCACTGCACCAAACGTGACATGTTTGTAATCACTAATACTGTAAGTAGATAGGTAGCTATATACTTACTTCATTACGTTTATCATGTTTTCCAGTTTCTTTGCGCCAACCCTTTCGTTTCTTATTTTTATTACGGTTATTTCCCATTGCACCAACACTATAAGTATAAGTACTACAAGATTTGTATTTTACGTAGTCTTGTTGCGTAATGTGTGCTCTGAGCGCAAGCGACACAGCCCTCCCGTTCGAAAGCCGAAGCGAGACTGAACGGGGGCGTCGGGCGCCAGGGAACAAGCTTCAAGACGGCATAGTTTAGGTGATAGTTTAGGTATTTTATTTTTACTGTGAAAATAATGGTAATTTAAAAATAAAAAAACTTGTAGGACCTGCTTTATAGTAAGTTCAGTTAGTATGCAAAGTTTCATGATCTAATTTTAAGCATTTTTTGAATGCTAGCGGTTTATTGTTTTCGGTTTAGAGGTAACTTTGGATTTTTTTTCTATCGAGAAAATTTTATGGAATCGTGTTTTTGAGGTTTATAATACTTAACATTGATCCTCAACCTTGCCATATATTTATTTCAAAATTAATGCTGCAGTATTATCGACATAACGGAGGATCATGCTAAGCCATTTGAGGTAACATAGACTCTTAAGGCCTCTCACATAGAGGAGGCCTGTGTCCCAGCAGTGGGGACATTAAAAGGCTGATGATGATGATGGAGCCGCTGGCACCTTCTAATAATCACTGAAGCCTTGATTAAAAAAAAAATGCAAAATCAAAATATGGTGCGTAACTACTGCATGACTGTTTCAAAAAAAGTGTATAAAATTATCGATTCTGCAAGCATTCGCCGACAGTCGTTTCTCTTTTGGACTGATCACCGACAGCACGTTTCATTTTTGACGGGTTCGTCGATAGAACGTTTCACCTATGGATGTTTCAGACGTTGACAATTACCGACCTATCGCTCTTACTCCCATTATATCAAAAATTTTTGAAAAAATTATGTACAGGCGAGTGATGAAGTTTCTTATTAAACATAATATTCTTATTGACCAGCAATACGGGTTTAGACAAAATAAATCGACGACTTTGGCTATATTTACGCTAGTGAAAGCAATGATGACGAATATCAATGATAATATACCTACTTGTGCATTATTTTTAGACTTAAGTAAGGCATTCGATCGTGTTGATCATACGCGACTTTTAAAAAAACTTGAAAGATACGGTATCAGAGGTCCAGCAAAAGAATGGTTTCAATCTTATCTAACTGACCGAAAACAGGTAACAAGGATAACAAAATTTAACAAATTAAATAATACTTTAGAAGATTTTGATTCTGAAGCACGGATTAATTGCTGTGGTGTACCGCAAGGTAGTATCTTGGGGCCATTGTTGTTCCTTCTTTACATAAATGATTTGCCTCAGTCAATAAAACATCAGTGTGTATTGTTCGCCGATGACACCACTGTTATTATTAAGTGTAAAAATTTACAAAAATTTGACATTGAAATCAAGCAAACATTAAATGACATTATAAATTGGTTGGATATTAATAAATTAAAAATAAATATTTCCAAAACAAGTGTGCTTCATTGCAAAACAGTTAAAAGTAAACCTGTACGCCTTAATGTTGCACTTAACAATAATAATATTGAACAGGTACGTAATGCAAAATTCCTGGGTGTAACACTTGATGAGCATTTTACTTGGAAGAATCACATCGAAATAATTTCAAAAAAAATCAATCAATTCGTATTTGCTTTAAAGAGAATTAAAAATATTACATCTTTGCGTACTGCCATAATGGTGTATCATGCATACGTATGCTCAGTAATACGATACGGTATAGCTGTGTGGGGAAACTCTTCCGAAATGGCGAAGATCTTCATAGCCCAAAAAAAGTGTATTCGGGCAATATTCAAAATGCAGTGGTCTGATTCATGCAGGCCTATATTCAAGTCGCATAAATTATTGACTGTCCCATGCATTTATATTTATGAAATTGCCAGGTTTGTGAGGTCAAATCTTGAATTATTTGAACGGCAAGATAACAGAAATAAAAGGAAAGTTACACATATAGATTTTAAAATGCCCGTTCCAAAGCTAGAACTTTTTCGGCGGAGCTGCGTTTACATGGCTCCCCTAATTTACAATTCTTTGCCAAGATCAATTACTCAGCTACCCTTCAATAAGTTTTGTGTTACGTTGCGGAAGTGGTTGTTACAAGAATGTTTTTATTCGATAGATGATTTTTTTCTAAAGTGTCCCTGTAAATTCTATACATTAAAGCACAGATATATTTGACTGTTTTCTAAATAAATAAATTGACAAAATGTAGGTGTATCTAGTATAAATATCATAACTAGTGTAAAAACTTGTACTATTGCATGCTAATTATTGGCCAAATGTGTGTTACTATATATTTTATATAAGAACTTGATGTACCCACCATATTTGATGCAATAAATAAATTGAATTGAATTGAATTCGCCGACAGAATGGTTCGCATTTGTTGGTTTCGACGACAGGACTTTTCAACTTTGGAATATTCGCCGTCAGCTCGTTTTGTCTACGATTGTTTTGACATGGCGTTTTCACTATTTAACTACAAAGCCACCAATAGGCTACTTGCTTGCTACAAAGACGTGAAGAAAGAAAATGTTTCAATTTATGACCGCCTTTACTTTTAATGAATGGTATTTATCTATTACCTACCCCTACTCTTCTATTTTGTTATTGCAAACATTGGGGAAATATAAAAACAAAAGATTAAAGAAACGTATTTATTTTATAAAGTGACGATTACAAAGTGATTAAAAAAAAATGTCTTCAATTTAAAGTTTTATTATAAGTAGGTAAGTAGTTTAGTATACCTAGGTTTAAAAAATATACAAATTATTTCATCAGGTGACAAATATGTGCCCATCCATTTAAATATGATTTTAAGTCCATTTGATTCTTTTCAGATGAATGTGTCTCAATCCTTTTCCTATAATAATCTGTACCTCCACGCTTTCGCTTAGACATAGATTCTGCGGATTTTATTCTTTCAATAATGTTCTCTGTATTCTTTTGCTCCTTTTTAAACTCTGAGATAGTTTTAAATATGTTCCACTTCTGCCGATTTAGTAGTGTGTTCCATCTATTATGCCACGATTCAAGGGCGTTCTGTGATAAAGGAACATATGATAATATACTATCATGTACTGACCACAGAGTAGGTGGAAATTGCGGTGGAAGTCGTTTCATTGTCATTATAGAGCTAACTGATTTTATAATTCTCATTGATCCGTTGATATAATATTTCTCGAACCACGTTATCACATCAATTGCTTCGTCCGGTATAATTTCGTCTTTTAGTATAGCAAAGGCTTCAATAATTTCACTTGGCTCTAAAAATGCCAGTGCACCGATATGCCGCATCTTATGAGCGAAAACTGCATCATTATTGTATTTCGTAGCTAGACCAGCTTTCTGAATTTGACGATATATACTCTGATTTAAGTGGAAAAAACAGAGTTTATTTAAACAATTGGGAAATGTTTTTTTGATGGCTTTCAAAGCCGAAACTTCAAAATCAGTGAGGATAATGTCCGGATCCAAATGGACATTCAATTTATTAAATCCCACGCATTTAACAATTTCTAAAAAAATTGTATAAGATTTTACTGACTTGTGAGAAAGCAAACCGTACACTAGAGGTACTATTTTATGCGTGGAGTGTGGGGCGCCAACCATTGCATGTATTGTATAGATCTGACGGAATGGACGCGGGCAACAAGCGAAGGTCCCGTCCATCATCCAAAACTTCGCTTCGTTCAACAATTTCAAATTATCCATAGTGGAAAATACTATTACGCACTCATTATCATCAATATAGTGCCCAATCAAAAATTGTTCACCACAGTCATTGCTCATTAATTCTTCGGGAATCACGACACTGTGAATATCCTTTGGAATCGGTGGTAGATTTTTATTTCTTTCTCTTTGAATAATTTTCCTCATAGCATATTTATTGGGCATATGGGGAGCACTGGTACTCGGTACCATTTGGATGCACCGCTGTACAATTTGTGCAGGCGAATCCATCGATTGATTAGCTTTATCTTTCAAATTAGCCTTTAACATCATTTCAATACGTTTTTCAGGGTTGGGTAAGTGCATATGATCACGATTTTGGGACAGCACAATGTGTTGATTGTTGGTTGTTGGTTGGGAATACAGGTCGACTTTTATCACTGCTTTATAAATGGTGAAGGCAAACAGTAACTAGTCAAAACAAAATAAGGGCCACTTGTGAATTGTAACATCCGGAGAACGCGACATATCTTTTGTGTGGTATTTCCTGAAGTGTTAACAAACCACATTATAGCCACAAAAATATATAACAAGCTGCCTGAGGCATTAAAATTATTAAATCTGGACAAATTCAAAAGTGTACTCATGAAAATTCTAACCAATAAATGCTATTACTCGCTTAGAGACTATTTTGATGACAGATACCTGTTTTGACATTATTGTATTTTTTATTTTTTTGATATTTACATAATTGACTTCACATTTTAAGTTGTTACTGTATATTCTAGAAATAATTTGTTGACTTTGTAAGTACTTGTTTTGTTATTTTTGTATTAATTAGAAATTTTATTGCTGACATTTTGAAATTATTTTATTTATTATTTGCTTTGACATTCTTTTATTAATTTGAAATTTAATTAATTGACATTATCATAATTTAATTTTGACATCATCTTATGTTATATCACGAATTGAATTGTTTACATTTGGGTTGATCTAGTACCTATTTTTATTTGAAATTGAACTAATCGACATGGAAATATTTTGTTTATTATGTTCTAGTTCTTCCTATAATTTTAAGTGATAATGTGTAATGAATAATTAAATCAATGATAATATTTGTACGCCTAATGGCAAAACATAGAGCCATCATCGGCTGGAGGTGATAACAAAAAACTGTGGTCCGCTATTAAAACTATTACAAGTCTGAATAAAACAAACTCACCTCCGCTGGAACTTTTACATATTGAAACAACCCCTCAAGATTCAGTTAACAAAGTATTATTTTGCAAATATAGGCATGGAGCTGAAAAGTAAAATCCCAATAGGTCTCTCCCCACTCCCAACAAACATTGCAAATATATCGTCCTCTTGTGACTCTTTTGTACTTTTGGAAACATCTGAAGAGGAAGTAGAAGGGATCATCAACAACCTTCGCTCAGATTGTGGAGCAGGGTGGGACCATATAATGTCAACAGTCCTTAAGAATTTAAAAAACTATATAATCCCTCCCCTCACTTATATCCTTAATAAATGTTTAGCAGAAGGCAGTTTTCCACCTACTCTTAAAAAAACGATTGTCATCCCTATTTTTAAGAACGGTAACAAAGAGGAGGTATCTAACTATCGTCCTATTTCTTTGCTCACCTCTATCTCAAAGGTATTTGAAAGGATAATCAATAACAGATTTGTGAAATTTCTAGAAGATAAAAACATCTTATCACCAAACCAATATGGCTTCAGAAAAGGAAAATCTACAACAGACTGTATTCAGACATTCACCGAACTAATTGTAGATAAAATAGATAATAGAAAAAAATGCTTGACCATCTTTTTAGACCTACAAAAAGCGTTTGATACTGTCTGCCCACAACTGTTAATATCCAAACTCGAACTTATGGGAATAAGAAACACACAATTAAAACTATTTGTGAGTTACTTAGAGGATCGGTATCAGTCTGTTCGCATAGGAAATACGCAAAGTGAAGAGAGACCGATACACATTGGAATCCCACAAGGCAGCATCTTGGGCCCTCCCCTCTTCCTATGCTATATAAATGATCTTTGCAACCTAAAAATTAGAAACTGCCACATAATGTCATATGCTGACGACACTACCTTAACCTTTTATGGTAACTCATGGGAGGAAACTTATCTTGCTGCCCAAGAAGGTTTAAATACAGTCACTCACTGGCTAGCTTTTAACAAATTGACCTTAAATGAAACCAAAACTAAATATATGGAATTTAAAATACATAATGTGGCAAATCAACCAAATCCTTTTAATATTCAAGCACACAAATGTAATCCTGTAACAACAAACTGTACCACTTGTCCAATCATATCGAAAACAGAATCAATCAAATACCTCGGCATAATAATTGATAGAAACTTATCATTTAAGCAACACATTTCACATCTGGTCCAAAAAACAAGAAAACTCGTTCATGTATTTAAAAATCTTAGACACGTTGCAAGCTGGAAACTGGTTAAAACTGTGTATGAATCCCTTTGCCAATCAATCTTATCATATGGTATTCTGACCTGGGGTGGCTCATACAAAACTAATATAATAAACGTTGAAAGAGCTCAAAGACTTCTCCTAAAAGTTGCTCTATTCAAACCACGTTTATACGCAACAAAAGCCCTCTACAACGACGCAAATGTATTAACGGTCAGGCAGCTTTATGTATTAGCAACAGTTATGAAAAAGCATTCCTTAATTGACTTTCCTACAGCTAAACAAAAGGTAAATACCAGGCGTTATTATGAAGTCTGTGAAACAAATCCGGTAAAAACATCTTTCGCCCAAAATTTCTTCCAATTTAGAGCAAGCAGATTATATAACAGAGTTAACAAAACTCTTGCCATTGTTGGTCTGCCGAGGGTAGAATGTAAAAAGAAGCTCACAAATTGGCTGTTGGGACTAGATTACCAGGAAACTGAAAAACTGCTTTCTATCTTATCCTAGCTATACAACCTGCAAAAATAATCACTCACAAATACCATCTAACTCTATCTCTCTCACACTCATACGCAGGTACACTAGACACTCCAGACATACTATAAGATGCCCATCATACTCACATATTTTTCACACCCTTACACACACACTCACTATACATACACACCCCACACCCCCCCTCCCACACACCCCACATACACCCCCCCCCACACACACATACAAACACCCACACACACGCAGTCATCTGACTTAAGTTTAAAATTGTTTTTTCTTTTGTTTTTATTAATAACTACCTTTTTCTTTTTGTTATTTTTTTCCATACAATAGTCCAATAGTGCCACTTACTGTACAACTACTTGACAAATTGTGAAAATTTCTTATCTCGGCGAGGGGACCAGGAATCCATAGCACAGGGTATCCTAGTTTGGATTCCTGACTCCCACAAATCCTTGTAAGCCCTATAACTTTTACACTTATACTGTATAAAAATGTACTTTGTGGGAGGAAAATAAATCTTTATTATTATTTATTATTATAGAGAGCCTGTAAAAATTTAACATCTCACACAACGTGTAAATGTACCTATGTTCACAAATGAAAAATTCTGATTCTGATTCTGACATAATGTGAGAATACCACTTGCATAATTTTTGAAGTGGGTACTTTGATAGTTTTTTGTAAGTTTGTAACCACTTGAATTTACCTTATTCTAAGACAAACTGTTAGTAAATCTTTCAGTCATCGTTTCAGTTCTACTTTTTCTAGCCGTACCAGATATCAATAACACCCTCCATCGCGTTTTTAGTATTACCCTCATCATTTCATTTTGCTTTTAATGAAAAACCCTGTATATAAACAAAGATTAACCCATTTGTGCCTGAAACCAAACTGTTTAACCTCTACCTACGAAACGATGTGGTAGCCAAGAAGCCACAAGCTTCACAAGTACCTGATACAATAATTTAACAGCTTGTAAACTACGCAAACATAGGTGATACTTGAAGGGTTGCACGACACAAATATCGATAGTTCAGTAGTAATTAATATTAATTTGATTACGTGTGTGAACTTCGATGTTATGTATACGAGTGTTGGTTCAAAATATCCGTCAAGTTTTTTTCTGAAAAGTTTTTGCCAACAGCTTAAAATACGTTATAGTCGAAAATTATCCAGAATAATTATTTTGAATATGAACAACCGGAATTAAAAGTATATACTGTCTAAATTCAAGTCATGGTTTACCCGTATTCTTAATTCAGACTTTCAAATTTGTAGTAAAGTGTAAATGAAGTGGTAATCGGTAGCCCCACATTGCTCGTAGAACAGATAGTCGATGGGGTTGAAAGGTTCTGGAGTGGCCACCCCGTACTAGAAGATGCAGTGTTGAAAGGACTCCCACTAGGTGGACCAATGACATGGTGAGGGCTGCGGGCATCCGATGGATTCCGAGACGCACCGGATCAGTCGCTGTGGCGATACTTGGGGGAGGCCTATGTCCAGCAATTGAAGTCGTTCGACTGAAATGATGATGATGAGGAATCGTCTAGCTTCTGATTTGGAAATCCACGATACTATTGTTTCTTTTGACAGCAAGCGTACAACACTACTGTTTACAATGGAACATCGATTGATGGCATGAGTTATAGTTGCTTTCATGTGTACCTTTGTGACAAATTGCGAACTGGAGATAGTGGCTTGTAGTATCAATCTCACATGTAGATATGTAAATGTATATTGTATATTGTTATGTATCTCTGGGTTGGATGTGAGCTAGATAGTAGTCGATTTATTGTTTTACGGTTGGCGTTTTTTTAAATAAGGTATTGAGGGAAAAAGATTCTCGAAAAAATAGAAAATTGGGTAAAACTGGAAGTGCTTATTTCTGAGGGGTTTAACGTGAAACGTTTATGTCAGCGAGTTCAATTTTAGTACCTTTACGTATAAAAATGTGAACTAGGTATTTATATAGTACCAAGCATTGATTTCATCGCAGTACTAGTTGAATTTAGAATCCGGAACTCAAATAACAATAAGGAATAAATTTCTGCTCTATTCAAGCTAGCAAGATACGAAGCCTCATTCGACTATGAACAAGACAATCACGAAATCTACAGTAGGTACAACTATTTTCTTAATGTCCCTCGGCAATCTCGACGACACTGTTGGCGCAGTGGTTGAGCTTTCGGCTGCTTTTTTTTTTGTCGGTTTGGAAATCATCCAATGACATCTCCCGCTCTGGGGTGGAGCGGGAGAGCGTGTCAAACCATTACTAACTAAAATTCACCCCTGTTCCTTCTCTGCCCTGAGAACCCAGGGGCATGGAAACTCTGTTTCGAATTTATCGACAACCCCTGGGCAGGCATCGGCCATGACGGGCCCCGTCATGAATGCTGACAACTTTTTGAGTCACGCGTGGAACACTACGCGCCGTCGACTCTCGGGCCTGGTGCTGATCGGACGGCGAGCTACCCATTACTCGCCGTCCGCAGGCCCGGGTCTACGGTGGCCGGAGATCGTCTCGTGGCGCCGGAAGCCCCAGGCGTCTCCTGTGGCGGCTGCTGCTTAGGGCGTGAGGGCGACTCTGTTGTTGAGCCTCCCTCACCCATGCCATCTCCCTCTTCGCGAGAATTGCTGCTTCGTAGAAGGAGGACAGGAGACAAGACAGCTTCCCATTCCCTCTCGCTCCATACCATGACCTGAGCCAGGGCCGGGCACGAGAGGTCGCAACCGCTTATCGCATCCACGAGGACACGGTGGTGCTCCGCCCAAGCGGGGTAGACCGCGCTGCGTGTCACGGAACAAATGTTTGTATGACCTTCAGATAGTTGTTCCGGGCTCTGGATGTCTTGTGTATTGAGTTTACATGTTTGTGAACACACCCGCATTAAAGGAATAATTCCTAGTGTGGGGAAAATTTCAAGAAAAAAAGACATCGCATTTCCGAATACAAAAGAATGCTAAGTGCCATGTCCATCAATTAATAAATTTATCGTGTCACAATCGTGTATAATAATTTAAATTCAGAACTAAGTACTTTATTGTTGTTTTGTTTTAGTTTTTGTGTAAATTAAGTTCTTAGTTCTGAATTCAAATTATTAGACACGATAAATGTAATAATTGATGGACAGTGAAATGAGCATTCGTTTGTTTTCGGAAATGCAATGATTGCCGATCTAGCATGTTTACCACAACATGTAGTTTTGATGGTTTTACCTACTTCTTAATCAATTAACGGTTTTTTTTTTGGGGTTGGGAAATCATCCTATGACTTCTTCCGCTCTAGGGTGGAGCGGAAGGGTGTGTCAGACTCTTACTGACTAAAACCCACCCCTGTTCCTCCCTGCCTCGAGTGCCCAGGGGCGAGGTAACTCTTTCGAATTTATCCTCCACCCCCGGGCAGGCATCGGCCGTGGCAGGCCCCGTCCCTTTGCTGACAACTCTTTGAGGCGCGCGTGGAACACTACGCGCCTCGACTCTCGGGCCTGGTGCTGATCGGACGGCGAGTTACCCACTACTCGCCGTCCGCAGGCCCGGGTATCAATTTACGGTTAATGTCCTCTGATGTGTGACAAGTTATAGTAATTTCCATAACTCTTGATTTGTAACCTTATCTTGTGTACGCCGAGATTATACCATGGATCTGAGAAATAAAGTAGATATAGGTGGAGAGCAGTGTGGCGTAGTAGTAATGGCTCTGACTTACATGTCAAGTCATGGGTTCAAACACAGAAACACAGGCAGGCACTGTACTTTGTGTAAATTATTTTATCATCACTACTTAAAACGATGAAGGAAAACATCGTGAGGAAACCGGCATATTCTAGAACCAAAAATTCGAAGACATGTGACATTCACCAACCTTTACTGGGCCCGGGTGGTGCAATAAGGCTCATTCCCTCTCATAGAGTAAATGCGGGGTGCAGTGAAAAGGCTGATAATGTTGATGCTAAAAGGTGTAACTCATTTCTAAACTGTTTGAGGCTCGAGAAGTCTAAAACAGCACCGATTGTGATGAATGATGTAAAAATTGCTGGCCTTTTAACCCGTTTAAATCCACGAACTCTGATGGATCAGTGGTGAGTGTCGACTTAGAGGCACATATTTTCTATTAATAATTTGATTTTCTATATTTCAGTGCCTTCCGAGCCCATTTTATTTTAAAACTAATATGACCATGACCAAAACACAAAACATACCATTACACCGAACGCCGGCCGGAAATATTGCATTTTTCTTCATAATCTGGAGAAACATTGGTATATTAGGTTGGTACATTTGGAATTGTCATTAAGTTTTCCAAGTTCACTGTCGCCCAATTTTTGTGAACTTTAACTTGAAAAAGTGGTAAAGCTTGTAACACTTAAAAATTGAATAAATTTAGATTCGTGGAATGGAGCGTTGTTTTGCGAGTTGACATATGACAGATTGTCGTTTGACGTTTTTTTTCTCCAACTTGATCTGCAGCGAGTCTGCCTAATAAATATTATTTATTGGAAAAAAACTTCTTAAAAACACCTAATGATGTCTCGAGGTGTGAAAGGGACCAGAGTCAAGTTCAAATGCTGTAAGCATAAGAATATAGGACGATGTAAGTACTTTTCTTGGGATTTTCTATACTGACGCTAAGTCATAAGCATGGCAGTTATGAGTCTCACCGAATGTTTTCTTGTCGGCAGGGTTCCTACGTTAGATTTAATTTATATTATGGAAAAACTTTATTAAATGGTCGGATCATAAACTTCACTATATTTTGGAAGAACAGTGCGGTCGTAGCAAAGGGTTCCGAGCACCAACGTACACGTGTCCCGAGATGACTAAGGTTAGATGACCACGGCTTAGATACTGCTTGAGGATCTCATCATTGGACCTTTAATCTTCGATCTTCGAACGATAGGGTAAAAGTGATTCATCATAAATTGTAAGTTCAACATACAATTTTCTGTGTACTGAGTGCTCTCTTGTGTGATGCAGTGTTAGCAATAAATGTGATATATGTGAAGACCAAATTCAAAGGAATCTTATTTACTACATACAAACCACGTGTGCAGTGTGCCCGAGGATTGGTAACCAGGGTCTCATGCCATAAAATATCTCTGACGCTAACCGGTGGAAAAAATAATTTTCTTTACAAGCTGTAACGTGTAAAAACTGGTCCTGCTCTTTGTGCAAAAATACCTGTAACATAGAAAACCTTTGCGAGGCCTACCCTAAGGCTGTCGACGTGGCTGAGTACTGGTACTCCTATAACTAACTCTTCGCCTGCGACTTCGTCCGCATGGTTTTAGTACTTTGCTATACGAATTTGAACTACTAATAGTCTAGCTAGACTATTAGTATTTCAAATTCTAGACTTAACTCAAAGTCTAGACTCCTTAATTCTATTTCCACTAAAATATGTATAATGAAAGAATTCTTAAGTTTGTATAACTAGGGTAAAAATATAACGATAACTAAAATATTTAACTTAATATCCGCCTTATAATGCAAAATTATGACATGTAGACAATAAAAAAACAGGAAATGCAGTAATGTGAAACTGGTTGTTGTGTATTCTGTTATGCACAAACTAAACTTAATTTAGGCTATTGCTATCTTTTTCTCTCTAATAAAACAAGAAAGAGACGGACGTAAATTAGAGCTGTCAAATTTAGTTTGAACTAATATTTCCATACAAATTAAGGGTACACGTAAAAACATGTCGTCTAAAAACACGGCGAAGCGCAAGGCGTAAACTAGTTTACATCTCTAACTTAGTGCATAGCTATAGCCGTCCTTTTCTCGCACTGCCTTTTAGTAAAAGATAGCAATTCTCTAATTTTAGTTTAGATATTGAACAAGAGAATCCGTGCCACTGTCAGTAAAGCAATGGAAATGTGATTCATACTGCCTACGATCATCTTCCTGCCCTTATCCCATGTTACTTGGGGTCGGCGCATCACGTTTTTTTCATCCATTCTGTTCTATCAACCGTCACGCTATCACTAACTCCCTTTTCTTTCATATCACTCCTCACACAATCCATCCATACTTTCTTTGGCCTCCCTCTCCCTCTCCATCCATCCACATTTTATATTCATAACTCTTTTATTTACATGTGTTCCTCTTCACATGACCTTACCAAGATAAGTGGTTCCCTTTTAACTTTTGGGTGACTGGCGCCACTTTTAAACTACCTCTAACGTACTCATTTCTCATTTTATCCATTCTCGTTACTCCACACATCCATCTCAACATTCTCATCTCAGCCACATGCAATCTTTTTTCATCCGTCTTTATCACAGCCCAACATTCTGACCCATACACTACGATACGTTTTTTTGTTTTTAAATGATTGATTTGAATTAATATTGACATACTTATATTATTTTAATGAGAATTACAGTACAATAGGTTGAATTATACTAAATTAATAATAACTGATCACTAATTCAATAAAATAGTTCGAGGATTATTCGACGATTCCTCTTTGGCTGAATGTTACCTATTCATGTCAAATAAACACGACCTCTAACAAAAATATAAGGCAGATTTTATTTTAAATATTTTAGTGATCGTTATTTTTTTACCCCAAGTTATACAAACAAGAATGTTTCATTAGACATATTTTATTCTAAATAACACTAAGGCTTTTTAGTAATTTTTGTCCATTTCAGGCATTTTTTTGCCATTCCCCTTTAAAAATTAATTGACAATTAAATGATTTCAACAACTTGTCTGCTTGTCTTAATTCACGACAAACAAGTAATTACAGTCGTTACCATTTGGCCGCACTGTTTTCTGTGTGGCTTGTTCCTAAAGTATTAATCATTTTGACACAGTGGGTATTTCCACATTTTTATATTATTAGCGACTAGCAGGCTTCTGTCAGCGGCTTCGTCCGCGTGGAATTAGTAGGTACTTCGACCATCATAAATTAAGCTGCGGACATGAAGTCAACGGGCGCGGGACGGTGGCGGCGGCGGTGCGGCAATGCACCGGGTTAGACAGGCTCGCATCGCTCGTACGCCGCTCCCCGCGCCGCAGCCTTCGAGGCCAGTTCCCTATAAATACTAGACTACAATCTCTCTCTGTGCCAAAAATTTAGTATAGATCCGTTCAGCCCTTCTGGACTTCTGGAGTGATTGATTAGCAAACATCCATCCTCCAAATTTTCACATTTATAATATTAGTAGGATCAGTTGTTCTGTTTACTTTGCTGCTCTGTTTGTTTTCGTTGTGAGACAAAACAAATTACGAAAGCAATCAAAGCGGTGTTAAATTAAAGTTTTTGCTTTAAACTAGGTACGTGAGGAGAATTTCACGTTTACAAAGGTTTTGTTCGCAATTTTGTATTTACTGTTCGTTTATCTTTCGAGATTGCCATGTGCTCATTTTCATGACACAAATAGGAGAACGTTACTGATTTTTAAATATTACAAATTCTTAGGACGGCTTTTCACTTTAATATAGTTTTGACGCATAGCTTTAGTGTAGTTTTTTAGTTTTATATTTGGCAGTTTTTTGGTAAGATTTTTTTTTTTTTTGAATTTAGTGTTGGACAGATTTTAAGATCATAACTACTGTTCAGTAATTGCATTTTAAAATGGCAACGTAAATTACAAAACTACCAAATTTTTTTCAAGAGGATTTTTGGTAACGATTTTTGGGGCCCGAGTCACCCGCGTCCGTAGGAGTATACCCATCGAGTCCCTACACGTGGTCCCCGGGTGGTGCTAATCAGGTGACATTAACTGGTGGTAGGTTTCAACCGACGGCTTGCAACCACCCACTGGGCAAAGACGTACCGCCAAGCGGCCTGGCCGTGTTCCGGTACGATGCTCAGTGTAGCCAATCCAGAGGAGTTGGGTCGAAATAGTTGTTCAGTGCGTGCCTGAAGGTAGCCTGCATGGAACCTCATTTCACTTCCTTCTCCTCTCCTTCCTTCACTCTTCACAATAATGAAAAAAGGAACAAAAAAGAATAAAGCTGTACAGCGGCAGCACTCCCTCTCACACAAAGTGCACCTGTCTAACATACGAGGTCTGCACTCAAATCACGCCGCAGTCCACCACCACCTAGAGACTGAGAAACCAGCTCTCTTATTCCTTTCGGCGACGCAGATCGGATGTCCGTTTGACGTGGCGTACCTATCTTACCCAGGGTTTACCCTGGAGCACAATTTTAAGCCACACGCTGGTATATGCATGTACGCCCGGGACGACATCTGCTATCGGCGTCTCCGTAACCTTGAGGACTCCAGGTTCTCAACTCTTTGGGTCCTAGTGGATAAAATTGATAGATAAAATTGTCAACGCCTGTGTCTACCGTTCGCACAGCGGTGATTTGGAGACAACTGGGCTCACACAACACCTCAGTAAAGCGGCGGATGTGGCTCAGCAACGGTACCCTTCTGCCCAATTGGTGTTACTGGGGGACTTCAACGTCCACATTCAGGAGTGGCTCTTCCCATACCAGTGCACAGACCATGCTGGACAAGAGATGTATAAGCTAGCGCTAGCGTTAAATCTCACCCAGCTGGTCCAGGGGGCAACGAGGGTGCCGGATGTTGATTCACATGCACACAGCCAATTGCTTGGACCTTCTGATGACAACAGATCCAGACCGATACTCAGTGTCGATTTCTTCACCATTAGGTACTTCCGACCACTGTCTGGTGAAGTCTGTATCCGTCTACTCCCTGCCCGATCCTAGCCCTAGAGGCACCAGGCGGGTTTGGCGATACAGGTCAGCAGATTGGGATGGCATGCGATCTTTCTTCGCATGTTATCCTTGGCAGCCCACTTGCTTTTATTCGACTGATGTTTCGTCGTACGCGGACGCCGTGACGGATGTGTTGCGGCGGGGAATGGAGTACTACATTCCATTTTCTGACGTAACAAGGTCTGGCGAAGCTCGACCATGGTTTGGGGCCGAGTGCAATCGTGCTGATGCGCTTAAACACGCGGCCTACCGGGCATGGGTCCCCCACCGAGTGTTTCCACGTTGCCGTCGTGGTGGGGCTTATGGGTCTCCATGATCCTGGGGACTTCCGGCATGAGTGACTACCTTGTGCCGGAAGGCTCCAGGGGAGAGGCCCGACTAAGAGGAACACACCGGGGGTCGCGTCCATTGTCAGTCGATCATCGTCGACTGCCAGTGGATGCGACCTCCACCCAATCCTAAGCTTGGAGGCGTGGCTATGGGATGCGTACCGGAGGGATGTCCGGATGCTAGCGCCTCACAAGAGGGCCGCGCCGTTGGGAGACTTGAGCAAGTTGTTCGAGCCTCCTAGCGGCGTGGAACCAGGGGGAATCTTCGTCGCTGCTCTCTGGTACGCATCTGTTCATCAGATGCGACCTAGAGAGTGGCGCCGAAACTGGGGGGGGGCCCATAAGGGCAGAGTGTGTGAGTGAGTGAATGAATGAGAGAGAGTGAATGTGTCCTATGCGAAATGGTGAAGGAGGATAGGGAGGTCGAGTTAGGGGAGATAGGGACCTCACCCTTAAAAGGAAAACCCAATCATGACAGACAAGACAAAAGTAATATATACCCAGTCACGCCCCCATTCGTATGCTGGGGGGGGCGGCTCGAGTCTTACACAAATAAACGACGACCTGGATCCGCTTGTCGAGGACAATCCCGACAACAAGAGCCGAGGAGGCTCCAGATCATCTCCTACATTCCAGGAGATGATCTCATTCAGCTATAAGACGCCCGACAAGCCGCGGTCGGGCGATGATAGCCAAGTCGAAGTCGGCAAGGAGGTGGAGCGTGGTGCTGCGTCGGAGTCCGGCGCAGCACTGGCAGCAGCTCCGGGCTCTGGGAGTCCGGAGAATGAGGAGGAAGTGGGTGCTTCCGGGGGAGTCGTGGGTGAATGCTCGCGGTTCTTCCGGAACCAAAAGCGCTCCAAGTCGGGGGATGGCGGGGAGTCGTCCTCTGATGTAGAGGTGATGGCCCCGCCTCCCAAGATCCCCACCGGTCGGAGGGGAGGAGGAGCGATCCGGAGGCCCAGCAAGGCCACCAAGGCGGGCAGGAGAGCCGCAAGGCTCGCCAAGGAGGCGCGCCACCCCGCTGCGTTGGGGTCTTGTGCCTCGGCCTCTGGGTCCTCGGGTGGAGAGCCAGACGCCGCTAGCTCCAACTCGGAGCGAGCGGCCAGGCTTGCGGAGGTCGTGGAGGCCGCCATCAAGGGTGTGGTGCAGAAGAGGCTGCCCACATCCAGAAACAGGGCCACCTCCGAAGCCACGGCCTCCATAGTGGCGGCGGCAGAGGCGAGTTTCGGCGGGCCTCCGTCTGCATTGGACGAGACGTCCAAACTGCGGGCGGAGGTCGCCCGCCTGACCGCCACTACGGAGCTTCTGGTTAAGGAGAACCAGAAGCTCCGGGCAGACCTGGCCGAGCTCCGAGGAGGTCACCGGAGGGACGCGCAGGAGGAGCTCCAGCACGGGCCGAGTCAGCCCCTGCCCGCCGCGGAGAACCAAGTTCTCGACCTGGTGCGGCAGGAGCTGGCTGCCTTCAACAGGCGGTTCTCCGTGCTGGAGGGCATTGTGTTGCGCCCTCCGCTAGCGGCGAGCCAGCCGGCCTCGGGCCAGCGGCAAACGCGCTCGTTTGCCGCCGCCGCGGCTGCTGCGCCCAAGGGTGCGGCGGGACGGGCCGACCGCGGGGCAGTGCTGAAGCCCGCGGGGCCGGCCCCGTCTAAGGCGACGAAGGCGCCGAAGGCGCCGCCAAAGGCGCCGCCAAAGGCGCCGCCAAAGCCACCTGGGAGGGTCCCAGCAAAGGCGACAAGGCGGCCGCCCCAGACTGCCCCGCCTTCTGAACATCCTGCGACCGGGGCTGCCGAATGGCAAGTGGTCGGGGAGAAGAAGAAGGCGGGCAAGGCGGCAAGGGCGGCCAAGCGAAGGGAGAGGCGCAAGCGGCAAAAAGAGCGAGCCGCCGCGGCTAGGCTTCGCGCCCCGAAGTCCGCAGCTGTAGTGATCACACTACAGCCGGAGGCGGTTAAGAGGGGCGTGACCTACCGCAGCGTGCTCGCAAAGACGAAGGCGGCGGTGAGCCTCGAAGAGGTGGGGTGCGCCGACGGCGTCCTGGTGAAGGTCACCAAGACCGGAGCCCGGATGCTGGAGGTCCCCGGTGCCTCCAGCGGCCCAGCCGCTGACGCCCTGGCCGAAAGGATCAGGGCGTTGCTGGTGGACGAGGCCCGGGTGTCCAGGCCCACGAAATGCGCTGACATCCGCATTATGGGCCTGGATGACTCCGTGACGGAGGGTGAGGTGGTGGCCGCTGTTGCCAGGACTGGAGGGTGCCCTGCTGAGCAGGTGAGGGCGGGCACCATCCATCCTGACACTGCGGGGTTGCAAACCATTACGGTGAGCTGCCCCGTGTCAGCGGCCCGAGCCATCACCGCGGGGGGCCGGAGACTTTTGGTGGGCTGGGTTTCAGCGCAGGTCAAGCTGCTGGAGCCCAGGCCTCTGAGGTGTTTCCGCTGCCATGTGGGCGACCATGTGGCGGCTAAGTGCACCTCGGAGGTGGACCGCAGTGACCACTGCTTCCGATGTGGTCAGCCCGGTCACAAGGCCGGCTCGTGCAACGCCGCGCCGCACTGCATTGTATGTGCGGCAGCAGGCAAGCCGGCCGATCACCGGGCTGGGAGCAACCACTGCGCTCCACCCGCCAAGGCCAAGGCCAAGCCCAGAGGCAGGGCCACGCCCTCCGCCACCGCCGTCACCGTCACCGCCGCAGCAGCCGTCACCACCGCTTCCGCCGCTGCCGCCCCCATAGCCGTCGTCGTCGCCGCCGCAACCGCCGCGGCGGCGGGACCCTCACAGGGGGCTCAGGAGGAGGCTGTAATGGAATGCCAATAACGGCCCCATTACGCCTCCTCCAGACGAATCTCAACCACTGTGCCACTGCTCAGGACCTGTTGTTCCAGAGCATGGCGCAGTGGTCGATTAACGTCGCTGTGGTCGCCGAGCCGTACTATGTCCCGCCCAGGGATGACTGGGTGGAGGACCTGGACGGCTCGGTGGCCATCATTTCGTCGGCCGCCGCCGGTACCCCGACCCTTGAGGATGTCAAGAGAGGTCGGGGTTGCGTAGCAGCACGGTTCGGGGATATAGTAGTGGTAGGGGTGTACTTCTCCCCGAACCGATCTCTCGCCGAGTTCCAAATCTCTCTCGCGGAGTTGAGAGACGTCGTTGTCGTCGGGTACCGTTCCCTCCCTGTGCTCGTCCTCGGGGACTTCAATGCCAAGAACTTGGCTTGGGGTTCCCGGTACACGGACGCACGGGGGAGGATGGCGGAGGACTGGGCCCTAGAGACGGGCCTGGTCAACCTGAACCGGGGTTCTGTCCCCACGTGCGTGCGGTGGCAGGGCGAATCGGTGGTGGATATCTCATTCGCCAGCCCCGCCCTGTCACCGTGCGTAGTTGACTGGCACGTCATGGAGGAGGTGGAGACGTATTCCGATCATCGGTATATCCGGTTTGACGTCTCCGCCCAGACCTCCAGCGCGCCGGTCCGACAGACCCCGAGTGGTCCGCGTTGGTCGCTGAAGCAGCTGGACCGGGAGCTATTCCTGGAAGCCTCGATCGTGCAGGCCTGGGTGACATCACCGGACAGGCCTGCCGACATAAACGACGAGGCAGAGTGGTTCCAGGAGGCCATGTCCGAGATTTGTGACGTGGCAATGCCCCGGGTCCGGCCTTGTGCTCGGCGCCAAGTGTACTGGTGGTCGGCGGCGCTTACGGCTTTACGCCAAGCGTGTATTGCCGCGCGACGCCGGTACACCAGGTATCGCAGGCGGCTCCGTAACCGCACGCCGGAAACGGAAGCCGTCGAGGCGGAGCTATACGAGGGGTACAGAGCGGCGAGGACCGCCCTCCGAGCGGAGATCTTGCGGGCCAAGAAATCGGCCCGCGAGGAGTCGCTGGAGGCTCTCAACAGAGACCCGTGGGGGCGCCCGTACAAAGCGGTGCGGGAGAAACTCCGCCCATGGGCCCCCCCGCTGACGCAGAGTCTCCGGCCACAGCTCGTGGAGGGCGTGGTGAGCGCTCTGTTCCCCTCGCGAGGGGAACATACCCCTCCGCCTATGGCTCCGCCCCCTGCGGTACCTGACGCGGACCAACCCGACGACGACGACGTTCCCGAAGTGACCGAGGTAGAGCTGAGAGCGGCGGTGCGTAGGCTGAACGCCAAAAGCACCGCCCCAGGACCCGATGGCTTTCATGGGAAAGCCTGGGTCCTGGCCTTGCAAGAGGCTCTCGGGCCTCGACTCAGAGGGCTTTTAAGCGCATGCTTGGAGAGGGGCCAGTTTCCACGTCGGTGGAAGACGGGGAAGCTGGTCCTGATCAAGAAGGTGGGGCGCCCTGCGGACTCTCCGTCCGCTTACCGGCCCATTGTGCTGCTCGACGAGGTGGGCAAGCTCTTTGAAAGAGTAATTGCAGACCGCCTCGTCGGGCAGATGGTGCGGGTGGGGCCGGATCTGGCGGAGAGCCAGTACGGCTTCCGCAGGGGGCGCTCCACGGTGGACGCCATCATGCGCGTACGAGCCCTCACGACGGGGGAGGCAGTTGCCCGGGGCAGGGTCGTCTTGGCGGTGTCTTTGGACATCTCCAACGCCTTCAACACCCTGCCCTGGAGTTGCATAGTGGAGGCACTCCGGTATCACCGGGTGCCGCCCTACCTCCGTCGCGTAGTCGAGGCGTATTTGACGGACAGAGCCGTCATCTACCCCGGTCATCAGGGAGAATGGAACCGGCGAGAGATGTCGTGCGGTGTTCCACAGGGATCGGTCCTGGGGCCGCCTTTGTGGAACATCGGATACGACTGGGTGCTGCGCTGCGACCTCCCCATTGGCGTCAGCGTAGTGTGCTACGCTGACGACACGCTAGTCTTAGCGCAGGGGTGGTCGCACGAGGCGGCGGCCGACCGTATGACACGCGGGGTTGCGACAGTCATAGGGAGGATCCGGCAACTGGGACTCGAGGTGGCTTTGCACAAGTCCGAGGCCATGTGCTTTCATGGCTATCGGAACGAGCCACCGGAGGGTTCCCAGATCACGGTAGGAGGGGTTCGCATCGGCGTCGAGGGTACGATGAAGTACCTGGGACTCGTCCTCGACAGCCGGTGGAACTTCGTCGAGCATTTTCGACGTTTGGCTCCCAGATTGGACAGGGCCGGGGCCGCCTTGAAGCGGCTCCTACCCAATCTGAAGGGGCCAAACGCCTCCTGCCGGAGGCTCTACGCGGGGATCGTGCGGTCCATGGCCCTCTACGGGGCACCGGTGTGGGCGCGTTCATTGACGCAGCGTTCAACGCGCCAGATGAACGCGGCCCAGAGGGTCATGGCCATCCGCATCATCCGCGGATACTGCACGATCTCCCGTGAGGCGGCGAGCCTCCTTGCCGGACTGTCACCGTGGGATCTGGAGGCAAAAATCCTCGCGCACCTGTACGAGTGGCGCGAGGAGGCTAAACGCCGGGGCGAAACTCCGCTGCCGCGACAACTCGCGGCTCGGCGGACAGAGCTCCGGCAGGATCTCATGGTGACATGGAGAGAGCGACTGTCGCAACCCAGCGCTGGGCACGCCACCATCGAGGCGGTAGTGCCCCTCTTTGAGGAGTGGCTGGAGAGGCGCCATGGCGCCCTCACCTTCCGCCTGACGCAGGTGCTCACCGGACATGGCTGTTTCGGGAAGTACCTGTGTCGTATCAAGGCGGAGGTGACCCCTGCGTGTTTCCACTGCGAGGATCGCCCCGTGGACACGGTGGAGCATACGGTGGAGGTTTGCCCCGCCTGGGCAGAACACCGCCGTGTCCTCGTGGATGCGATAGGCGGCAGCGACCTCTCGCGCCGTGCCCTGGTTCAGGCCATGGTACGGAGTGAGAGGGAATGGGGGGCCGTCTCCAACTTCTGCGAAGCAGTAATGCTCGCGAAGAGGGAGGCGGCACACGTTAGGGAGATTCAACAGAGACCGAATCGCCCTAGCGCCCCCAGCAGCAGCCGTCGCAGGAGACGCCGGGGGCTGCGAGACGATCTCCGGCCACCGTAGACCCGGGCCTGCGGACGGCGAGTAGCGGGTAACTCGCCGTCCGATCAGCACCAGGCCCGAGAGTCGACGGCGCGTAGTGTTCCACGCGCGCCTCAAAGAGTTGTCAGCAAAGGACGGGGCCTGCCACGGCCAGTGCCTGCCCGGGGGTGGAGGATAAATTCGAAAGAGTTACCTCGCCCCCGGGCGCGTAGGGCAGGGAGGAACAGGGGTGGGTTTTAGTCAGTAAGAGTCTGACACGCCCTTCCGCTCCACCCCAGAGCGGAAAGAGTCATTGGATGATTTCCCACCCCCCAAAAAAAAAAAAAAAAACCGGGCATGGGTCGACGCCCGGACGCGTAATGCAAATGACGTGAGTCAGAAGAAGAGAGCCTTCAACATGGCTACCAAGTCCTGCAAGAAGTTGTTGCGGAGGGCTCGGTTTGACCACATTGGCCGAATTGGGAACAAACTTGCTTCTTACCCACCTGGTAAGGCGTTTTGGTCCCTGGCTAAGTCGGTTGAATCGAACTTTTGCCGCCCCTCACTACCTCCACTGCTGAAACCCGACTCAGTGGAGTGGGTCGCTGGCCCACTCCACTGTGGAGAAAGCAAACCTGTTTGCCTCTCTGTTTGCGGAATCTTCGCGTCTAGATCCTGGTGGCGCGAGGCCCCCTGGTACTCTTGGTGGATGCGAGTCGATTATGTCAGACATTCGCATTCATCAGAAGGATGTCCGAGGGGTACTGCGTAACCTGGACGTGAACAAGGCTAGTGGCCTCGACGGAATACCGGCAATTGTATTAAGGACTTGTGCGCCTGAGTTGTCTCCGATCTTGACACGCCTATTTTGCCTTTCGTTTGAGACTGGAAAAGTGCCGATGGCTTGGGAGCAAGCTAACGTGCAACCCGTACCCAAGAAGGGTAGTCGAGCTGAGCCAGCAAATTACAGGCCCATCTCGGTAACTTCCCGGTAACGTATACTGAATGGTAAGCTCCTGGCATACCTAGAAGCTAACGATATCCTAAGTGACCGACAATACGGCTTGCAGCGAAATCGGTCAACTGGTGATCTTCTAGCGTATGCCATTCAAATCTGGAGTGAGGCCATCGACAAACAAGGGGAAGCCATTGCGGTCTCCCTTGATATCTCGAAGGCCTTCGACCGGGTCTGGCACGACAGCCTAATTGGCAAGCTTCCTTCCTTCGGTCTGCCCGCTGGTTTGTGTGATTGGATTGCAGATTGCAACATTGTTTTTGCTGCATATTAACGATCTGCTAAAACCCGGTACCTTTGGGTATATATATATATATTGTAGGGTAGCAGACGACAGCACTGTTGCCGAGAGATACGTGCCTGACACACGAGTTAGTGGGTCACAGGTCCGGTCTCTCCGAGAGGCTATGGTTGGGCGCTTGAACTTTTCCTTGCAGGCTGTCTCAGAATGGGGCGATGCCAATCTGGTCAAGTTCAATGCTGCTAAGACCCAGGCGTGTCTTTTTTCTGCTAAAAGGAGCCAATTTCACCCGGCTCCATCTTGCCGAGGTGTAACCGTGCCGATAACTGACCAACTTGATCTTCTTGGTGTTACTTTAACATCTACCCCCAATTTTGGTCCCTTCAAAGAGGCAAAGGCTCAAGTGGCTGCCAAAAAGTTGGGGATCCTTGCAAAGGTGAGACGATACTTCACGCCGGAACAGCTGCTCCAACTCTATCAAGAGCAAGTCCGATTGTGTATGGAGTACTGCTCTCATCTTTGGGACGGATCTGCCAGATACCAGCTTGATGCCCTTGAGTCAATTGAGAAACGAGCCAAGAGGATCATCGGCAATGATAGGCTCGTTGAGTCGAAACTCCAAAGTCTTGAACATAGACGCCGAGTTGCTAGCCTGTCGGTTTTCTATCGGTTACATTTTGGGGAGTGTGCGACGGAATTGCATAATTTGATTCCGCCAAGCCCGTTTCATCAAAGGACCACAAGACGTACGGCGAAGTGCCACCGGTTCATGGTGGACATCCCATCCATACGCACAAAGCGTTTTGAGAAAACATTCATTGCGCGTACAGCTAGGGAGTGGAATTCCCTACTGGAGTCTGTGTTTCCTGTTAGCTACAACCTGGGAGTCTTTAAGTCAAGAGAGAATAGGTTACTTCTAGGCAAGCGTGCTCCATCTTCGACCACATCATCGTTTACTATCAGGTGAGTTAGTGGTCAAACGCGTGCCTATCAACCATAAAAAAAAATGAATCAATTGGCCCCCTTAGTCCCTTACTCACTAGGTTCAATAGATCCTGAAGTTTTCATGGGGTTGTCTAAAGGAACGTATGATAGTATATATGGAGTAGCCTATGTTTTAATCCAGGCAATCTATCAGTGTGCAATATTTCATTCAAATTCCTTCAGCCGTTTTTTGCGTGATTGAAACACATGCATACAAACTTACAAACATACAAATTTACACATATATAATATTAGTAGGACTTTATTTCTGCAACTTCTACATTTATGTCTACTACATCTACTAATAATTTTAAATAAATAATAAGGTATTATTATAAGACAAAACTTTAATATTATATAATTTTAACAAATTAAAAATATTTGCCCATTAGTTTGCAGTAACGACGTGTAATTGCTATTTGACTTGCCATCAGGAAACGATATGTAGTACACCCACTTTTTCTTGTTACCCTCTTGGTACAGAAAAGTTGATTGTGCATTATTAGCTTATTCACAAGTACCTGCCGTTCTTCATAAGTTCGTGTTTTTAACCGACTTCAAAAAAAGGAGGAGGTTCTCAATTCGACTGTATTTTTTTTTTATGTCTGTTACCTCATAACTTTTTACTACGTAAACCGATTTTGAAGATTTTTTTTTTAATTTGAAAGCTGTTACTTCACATGTGGTCCCATTTTAATTTGGTGAAGATCTGATAAAGAACTTCGGAGATTATACACAATGGAACTCTTCAATAAATGAAAGCAAACCTTCCAGAATTGCTGCAATCGCATGCCTGTATATTGTTTTCACCACTTCACAACGTTACATCACGCTGATACGCTCTGAAGGTGTATACAGATTTGTACAGTTCACCCTGATACACCATAGTTTCACCAACTATGTTCAAATTCCCTATTTTTGGGGCTATCAATTCGGGTATAACTATACTATTCATTTAGGTTTAGAATGGCGTACAACTAAAAAGTGAAAAATAAAAAACTTTTTACAAAAAAAAACAACCGACTTGAAATAAGAAAATACACCAAAAATTAAAATTACAAAAAAAATACAACCGACTTCCATAAATAATACTAAAAAATGCAAAATAACTTTAATTTCGGAAGTCGGTGTTTCTAGTTTGGTTTCTTCGTTATTTGACACCGACTTCCGAAATTAAAGTTATTTTGCATTTTTTAGTATTATTTATGGAAGTCGGTTGTATTTTTTTTGTAAAAAGTTTTTTATTTTTCACTTTTTAGTTGTTTTACCCCATTCTAAAACTAAATTAATAGTAAAGTTATGCTCGAATTGATAGCCCCAAAAATAGGGAATTTGAACGTAGTTGGTGAAATTAGGGTGTATCAGGGTGAACTGTACAAATCTGTATACCCCTTCAGAGCGCATCAGCCTGATGTAATGTTGTGAAGTGGTGAAAACAATATACAGACATGCGATTGCAGCAATTCTGGAAGGTTTGCTATCATTTATTGAAGAGTTCCATTGTATATCTCCGAAGTTCTTCATCAGATCCTCACCAAATTAAAATGGGACCAAATGTGAAGCCACAGCTTTCAAATAAAAAAAAAATCTTCAAAATCGGTTCACTTAGTAAGAAGTTATGAGGTAACACACATAAAAAAAAAAAAAAAAAAAAAAAAAAAAAAAATACAGTCGAATTGAGAACCTCCTCCTTTTTTTGAAGTCGGTTAAAAATAAGTTTAATTTCGGAAGTCGGTATCAAATAACGAAGAAACCTAATTAGAAACACCGACTTCCGAAATTAAACTTATTTTTTTAATTTTTGGTGTATTTTCTTTTTTGAAGTCGGTTGTTTAAAACCGACTTCCAAAAACAGGAGGTTCTCAATTCGTCTGTATGTTTTTTTTTTTTTTTTTTGTATGTATGTTACCCGATTTCTCCGTCAGTTGTGAACCAATTTTCAAAATTATTTTTTCATCTGAAAGAATATACTCCCGAGGTGGTCCCATATAAATTTTATCGAAATTGCTTCAGCACTTTTTGAGAAACTGAACAAAAACGGAAAATACGTGTACCTCGATGACGTTTTGGTGTTCTCCAAATGTTTAAATTCTACGTTCCATTATATTGGGGTTTTTAGTTCTGGGGTATAACAACTAAAAAGTGAAAAATAAAAAACTTTTTTACAAATAAAACAACCGACTTAAAAAAAAAATAGGTACACTAAAGATTTCTAAATAACTTTAATTTCGGAAGTCGGTGTCAAATAACGAAAAAGTAAAAGTACAAACACCGACTTCCGAAATTAAAGTTATTGGGGCTATCATGTCGGGCATAACTTTACTATTAATTTAGTTTTAGAATGGGGTACAACAACTAAAAAGTGAAAAATAAAAAACTTTTTACAAAAAACAACCGACAACCGACAACCATAACCGACTTCCATAAATAATACTATAAAAAATGAAAAATAACTTTAATTTCGGAAGTCGGTGTCAAATAACGAAAAAACCAAACTTCATGGCCGATGCCCGCCCAGGGGTTGAAGATCGAAACAGTAGAGAGGGCCCCTGGGCACTCGATCGAAGGATGGGCAAGGGCGGGAAGGATGAGCAAGGGTGGGAAGGATGAGCAAGGGCGGGAAGGATGAGCAGGGGCGGGAAGGATAAGAACGCGTGGGAAGCGTGATCAAGCGTGGGAAGCGTGATCAAGCGTGGGAAGCGTGATCAAGGGTGGGAAGCTTGACCAAGCGTTGGAAGCGTGACCAAGGGTGGGAAGCGTGACAAGGGTGGGAAGCGTGACAAGGGTGGGAAGCGTGACACGGGTGGGAAGCGTGACACGGGTGGAAGCGTGACACGGGTGGGAAGCGTGACACGGGTGGGAAGCGTGACACGGGTGGGAAGCGTGACACGGGTGGGAAGCGTGACAAGGGTGGGAAGCGAAAAATAAAAAACTTTTTACAAAAAACAACCGACAACCGACAACCATAACCGACTTCCATAAATAATACTATAAAAAATGAAAAATAACTTTAATTTCGGAAGTCGGTGTCAAATAACGAAGAAACCAAACTTCATGGCCGATCCCAGGGGTTGAAGATCGAAACAGTAGAGAGGGCCCCTGGGCACTCGATCGAAGGATGGGCAAGGGCGGGAAGGATGAGCAAGGGTGGGAAGGATGAGCAGGGGCGGGAAGGATAAAAGAACGCGTGGGAAGCGTGACAAGGGTGGGAAGCGTGACAAGGGTGGGAAGCGTGACAAGGGTGGGAAGCGTGACACGGGTGGGAAGCGTGACAAAGGTGGGAAGCGTGACAAGGGTGGGAAGCGTGACACGGGTGGGAAGCGTGACACGGGTGGGAAGCGTGACACGGGTGGGAAGCGTGACACGGGTGGGAAGCGTGACACGGGTGGGAAGCGTGATAAGGGTGGGAAGCGTGCTAAGGGCGGGAAGCGTGATAAGGGTGGGAAGCGTGATAAGGGCGGGAAGCGTGATAAGGGTGGGAAGCGTGATAAGGGTGGGAAGCGTGATCAAGGGTGGGAAGCGTGATCAAGGGTGGAAAGGGTGGCAAAGGTGAGCAAAGATGATCCAACCTCTCCTTCACCTCACCTTTGTCCACCTTTGCTCACTTTGGCAACCTTTGCCCACCAACTTTTGCCTTTTGCCACCTGAGCAAGGGTGGGAAGGATGAGCAAAGGTGGCCAAAGGTGAGGTAAAGGTGATGCCGGTGGTGAAGGTGGTGGTGGTGGTGGTGGTGGTGTGAAGGTGAGGTGGTGGTGGTGGTGGTGGTGGTGACTTCCGAAATTAAAGTTAATTTTGATTACAGCTGTCATGGCTTTAGTAGCACTCGCAAGATTAAGACGAATCATTGACGTAAGAATTATCAAAATTGGCACAAGCGTTTGGTCTCTATAGTGCTACAAAGGAACAAACATACATACATTCAAACATAGGCTGATAAACACACCCTCCCTTGCGTCGCGCAGTCGGGTAAAAAAAACGCTTTAACAGAAAGCTAAAACTTAACAGTTTACTAATCATTCAACTTACAAACAAGCTTATTAAAAATCGGAAGTCAATAAAGGAATGCGGTCAGCCAACAGAACTAGAATATTTTTTTATAACGAACCTAGTACTATGTATCATATCAGACTGTGTCGTTGGCAAGTGAACTTGATCGAGCCCGCGTTACTAGTCGACCTTAGATCGGTCACGAGTGTGTAAGAGCGTTTGCGCACTACGTCCGATACTTATCCGTCAAAAAACAACCGACTTCCAAAAAAGGTACATAAAGTACCCCAAAAATTAAAAAAATACTTTAATTTGGGAAGTCGGTGTTTGTATTTTATTTCTTCGTTATTTGACACCGACTTCCGAAGTTAAAGTTATTTTTTAATTTCTTTGTTATTTTTTTTTTTTTTTCTATAGTTAAAGTTATTTTTTAGGAAGTCGGTTGTTTTTTTTTTATAAAAAGTTTTTTTTTAACTTCTCATTGAAATGAGCGAAGTCAGACACGACACGACAATAGGCCGGTTTTTTATTTGAATTAAACTGTGAATTTTTATTGGTTTGACTTACAAACATTGGTAACAGGTAGGTAACAAACAAGCAAGGTCCAACAACATCAAGCAACATTACTACAGGGTAACATGTAGTAATGTTGCTGCACTAGTGTCCGACCGAAGGTTCGGTTTCAGCCAAAACAAGATAACTAAATGCAAATTTTCAAAAACCCGAATGATAAAAAACAACTAAAAAACTTGAGAGGTGTCAAGGGACACCCGGATGGAACGAAGTTCCTTTCGATTAATTAGTGAAGGAATTGTAATATAATTTTATTTTTTTTAATTTATTATATTTTTTTATTATTAACTACGCACACACGCACGCACGTAAGAAGTTATACTTCATCATCTCATCTCATCTCATCTCATCTCATCTCATCGCAGCTCAGCTCAGCTCAGCTCAGCTCAGCTCAGCTCGGCTCAACTCAACTCAACTCTTTAGCAATAACAACAACTATAACAAAAGTAATTGTAATTATAATATTATTAATAATAATAATTAATAAGAAATAATTAATCACTGTTCAATGCGAAATAGAAATGAAAATATCTGGCTTGCTTTCTATAAGAGAGAGAGAGTCAGACAGAGAAACATGCGACGCCGCACAGCTTACAATAGCTTACTATAGCAAAAAGTGTCGTGACAACTTTTTTCGTAAGAATTTTTTCCGTCTAGCCCCCTTTTTTAGTATTAAGATTAACCTGTATTTCTCATAATAAGTGATTTTTTTTTTTGAGGAATAAATATCTTAAACCGTAACGTGGCGTTGTCAATCTTGAACACTAAAGGCAGAATATTTGTTACTTTGATACTGAGATAGGTACCTATCGGTAAAACTAGTACACAGACCGGCTTCTGACTAGCCATCAATCTGTCATAATTTGATATACGAAGGTCAGACCTTCCGTAGCACGAAGATAAGAATTTGATTGTTAGCCCGTTCATCTGTTTAAGCAGCCACGTGCCTCTCCTTAGCCACAGGCAGGGCTTGAAATACCAGTAAAAATATGGTATCGTTATACCTGCTTGATGCAAATATCGTTAATTTATAAATAACAATATAGGTTTTATCGGTACTTTTATCGTCAAAAGTGTTTTTGTTATGTGACCATTTCTTTCGTCTAAATGCAAAGATGTTCAGTCTGCATTAACGTTCAGGGTACGGCGTGCGTTTCGTCAGAGTTCAGAGTCTACAAAAGTGATATTTTTTACACTCTCTTATTTCTCCTAGGTTTACAAAAAAATCTTTTTAACAAAAAAATTAACCGACGAAAAAGAACTAAAAAGCAAGAAATAAATAGACCTTTTAAGTCTTGAGTATTGAGCTTATACTTATAATATCAAATTTAATAGATATAAACTAATTTTGAGTCGGCGCCAAACAACAATCTGATTAAATCATCTAAATTTTATTTGTACGTAGAAATGAATTTGGCGCCGACTCAAAATTAGTTTATATTAAATTTGATATTATAAGTATAAGCTTAATACTCAAGACTTAAAAGGTCTATTTATTTCTTTGTTTTTAGTTCTTTTTCGTCGGTTAATTTTTTTGTTAAAAAGTTTTTTATTTTATGATTTTTTTGTGGCTCGCGTCATCTTTTAATACTCTGAATATTCAGAGGCTAATTTCTATTCTTTTATCATTCCTCTTGCCACTGAGCTGATGATGTAATCATCCTTCCTTGAGGATCCCAGGATAATTGACCAATTGAGGTTACCTCCAATATGGTTTTTTTTTTTTTTTTTTTGGGGGGTGGGAAATCATCCAATGACTTCTTCCGCTCTAGGGTGGAGCGGAAGGGTGTGTCAGACTCTTACTGACTAAAACCCACCCCTGTTCCTCCCTGCCTCGAGTGCCCGGGGGCGAGGTAACTCTTTCGAATTTATCCTCCACCCCCGGGCAGGCACCGGCCGTGGCAGGCCCCTTCCTTTGGCTGACAACTCTTTGAGGCGCGCGTGGAACACTACGCGCCGTTGACTCTCGGGCCTGGTGCTGATCGGACGGCGAGTTACCCACTACTCGCCGTCCGCAGGCCCGGGTCTACGGTGGCCGGAGATCGTCTCGCGGCCCCTGGCGTCTCCTGCGGCGGTCGCGGCTGGGGGCGCTAGGGCGACTCGGCCGTTGCTGAGCCTCCCTAACGTGTGCCGCCTCCCTCTTCGCGAGCATTACTGCTTCGCAGAAGGAGGAGACGGCCTCCCATTCCCTCTCGCTCCGTACCATGGCCTGAACCAGGGCACGGCGCGAGAGGTCGCTGTCGCCTATCGCATCCACGAGGACACGGCGGTGCTCTGCCCAAGCGGGGCAAACCTCCACCGTATGCTCCACCGTGTCCTCTGGGCGGTCCTCGCAGTGGAAACACTCAGGGGTCACCTCCGCCCTGATCCGACACAGGTACCTCCCGAAACAGCCGTGTCCGGTGAGCACCTGCGTCAGGCGGAAGGTGAGGGCGCCGTGACGCCTCTCCAGCCACTCCTCAAAGAGGGGCACTACCGCCTTGATGGTGGCGTGCCCAGCGCTGGGTTGCGACAGTCGCTCTCTCCATGTCACCATGAGATCCTGCCGGAGCTCGGTCCGCCGAGCCGCGAGTTGTCGCGGCAGCGGAGTTTCGCCCCGGCGTTTGGCCTCCTCGCGCCACTCATACAGGTGCGCGAGGATTTTTGCCTCCAGATCCCACGGTGACAGTCCGGCACGGAGGCTCGCCGCCTCACGGGAGATCGTGCGGTATCCGCGGATGATACGGATCGCCATGACCCTCTGGGACGCGTTCATCAGGCGAGCTGATCGCTGCCTCAACGAACGCGCCCACACCGGTGCCCCGTAGAGGGCCATGGACCGCACGATCCCCGCGTAGAGCCTCCGGCAGGAGGCATTTGGCCCCCTCAGATTGGGTAGGAGCCGCTTCAAGGCGGCCCCGGCCCTGTCCAATCTGGGAGCCAAACGTCGAAAATGTTCGACAAAGTTCCACCGGCTGTCGAGGACGAGTCCCAGGTACTTCATCGTACCCTCGACGCCGATGCGAACCCCTCCTACCGTGATCTGGGAACCCGCAGGTGGCGCGTTCCGACGACCATGAAAACACATGGCCTCGGACTTGTGCAATGCCACCTCGAGTCCCAGTTGCCGGATCCTCTCTATGACTGTCGCAACCCCGCGTGTCATAAGTTCGGCCGCCGCCTCGTGCGACCTCCCCTGCGCTAAGACCAGCGTGTCGTCAGCGTAGCACACTACGCTGACGCCAGCGGGGAGGTCGGCGCGCAGCACCCAGTCGTATCCGATGTTCCACAAGGGCGGCCCCAGGACCGATCCCTGTGGAACACCACACGACATCTCTCGCCGGTTCCATACTCCCTGATGACCGGGGTAGATGACGGCTCTGTCCGTCAGATACGCCTCGACTACGCGACGGAGGTAGGGCGGCACCCGGTGATACCGGAGTGCCTCCACTATACAACTCCAGGGCAGGGTGTTGAAGGCATTGGCGATGTCCAGAGACACCGCCAAGACGACCCTACCCCGGGCCACTGCATCCCCCGTCGTGAGGGCTCTTACGCGCATGACTGCGTCCACCGTGGAGCGCCCCCTGCGGAAGCCGTACTGGCTCTCCGCCAGGTCCGGCCCCACCCGCACCAGCTGCCCGACGAGGCGGTCTGCAATTACTCTTTCAAAGAGCTTGCCCACCTCGTCGAGCAGCACAATGGGCCGGTAAGCGGACGGAGAGTCCGCAGGGCGCCCCACCTTCTTGATCAGGACCAGCTTCCCCGTCTTCCACCAACGTGGAAACTGGCCCCTCTCTAAGCATGCGCTTAAAAGCCCTCTGAGTCGAGGCCCGAGAGCCTCTTGCAAGGCCAGGACCCAGGCTTTCCCATGAAAGCCATCGGGTCCTGGGGCGGTGTTTTTGGCATTCAGCCTACGCACCGCCGCTCTCAGCTCTACCTCGGTCACCTCGGGAGCATCTTCGTCGTCGTCGTCGTCCTGGTCCGCGTCAGATACCGCAGGAGACGGAGCCATAGGCGGAGGAGTTTGTTCCCCTCGCGAGGGGAACAGAGCGCTCACCACGCCCTCCACGATCTGTGGCCGGAGACTCTGCGTCAGTGGGGGGGCCCATGGGCGGAGTTTCCCCCGCACCGCTAGATACGGGCGCCCCCATGGGTCTCTGTTCAGAGTCTCCAGCGACTCCTCGCGGGCCGATCTCTTGGCCCGCAAGATCTCCGTTCGGAGGGCGATCCTCGCAGCTCTGTACCCCTCGTATAGCTCCGCCTCGACGGCTTCCGTTTCCAGCGTGCGGTTACGGAGCCGTCTGCGGTACCTGGTGTACCGGCGTCGCGCGGCAATACACCCTTGGCGTAAAGCCGTAAGCGCCGGCGACCACCAGTACACCTGTCGCCACCTCCAATATGGTAAAGACGTCTTTTCTTCAAAGCATATTATCTGTCACTAAAACCACAGTTCTTATATCTAACTTCTAATTGTTTAGCAAAGGTATGGTTTCCATCATCATCTCAATTTCATGATGTGATGATGCCTAATATCGCATATACTCGTACCTGATAAGTTATGAAAAGTAAACAGAAACACTATTGTGCTCTCAATTTTCGAGAGTTTTTCTCAATTTTATCAGGATGCCCTAATCATATCCTGGTTTCCTTAACATGGTACCACCTTTGAGATATACCCTACCTAACAAAAAAATAATTATCAAAATCGGTTCATAACTAACGGAGTGAGGGCTTAACATATAAGCAGAAACACTATTCGTGCCCACAATTTTCGAAAGTTTCTCTCAATTTTGTCAGGATTCCATTATCAAATCCTGACTTCCTTGACATGAGACCACTCTTGAGGTATACCCTATCCAACAAAAAAAGAATTATCAAAATCGATTCATAAATAACGGAGTGAGGGCTGAACATACACAAAAAAAAAAAAAGAAAAAAAATATATATACGGTCGAATTGAGAACCTCCTCCTTTTTATTTCGTCGGTTAAAAAGCCAAGCCAAGCTATAGTTAACGGGAACGTCGCGTGAAATAACGTTGTGTATTTTAAATTTTTACCGATATGTTTAATAATAAGATTATGTTATGATACTAGGTACTCGTAACGCTACCAATACGTATTGATATGGCAGGTATCTTTATGAAAAAACCGTTACTTAACGATAGTTTTAATGTGAATTGGTAACGGTATCAAGCCCTGGCCACAGGTATAAAGTTATTTTACTAATTCCAGGAACCTCGGTCCCTCATAAAAAAATAAATGAAATTTCACATTAAATTAATATCAATTTATGCCAAAGACGTAGGCCGCGAGTGGGAAGAGGATTACCTGCGTTAGAGTTATGAGACGTAAATCTTATAAGTCAAATTAAATAATGAAATATTGGTAGTCTCCGTACCTACTGAAATATTATTTTGTATGCCTTTAGCTGACTGCCCTTGTAGGAGGGTAATGTTTTTTGAGGTAGGTACAGGCTACAGACATAATATGTTTGTAGTATGCATTATATTATATATTCTTTAGCACGCCCTATAGCCTAAACGCCTGCATGAATTTTAATAAATGAAGCGTCATTAGATTGGTCTTGACAGCCGAAGTTACAAAGGCCAAATATTTTTTTTAAACACCAAAATGACGGCTGCCGTAAGGTTGTATTTTTTTGTGACATGATCATGTGTGGTATCAAAAATTAACAAAAATTTATAACTCACAAAAATGTATAAAATAAAATTGAATATTTTCAAAACACACGATGCAAAAAATAACTAAAAAGTTCTAAAAAAGTTACTTTTCAGGCGGTCTGATACATTAGGGAACATGAAATCTATGTTTGAAGTAAAATAAATGCCACAACTTCATCAAACTGCAAAAAAAACTACAAAGTGACTGTGTTATGTAGTTTGTGTTTGTAGATGCTTTTTGGAGGCCTATTATATGCAGCTGTGGATGTCTTCCGGCAGAAATTATGATGATTATTTTAGGGATTGGTACTCCAAGGATGTCAGTCGGACCTTATTACCAAACAACCAGACAAACGCCAGTCAGTTTTTAAAATAAATCTGTCTGTATGTCCCAGGACAAATTAATTAGAATCTTTATACCGGTTAAAATTGTTAAGCCGTTGGTCCCGGCTGTCAATCGTGGATAGTTGACAGTCGTTACGGGTTGTAAGAAGCCCGAAAGTCTAACAACCAGTCTTACCAAGGGGTATCATTTTACCCAGTAACTGGGTTGTGGAGGTCAGATAGGCAGTCGCTCCATGTAAAATACTGGTATTTAGCTGCATTCGGTTAGACTAGAAGCCGACCCCAAGATAGTTGGAAAAAAGGCTAGGTAGATGATGATGTCGGTTAAAATTCTCTCATAATACGAGTATGTTTAAATGTGGCATGTGTGTATTTTCATAGGAGACCATTAAAAACGAAGTATCATAGTTCTAAGGTTAAATCAAAATGAGTGTAACAGCTGCTTACAACGAGAAAACAAAAAACACCGCTCAACTTTGTACCGTAGTCACGCAACCGACTAACTTTGTAATGTATGAGATTAAAATATAATCTATCTTCTAATTTATAAATCTGCTGCAATCTCGACGAGATAACAAATAAAACTGGTACCAGTAACAAATTAAATTAGTCAAGTGATTTGATCTATTTATTATCTATTGAATACTCTAAGCTACGATCGAGCTGAAATATTGACAATGCATGGTTAGCTAACGAGTAAGTGACGTCATTCTAAGTCCTATATGGAGGACTGCCAAAGATGGCGGACTAATTATTTTTTCTACATTCCGATGTTATGGTTATCAAATGAAAGGGTTTGCCGAGAATCATTCGTAAACTAAAATTACATTACTTTATGTGTGTTTTTAGTTTATTCAAACTATAATATTTTATTTAGAAACTGTTCTAAGATCCAACGTGATATTAAAAATAGAACCGACTTCCAAAAAAAGTGCAAAATAACTTTAATTTCGGAAGTCGGTGTTCCTGTTTTGTGTCTTCGTTTTTTGACACCGACTTCCGAAATTAAAGTTATTTTGCACTTTTTTTTGGAAGTCGGTTCTATTTTTTTGTAAAAAAGTTTTTTATTTTTCACTTTTTAGTTGTGGTTCCCAATTAAACTGCGTTAACAATTCATAGACATACGATAGCAGCAATCGCGGTTGATTTGCTGTAAATTTTTGAAGAGTTCCGTTGTCTGTCTCCGAAACCCATCATCAGATTTTTTTGAAATTTAAATGGGACCATTTCGGAATAAACTTCTTTCGAACAAAAAAAGAATTTTGCAAATCCGTCAATATATGACGGAGTTATGCCCGAACATACATAAAAAAAAAAAAAATACAAACATCCGAATTGATAACCTCCTCCTTTTTCGAAGTCGATTAAAAATATATTTTGTTAACTAGCTAAAATCAATGAACACTCAAGAAAATTTATCTCAAAATAAGCAGAATATGAAGTACGTCACAGCAATCAGAACTCGAATGAGAGAATAATTAAATCTTAACGAATATTTCAATGCGTAGGTTTCTGGTTTAGGGTTACCAAAAGAAAATCTCGGCAGAAAATAACTATTATTTTACTGTGTCGGCACTTGGGGGAGGCCTATGTCCAGCAGTGGACGTCTTTTGGCTGAAATGATGATGATGAAAACATAACAGCCACTTTCTAAGTTCGCATGTTATATACGGGCGACTACTTGGTATGCTTTTGCGGTTGCACAACGACACGCTTGCGTTGCTTGCTTGGTAGTGTAGATACAGACCAATCTTGCCTTCTCCTTCAGAGAGGGTAGGATGGCGTTGTTTTGAGGGCGAGCGTTACAGTCGTGTAGATCCTCAAGGCAAGTCCGGTCGGTTACCTTCCCGTGGTGCCACCCCGTTCTTGGTCTAATTCCCTAAGAATTAGACGTAACTAAAACCACCGGGCGACCCGTAGAGTAGCGGGCTATCTACTCCTACCCATCCTATATTCCATTCACCCCGTCGTCTTCCGTCTATGAACCTCCTGTCCCAAGTTTCACCGTCACCTCCTACCCCATCCTTTAAGCATCCTACCAATATCCAAATTCCTCTCCTAACCGCGACTCTTCTATGACTGGGTGGTTACGGGCTCGGCCGTCACTAAAACCAGCTGACGGTGAGTAGGAGAAGTGATGGGGTTGAAGCGATCGGCACTGGTGGTTATGTGTCCGTGAGGCAACATGGTGGCTCTACCAATTAGCCAATGGCAGGGAAATGGCCACATGTCCCGTCAGAGGGCCACAGGCGAGGTGTGTGGGGTCCGCTGAGGTCCTCTTCGGACGGCTGTTGCGGTGGGTAAAGGTTATGCTGACGGTGTAAGTGAGGGTTGATCAGTTCGTTGGGGGTAGGTCTTTCGACCTCCGACGCCAACCCAATCAAGCACCTGATGTCACACTGTAAACCAGCCTTGCGCACCTATATCTCTCCGGTAGTCCCAACGTCAAGCTCTTTTGAAAAGCGCGACGTTCCCAGGTGCGGGCTCCATGGAGGGTGGAAGCCAGAGAGATGAATCTTAAAATAAACAAAACTATGAACACCAAAAGGCCTATAGAAAAAAACACAGGAGTGGAGTCGGCGAAAGCTGACGGAGCTCCGAGGCATGGTGCTTGCACTTAGTCCGCCCCTGGAAGCCCTGCGGCTAACGCTGCTGGCTCCAGCGCGGGCGCCGGTCTGGCTGTGGCAAAAACCGCAGCTAAGACAAAAGCTAAGTCCCAGTCCAAACGGAGGACCCCGGCGCTGCATGGGACCAGTACCGGACCTTCCTCATACGCAAAGGCGACGACTAATACCACTGCCGGTGCTCCCCTCCCTACGCACCTTCCTTCCCTTCCCGTGGCTCCTCAAGCCAACTCTCAAGCCACGGACGTCACCGGTCATGGAGACGGTCTGCACCGGGGACGTGTTTGACAGCGCCTGGCAGGTGATCAAAAGGAAAGACAAGGGCAAGTATGCATCTCCACAGGCCCACTGCTCGAAGGCAGACCCTTCAGGTCAGCTAGCTCCAACAAACCAGGGCAAAAGGAGAGAAAGGCTGACGCGTAAGGTGCGGCGTCAAGAATGCAGGAGTGGTGGCAAAAGCAAGCCTCCCCCCAAAAAGCAGGTTGCAGTCACTGGTAAGCTCAGATTCTCGGCAGGTAAACGATCGGCTGAGGCCAGCACTAGCCGACCAACGCCCGACCAATCGCAAAGTGTTGCAGGAGGAAAGTCTCAGACAGCAACCAAAACGCAGCGACCCGCTCGGAGTGAGCAGGCCATGGCCAAGCGAGCTCTCAACGCGACCATTACACCTCGTGGAGAGCACAAGCGGCCGCGACTCGATCGATCCAAGCGGGATGCCAATTTAACTACGCCCAAGCTGCCAACGCGCACCTGAGCGTCGCGATAACCTGCGACCGCACAGGGGCTATCAGTCAGGGAGTATCGGACCAGGTCCTCGCAGCTATCCAGAAGCATATCATCAGCGAGGCCTGCTCCGCTATGCGGGACACACCCGGACCGACGTTCAACACCAAGCCGCGGTACGCCGGGGGGTCCTCAAGCTGTGGTGAGGTAACGACCACACTTTAGCATGGCTAAAAAAGACGGTATCTGGTTTGGCTCTTTCGGCTAGCACCTCGCTAGTCGTCAGGAGTCAGTCGGAGATTCTGAAGCGGATGCGTTGTGGCATCGCAATACCAGACGACCTTGTACACTCCGTACAAAGACTCGGAGCATCGGCCGAGCCCTCTGCTACCAGAACCCCTGGGTCGATGTAAGGAGGTGGGTACTCATACACGCCGACAAGCAAGATGCATGCTGGTTCGTGGTGCTGGGTGTCCCCGAGGACCAGATCCCGACCCATATGGACGCCGAGCGCCGGCTATCTATTGGTCTGGGGTCTGTGTATATCAAGGTCCAGGGTCCCAAGGGTAGGTTAATTGATGTCCCCCGGAATCGGGATCGGACCACGAACCGAGTAGCGGAAGCAGGGGAGACTACTCCCCCAACAAACAACCCGGAAGCAACGGTGGCTGACCCCGCTGTAGTGGCGAGCCCCTGACGCCGCTGTGGGTGCCGTCCCTCTGTCGAGTGGGGAGTTCGACGACTTTCTGTTGTCCCCGGCTTCCAGTCCGGGGGGGGGGGACGGTTTTGACGAAGGTGACTTGTTTACCGGGTTGCAACTGGAGGGCGACGAGGGGGGTCCTACCTGCGATGGCGTCCCTTTCGTTGGCCGATAAAGTCGTGCAGGCAAACCTCCACCACAGTCAGACCGCGACGGCTCAACTACGCAAGTGGTTGGAGGTGCAACACACGGCCATTGCCCCGGTCCAGGAACCGTGGATTACGGGTGGTCAGATACGAGGACTCTCCAATCTTGGTGGTAAGCTTCTTGTTACTTATGGACCACGATCACCCTAGACCGTGTCTCTATGTCACAGGTAACCTTAAAGCACAGCTCTTAAATGACTTCTGTTGCAGAGATGTCTCTGCAGCAATGCTGACGATACAGCGCGGCGATGCGGAGATGGTGGTTGTTTTTGCCTCACTGTACATGCCTGAGGCGGAGGAACCGCTTCCTCACGACCTGGTCCGCCTCGTTACCGATTGCGAGAGTAGCGGAGTTGAGGTGATGATAGGGGCTAACGCAAACGCACATCACCCCTTGTGGGGTATGGATTCGCACAACGCAAGAGGTAAGGCGCCAGTGGACTACTTGTTCATAACTAACCTATCTCTACTAAACACAGGTTCCGAACCAACATTCGTAACCAGACGCAGCCGTACAATCATATTTACTTACTTTGGCAACAGAAGGCGCAGCGGGACTCACAACTGGGTGGCAGGTATCCAAGGAGGCCATCTGCTCAGATCACAGGTGGATCCATTTCGACGTTCAGGTCTGTACACCGCCTAAACTTCCGCGGCGTAATCCGCGCAACACGGACAGAGCTGTATACAAACGCAGCCTAAGTTCTAAGCTGGAACCACGATGAATCTTGAGGATACGACGCGATTTGACGCACACGTAAGCTAGCTCACCGAGTTACTGATAAGCAGCTACCATACTGCCTGCCCAGAAACAACCGGGTAAACAACCCTGGTGGGGCGCGGATTTGGAACGCAAACGCGGTAAGGTAAGAAAGGCTCTTAACAGGGCCATGAAAACATGTGCGGATGAGGACTGGGATGCGTATTATGCAGCCAAATCCAGCTACAAAAATGCATCAGGACCAGGCGTACTGCGGGATGGCGGAAATTCTGTGGTAGTATTGAGTCCTGTCAACAAGCAAACAGGGTAAGGAAAATATTGGCGCAACAGGGTACTCCTGAGCCCAACAACCTCCGTAAACCTGACTACACGCTCACCACGTCGCCTGAAGAAACGAGACGCCTCCTAGTTGAAACTCACTTCCCAGGGAGCATCTTCGCACAGGTAACGGACTGGCAAGATATTACACAAACACCATCAGATGATGATTGGCTCTACGCACACAGGATGATTAGACTGGAGAAAATCCAATGAGCCATCCAAAGCTTCCAACCTTTTAAGGCACCTGGGCCCGATGGGGTGTTTCCCGCCCTACTGCAGTGGGGTGGGGTCCCGGCGGCCAAAAGACTGGTGCCTATAATGAGAGCGTGCCTGGCCTGTAAATACGTTCCAACAGGATGGAGGGAAGTGAAAGTAATATTAATTCCTAAACCAAGTAAGAGTGATTATACCACCGCCAAATCCTACCGGCCCATAAGTCTAACCTCCTTCTTGTTGAAGACGATGGAAAGACTATGCGAAAGAGAGATGCGAGATTGCGCCTTAACAGCAGTACCACTACACGGCCAGCATGCATGCAGCTCAGGTAAGTCAACAGACTTCTCTTCACATGGTGGTAAGCCCGATTGAAGAAGCGATTCACCAGAAAGGTACCTGCCTGGGCACGTTCATAGACATCGAAGGAGCCTTCGACAAGACAAACTTCTCCAGCATTGGTGCCGCCCTCACCAAGCACGGTGTGGAACAGGTATTAATTGACTGGATTACTAACATGTTAAGCAAACGAGTTATTCGTTTTGAGGAAGAACAACAGCTGGCCATGATAGCTCAACGCGAATCGTTATTATACAATAGGTTATGCAGACGACGTCGCAATCCTCGTGCCTGGGAAGGTGACTGGAACGATCTGCAACCTCACTCATCAAGCGCTACGCATTGCGGAACGTGGACCCATCAAAACTGAGTTAGTCATGTTCACCCAAAAACGAGCACTGGGCCGCTTCAGCCTGACCAAGCTATTCAATACAGAACTCCAGTTATCTAACGAGGTTAAATACCTAGGGGTCACACTAGACAGTAAGTTAAACTGGAGTGCTTATCTAGACACTAAACTAAGCAGGGCCTTTTTTTTTTTTTTTTTGGGGGGGCATCACCTTTCGGCAACATAGGAAAATGATAGGTAAGAGGTGGGGCCTATCTCCCAAAATTATACTTTGGCTGTATAGTGCTGTAATTCGGCCCATGATAACCTACGGTGCCGTGGTGCGGTGGCCCCGCACCAAGCTAGCCACAGCCGTGAACAAACCACAACACATGCAAAGGCTGGCCTGCATGGCAACAACGGGCTGCATGAGGACTACTCCAACGGCGGCGCTTGAAGCCATGCTGGGACTCTCGCCGCTTCATCTGTTTATCCAACTGGAGGCGGCGATGGCCGCGGTACGCCTTAAAATACTGGATCTCTGGGGTAAGAGAGAAACTCAACACACCGATCTGCTTATGGGACTCAACAACGAACTCCCAATAACTAGAGCAATCAATGACCGGATACCCAAGCATTTTGTCTTTGACAAAAAATACAAAATCCAACTGCATGAGGACCACCGCTGTGAGGGGTTGTGGATGGATCCAAAACAGGTACTGGCACGGGTGCGGGGATCTTCTCGGAGGACCTCAACATCCACATAGCCACACCACTGGGGGTCCATAACACAGTCTTCTAAGCAGAGTGCTTAGGAATTTCCCTGGCAGCCTCAGCCATCCTAGCTAGGGATGTTAAGGACCACTCAGTACGTATACTCTCGGACAGCATGGCAGTCCTGCAAGCGCTAAACAGCCACACAGTTAACTCTGGGCTGATATATGAGTGTGACCAACGCCTAAATCCAGTGGGTAAACACAACAAAGTAACCATTCAATGGATTAAAGGACACAGTGATTCCCGTGGCAACGATGCAGCGGAGGGTCGAGTATGGCAGCGATGGGGCCTGAACTTATTGTGCCCCTCCCTCCCCTTTGAATACTTACGCAATCTGGTAAGGAAACACAAGACAGGCCAAGGAGGCACTTCCCTCCATAAATTACCGCTTCACTAAGCAAGCCCTACGACTGACCAAACCAGAAAAAAAAATCAGTTACGGAAAGTTACGGCCGTTGTAGCTGGCCACGGGTCTTTCAATAAGCATCTCTCTGTCATAGGAGTCACAGACAGTCCACTCTGCAGAGCCTGCATGGAGGAGGACGAGACAGCAGCTCATCTGCTACTAAGCTGCCCTGTAGTCGCTGCATACAGGGTAAAACACTTCGGACACCCAGATAACCTAAGCGAGATAGTAATACGAGGGCGCTGCTGGCCTTCCTCGAGGAGCTGGGGTGGATCGAATGACAATGCTGTCCCACCTGTACGCAAAATTCGCGCCTTGAGCGTGGAGTTGCGGAAACCAGCCCGACATACATACATACTACATACAACGGGCGACTATAACAGACCATACAATGCGCGTGGCCCGACACGCACTTGGCCGGTTTTAAATAAATGATAAATGATGTTTATTCAGTAAATAGGTTACAAGGAACACTTTTACACGTCAATGGTTTTTGTCAGTTTAAGCTAGATGAGGCCGGTGTTTCCTAGCTGACTACCCTGAGAAGAAACACCGAAACAAATTCAAATGATTGGACAACCCCTGTGCCCTTACGTATACGGGTCGCAGTTATATTTATAACGCGTAATTACATCTCTAGATAGGTCGTTAGCAGGATTACGTGGATACGTGTGCCACGATCTCAATTTTAAAATAAGTTTAGATCCTACTAACATGATAAATGTCAAAGTTTCAATATAACGAGTGTAAAAAGACAGTTTCCGAAGCCGAAAGCCACACATTCTACCCATTATTTGGATCATTTTTTTCCACTAGACCATATCTGGGAATCCCTTGGTTCTGGAGATATTGAAAGTCAAATTCGCATTTTTTTTTACTTTTTTACGAAAATGAATTCCAAGTGTTAGTAGTAAACTTTTTTCCAAACAAACATTACCAGAATTTTCGATTTTTTTTTTCGAAATCTCGAAATTATTTTGCATTTGCAGTAACATAAATGCAATGAATATCAAACGTATCCGACAAGTACCTACGTGGCTTAGAGCGAAGGGGCGGAGTTTAACTCCACTTTCCTGGGATCGCGTTATATTGCGCTCAATAAAAAATATTTTTTATTTTCATACCAAAAAATAAAAGTAGAAATAATTTTTGCGCAAAGCTACTTTGCTCAGTATGCGTAGTTAACGGCTTTGTGATATGTCTTTTTACACCCTGTATAGAAGTTGGTTAATTGCTGATCGGACGGCGAGCTAATCCGATACCCCTGGGCATGCAGGCACCGGCCATGATGAGCCCCGTCAGTGGTGGCTGACAAACATCTCTTTCAGGCGAGCGTGGAACACTACGCGCCGGTGACTAACGGGCCTGGTGCTGATCGAACGGCGAGCTACCCACTGCTTGCCATATGCAGGCCCGGGTATTCAGATGCATCTGACTAGACTTAAAGACGTTTTTACAGATTTGACTATACGAATTTGAATCCTACCTATCGAATTCCGAACATGGAGCAGTGAATGGAGCAGTGGTGGCCCAGTGGTATCGCCCGCGACTTACAAGTTGTAGGTCGTGAGTTCAAACCCAGGCAGGCGCTTTACTTTGTGTAAGTTATTTCATCACCACTGCTCTCAAAACGGTGAAGGAAAACATCGTGAGGAAACCGGCATGTCCTAGAACCAAAAATTCGAAGACATGTGACATCCACCAATCCGCATTGGGCCCGTGTGGTGGATTATGGCCTACATCCTCTCACAGAGAGGAGGCCTGTGCCCCAGCAGTGGGGACAATAAAAGGCTGATGATGATGATGATCGAATTCCGATCATGGTGGTCAATCTCAACTTAGATTAGCCAAGTACGCAGCAGATATTATACTTAGTGCATAAGCTTGTGCGCAAACAAAGGTGCACTCTCTGTTTCCTTAATCTCATAATCTGATAGGACGGCATTCCGACACGACTGGGGAGACATAAGGCATAGGGCCAACCGCTTAACGTGCTTTCCGAGGCACGGGGGTGTCACACCACCAACATCCAAACTACGGGCTGATACAGAGTAATCCCTAATGGAAAAAAAGAACCACATACTCAGCAGTCGCGCTTGCGTCCACAAGACTAACGAGGTGGATTATTATAACTTGTGGGCGCCCTTGAGGGTCTACTACCGGCCAAGTGGCGCCTTCATTGAATAAAAAAACGTAACATAGCATAGAAAATAAATATTAAAGAATCCAACGTCACGTTTTTTACAAAGAGGATAAAGTATTTTTACCAAAAACGGCCGTTTTTGACACTTTGGCTTACTAATTTGGATACGAAACATTTTGAGTCCTGTTTTAACAAAGTAAAAATACTTTATCCTCTTTGTAACAAACGTGACGTTGGATTCTTTAATATTTATTTTCTATGCTATGCTACGATTTTTTATTCAATGAGGGCGCCATTTCGTCGGTAGTAGGGCCTTAATTCAAAATTCTAACTCATTTAAATTTTAATTGTCAAAACAATAGAACCCTAATAACGATACCCATAAACCTGACATGACATGACTTTCGTGACGTGACATGTCAAAGGCATGGCAGTGTGTGTAATGTTTTCTATTTAAAAAAAAAAAATATTTTTATTCATTTAATTTATTTCTTAAACTCTATCCTTAAAAACTATAACTGTGCCAAAACTTATACTCCTTCGCCCGCTTGATTTTCGTAAAAAGGGATGGAAAGTATCTTGCTTCACGTATAAATACATATAATATAAATAGATAATAGAGATTCATCATTATAATAGATGCATGGTTACATAAAAAAGGTTTGTTGAAGAATCTTTCAAATAAACTGCTTGGTTGGGTTGTCGGTTGTCACTGTCAATTACAGGCTAAGAGACAGTTGAGTAGGCCGTGCTTGCGAATGAAAGCTTGGCCCGTAAACAAAAGACGAGAGAGATAATAATAAAAACAAGAGAAAATTATGTGGGATGTAGTGTAGGTACACGAACAGCTAAAAAAGCAAATGTAGTTTTAGACAGAAATCAAATTTAATTAAATGAGCAAGAAATATAGATCAGGGAATATGCATGTAATTTTATTTTCACTTAAAGCAATAAAATACAGTAGGTACTATAAACACAAGAAAGTTATTTCAAAATAAATTCAATTACTGCATGTCGCTCAAAAAATTATTAAACTCCTACAATTTTCTGCTACACTTTAAACATTCGTGACTGTCAAAGCTGTACTATGACGTCACTTACCTCGATACGCCTTGTTTACTGCTTATTTTTTATCCCTAAACGAATAATTTTACTAATTATTGTTGCATGTGCTTTATTTAGTTAAGCAGAAATTGCAATTTCAATATTATAATAAAATTATAGTGAATTTTAAAGTACCTTTTACGAATTAAGTGTTACTTTGACATGAATGATACGATTACGTTTAGTTTCATCAAAATATGCAACATAAAATAATGAATTGTAGTGCTGATTAAAAAAATAAAACAAGTGTACCTATCAAACTGTTTCTATGGTCCAATACAATGCATATTATTTAAAAATTAAAAAAGCTTTGAATTACTTGTACATTCCCTATTGAACAGTTTGTAAAATAAATTAAAAAATCTTATCTACTTACTTCTAACTAGCTTTGTCCAACGATTTGATGTAGTGGTTTATTCCATAGGGACCTTGCATTTTTCCAGGATAGAGATTATAGCACTTGGCGATAGTGTACCTAACTGTCTTACAGTGAACGATTTTTTGTAATTGGATCCTTACCTACTCCCGGAGGTGATCTCCTACAAACTAACAAACAGTTTACCTCTGTATAGTTTTAGTATAGATAACTTCATAACATCATAGAGGAGCTCGTTACTAAAGTAATAACAGCCGCACAGGTTGATCCATCAGGTTAAGTTACGCTTGCCGGGTCCATGGATGGGTGACCATCTTTACATACCGTGACTCTTCCGTGACTCGGAAAGCACGTTAAGCCGTTGGTCCCGGCGGTAGTCATTACCAGTCAGAAGTCCGAAAGTCTGACAACCAGTCTTACCAAGGGGTATCGTATTACCCAGTAACTGAGTAGTGGAGGTCAGATAGGCAGTGGCTCCATGTAAAATACTGGTATTCAGCTGCATCCGGTTAGACTGGCAGCCGACCCCAAGATAGTTGGGAAAAGGCTAGGCAGATTGATTGAACTTCATAACACCATTATCTACTGCAACTCTAATAACAATAAAAACTCTGATCCAATACATCGCACCTCCGGTGCAACACTGTCCTTAAGCAATGAAAAATGAATTAGAACAATAAATTTTTAACCGACTTCGAAAAAGGAGGAGGTTCTATGTGCGACTGTTTTTTTTATGTATGTCCACCGATTGCTCTGTCAGTTGTGGACGGAGAATATACTCCCGAGGTGGTCCCATGTAAATTTTATCGAAATTGCTTAAGCGCTTTTTGAAAAACTGAACAAAAACGAAAAATGACGTTTTGGTTTTCTCCAATTACGAGTATGTTTAAATTCCACGATCCATTTTATTGGGGTTTTTAGCTCTGGGGTATAAAAATTAAAAAGTGAAAAATAACAAACTTTTTTATAAAAAAAAAACAACCGACTTCCAAAAAAGAAAATACACTAAAAATTTAAAAAATAACTTTAATTGCGGAAGTCGGTGTCAAAAAACCAAGAAATAAAATACGAACACCTACTTCCGAAATTATAGTTATTTTTTAATTTTTAGTGTATTTTCTTTTTTGGAAGTCGGTTGTTTTTTTTTTACAATAATAATCAGGATTGTTTTTTTGCTCATTGTAAAATTAACAATAATCGTATAAACTATTCTACTAACTACCTTGTTTTAATAAAGAAGGCTCATTATCACTACATAGTATAAAACAAAGTCGCTTTCTCTGTCCCTATATCCCTATGTATGCTTAAATCTTTAAAACTACGCAACGGATTTTGATGCGGTTTTTTTTAATAGATAGAGTGGTTGAAGAGGAAGGTTTATATGTATAATTTGTACCCGAGCGAAGCTGGGGCGGGTCGCTAGTTTTATACAAAAACAATTAATTATCAAAAGTCCGAAAAAGGCATTTTTGCAAAAGTGACAGTGTTGCACCGGGGGTGCGATATGCTAACTCACATTTACTCCAGTAGACATAAAGAAAAATAAAAGAACCAAAAACGAAATATTGTTCAAATAATTTAATAAAACCAGTTAACAGATGACGTTGCACCGGCTTGGGTTTTACCAAAGTTTACCTGTTGATCTGAGGCTATAATTAGAGCTTACCAACAAAGTTTAAAACATTTAGGTATGGGACAGCTAATGCGTTGTTGATAAACTTATCATAATACCGACAATTTTAGGAGGAAAACCACATCAACAAAGTCTACTCCACAGCTTTTATAGTACGTCAAAACTTAGCCTAAAGTTCTATAGGGATAAAAATATTTTAACAGACTTCAGAAAAGAAGTAGATTCTCCAATACGGATGTTCATATTTTTTTTAATGTATGTTCGGGCATAACTTCGTCATCGTACGGTTGGATTAAAATTTCGTTGATCTGATAATGAATTTCGGAGACAGACAACGGAACTTTTCAATAAATGACAGCTAATCTTTCGCGATTGCTGCTATCACATTTAACTTCGGAAGTCGGTGTCAAATAGCGAAGAAACAAAAACTTTTTAACAAAAAATTCAACCGACGAAAAAGAACTAAAAAGCAAGCAATAAATAAACCTTTTAAGTCTTGAATATTAAGCTAATTTACCTACATAAAATATCTAATTTTATAAATACTAATTTTGAGTCGGCGCCAAACAATAATCTGATTATTAAATATCTAAAATGTACACGTACGAAGAAATGAAGAACTAGCCTTCTTCATTTCTTCGTACGTGTTAGGTAATTAATCATATTTTTATTATTTGGCGCCGACTCAAAATTAGTTTTTATTAAGTAAATAAGCTCAATACTTAAGACTTAAACGGTTTATAAAAGTTTTTTTGTTGTTTTTAAGTCGGGTTTAAAAAAAAAAAATTACATTTTTGTGAGTTATATTCAACCGCCGCGATTCGCCTCCTTTTTTTTTGGATTCGCCTCCTTGAACCCTTTAATTTTATACGCCACTTACTCCACTTAATATAGTTTGTCGACTTTCATTTTTTTCTTTTCCGCACTAAGGCGTCTGGTTGTCGCCACGTTTTATTTTGATTAAACAGTCATGTCTTAGGGAGCACTCGCAAAATTAATACAAATCAATTAAAGTAAGAATTATAATTAAAATTGGCCCACGCGTTTGGTCTCTAAAGCGCCATAAAGGAACAAATATATTTACCAAATATACATAGACTGATAAACACATTACTCTCCCTTGCGTCACGTAGTCGCGTAAAAATAGGATTCGTTCCAGCATCACAATGAGATATCTGCCAAAACACCAAGATAATTTCAAAATTCTCTAAAATCTCAATTATAGTAAAATCTTTGTCAAAATCTATTGAAAAGTTAAAAAAACTAAGCGGACAATCAGAAAGACGCGAGAATCTGAAGCAACTTTGATGTATAGGTTTTTTTTTTTTTTTTTTGGGGGGTGGGAAATCATCTAATGACTCTTTCCGCTCTGGGGTGGAGCGGAAGGGCGTGTCAGACTCTTACTGACTAAAACCCACCCCTGTTCCTCCCTGCCCTACGCGCCCGGGGGCGAGGTAACTCTTTCGAATTTATCCTCCACCCCCGGGCAGGCACTGGCCGTGGCAGGCCCCGTCCTTTGCTGACAACTCTTTGAGGCGCGCGTGGAACACTACGCGCCGTCGACTCTCGGGCCTGGTGCTGATCGGACGGCGAGTTACCCGCTACTCGCCGTCCGCAGGCCCGGGTCTACGGTGGCCGGAGATCGTCTCGCAGCCCCCGGCGTCTCCTGCGACGGCTGCTGCTGGGGGCGCTAGGGCGACTCGGTCTCTGTTGAGTCTCCCTAACGTGTGCCGCCTCCCTCTTCGCGAGCATTACTGCTTCGCAGAAGTTGGAGACGGCCCCCCATTCCCTCTCACTCCGTACCATGGCCTGAACCAGGGCACGGCGCGAGAGGTCGCTGCCGCCTATCGCATCCACGATTGATGTATAGGTAGTACTCGTATTTCTTGGATTTTTTTATCCGTGCTTTATATTTCTTTAAATGTTTGTGGTAAACAATTAAACACTTACTTCGTTAGTACATATTGGAACGATACAGAGGCGATTAGTGATGGCCCCTGCGCAAGGATGACACGCTTAATCGTGTACCGTTCAATTTTTTCCCGGGCCTGCGGACGGCGAGTAGTGGGTAACTCGCCGTCCGATCAGCACCAGGCCCGAGAGTCGACGGCACGTAGTGTTCCACGCGCGCCTCAAAGAGTTGTCAGCAAAGGGACGGGGCCTGCCACGGCCGATGCCTGCCCGGGGGTGGAGGATAAATTCGAAAGAGTTACCTCGGCCCTGGGCACTCGAGGCAGGGAGGAACAGGGGTGGGTCTTAGAGCGGAAGAAGTCATAGGATGATTTCCCACCCCCCCAAAAAAAAAAAAAAAAAAAAAAAAAAAAAAAAAAAAAAAAAAAAAAAAAAAAAAAAAAAAAAAAAAAAAAAGGTAGCAGATGTACGTACATTCAAACTAAATGCTAACAAGGTAACAATAATCAATCTCATAAATGTTAATCTAAAATTATGTCATGTTTGACGACTCTCTTACTCTACAATAAAATCTTCCGTTTGGAACATCTTCATAGAAATCTAGTGTCAAAAAATAATTTCTACTCGAGATACGAACGTCCAAATCCGGCCATGTGAGTCGCGTAAGAAATAGGTAACGGCAGGAACGAACGAGATTTTTGAGAATCACTTCAAGACTTTCGAGACAGGATTGACGACAGACAGGATGAATCCTGTGATGTATAAAATAGAATATTTTCGGCGAGAACTTTTTAATATATTTCTCCGAAAAGCGAAAAGTTTTTTCTAACTTTGAGTTTTCAAATAGGAATATTTATTTAAACGAATCGAAGCGTTGGCTTCCGCAAAATAAATAAAGCTATTTTACGATAGGCAGAGAACCATGAAAGGCATAATTTGATTCGCGTTTTCCTCGAAAATTTAATTTACCGAAGTTGATAAGTTTATCATCTGTTCTCTATAAAAAAATTGCCAAGCCTTTTCCAACCTATATTGGAGTTGGATTCCAGTCCAGCTGGATGCAACTGAGTACTAGTATTTAACATGGAGTGACTGCTTATCTGATCTCCACAACCAGGAACTGGGTAATACGATATCCTTTGGAAAGGCTGGTGTCAGACTTTCCGGATTTCGACTATCCGTAACGACCGTCAATGATGTTCAAATGACAGCCGGGACCTACGGCAGATCGTATTTTCCAAGGAACGGAAGGAACTCGTAATTTTGTTGATGGTCACCCATCCAAGGACCGACCTCGGCAAGGGTTGCTTAACCTTGAAGTTTGACCCATATTATGGCTGTTATTATTTAACCACAAGCTGTCCTAAGCAATCTTTTATCAGGTGCTAAAATTATACTAGGGTTGTGTACAACATGTTTTTACTACGGGAGGTAGGAAATACATTTTTCATAAGCTCAAGCTTTTTCAACTAATTAAAACAACGTTCATCCGTCCGTGCCTCGCGAAGCACCTTCGTTATTACTTTATTAGATGGGATTCAAAAAAAACCGACCATGTGCGTGTCGGACTTCTCAAATTTAGGGTTCCGTACGTACCTGACGGAAAAAATATTAATCAAAGATTAAATCGGATTTATCAATATACTAGTATTAGCTACTAAAATATACGTAATAATAAACAATATCACCAAATTTCAAGTTCATAGGTAAATGGGAATTCAAAAAATTCTTTGGTACAAAATTTTGTGACAGACGATGGACAGTCAGACAGATCAGACAGACAGACGGACGCATGAGTGAGAAAAATAGGGCTCCCTTTGGATCCTTCAGGTAAGAACCCTAAAAATCAGTTCACTGTGGAGGGAGGTTAGGAGGGCTATTTAAAAATTAAAGTATGTATAAAATAAAATTAAAGTATGCTTTAATTTTTAAATGGCAGTATATTGAGGTGGGAAAATTCTCATTATAAGAGAAAAATACAGTTTTACTTGGCTCTTGCATAGATAAATAATGAAAAGACCGTTTGTGCATCCTTTTTTTATGGGGGGGTTGGAAATCATCCAATGACTTCTCCCGCTTTGAGTGAAGCTGGAGCGCGTGTCATACTTTTACTGACTAAAGCCCACCCCTGTTCCTTTAGTTGCCTGCGCCAAGGGGCGTGGAGACTCTCTTTTGAATTTATCCACGACCCCTGGGCAGGCATCGGCCTCGGTGGGCACGTCAGATATTTCTGACATCTTTTTGAAGAGCGCGTAGAATACTACACGCAGTCGACTTTCGAGCCTGGTCCTTATAGAACGGCGAGCTACTGCAATTATCCGCCGTCCACAAGCCCGCACCTACGGTGGCCGGAGGTCGGCTTGCGAGCCCAAACGCCCAGGGCTCTTCTGCGGCGGCTACTGGGGCCGTGAGGGCTTCTCCGTTGAGTCTTGCATGCTCCACCGTGTCTTCTGGGCGATTTACGAAGTGGTAATACCCGGGATGTTTCTTCCCGCCTTATACGGCACAGAAACCTCCAGAAACAGCCGTGTCCGGTGAGGACCTGCATCAGGCGAAAGGTGAAGATGCCGTGGCTCATCTCCAGCAACCTGCACTCCTCAAAGAGGGGCCTTACCACCGCAATTGTGGCGTGCCCAGTATGTGCAACCCTGATATATATATTTTCTTTGTCCCATAACCTTGATCCCATCCTATATTTTACCCGTTACTTCATCTGTCATATTCCAATAAATTTCGCCGTATTACCACATCTATCTTAGTTTGGCTCTGGGAGTGGCGCGAGGAGGCGAAACGCGGGGTCTGGCAGGATCTCATGGCGACATGGATAGAGCGACTTTCGTAAGCCAGCGCTGGGCACGCCACAATTGCGGCGGTAAATCCCCTCTTTGAGGAGTGGCTAGATGGTGGAGTTCTGCCCCGCTTGGGCAGAGCACCGCCGTGTCCTCTTGGAGGCGATCGGCGGCAGCAACCTCTCGCGCCCGGCCCTGGTCCGAAACGAGAGGGAATGGGGAAGGAAACTCGCGAAGGAGGAGGCGGAATGGGTGAGAGAAACTCAGCAGAGTCGCCCTCAACAAATTCGAAACAGTTACCGCTGCCCTTGGCACAAAGGGAACTGAAAGAACTAGGGTGGGTTTTATTCAGAAAAGTCTAGCACGTCGCATCCCGCTCCATCTAGAGCGGGAGAAGTCATTGGATGATTTCCCACCCCCTCAGAAATAAAAAAGCGGCACATCCCTGAGAAGACTGTAAAGGGGTCTCTTCTGAGCTTTGCTGAGGTCTAGAGGGCTTGTTAAAGTGAAATTCCACACGATAACGATTGTTGAAAAATTAGGAGCCACATAGACAGGCCCGTCGCGACATTGCGACTACGATTGGGAGCCTTTATGGTATTAACTTTAGTTAGGCGTGTAGTTATTACTTACATCGCAGAACGATTAAAGACATAAAATTAATTAAATATAATGATGAACATTATAATAATAATAATTATAAAATAATACCTATTGATAGCCTTTTGGAGTTGAAACACTAGGCCTATTAGAAACCAAGTGCTCATTCGGGATATCAGCAAACAGCTAGTTACCTCTTCATGTGACCAGAGGGCTGAGCTTTTCTGTGGCCAACGAATCAGCAGTCCTATTTGACGTGGTAATGCTGCCAGCGATCTGAGCACGATTTCCATTGACAGCGATGCGAATGAATTTTTTGATGCCCAATTTTTTTACGAATTTTTAATATGTACGAGTACAAACACGTAAATTACGAGTATTATCAGTTTTGTATAATTATGTGTATATAAATATTAAATTAACCCACACACTTGTAATTCACGAACTAGAAGAACAATATCAACAATTGTCACAAAACAGCCACATTTTATCAGATTATTCTAACATTTGAACAAACTTCCTAACCTACTTTCAAAGCTATCGCCTCGAACTCATGACAGCAGCAGATTGCCAAGTTAAATACAGTTCCCAAGACAGCCGTTTGAAATAAACTGTACAATAACATGCTATTTACATGCAGTTTAAACTTTGTTAGATTTGTGCAATTTCAGAATATGCATAAACTTTGTGGAACTTAGATGATCTTATGATGGCTTTACTGTTCCATCGTTTTCGTGAGTTTTGTATGTTTAAGGCGCTATTGACTGCCAATGATCTTGAGTGTGAGAGAGCTTGCGTGTTCTGTGCTGAGCTCATGTAAAGCATCGTACGTCCACCCAGTAATAGGACTCATCCATCAAGGAGCGCTGGCCGAAATTAGACGCATTATTAATTCATTATACATAAAACAACAAGTATTATACTAAAACACGTATACTAAAATATAAATATTTAAATGATCATTAAAATACTGAAGATTTAATAAAAATGCCCTTTATATTTTTTTTGTGATTGTTAATTTTTTATCCACGTTAGACATAACTTAAGTCAAACAAATTAATTACATTATGGTATAAAAATATAATTTCAAGTATTCACATATCAAATTGCGAAAAAAATTGTTTAAAATAACACACTATTTTTTTCATAGAAATAAAACTAGTCGTTTAGACGTTCGTTCGTCGTTTAGATGTTCAGTTAAAAATCATTAGAAGTCGTATAACTGCGCCATACGGGCTAAGAACCTCAAAATGAGATTTTTGTGTTTGCAAATGTTGTAATCATTAATTCATCATCAGAATAATACCTTTTTTTTTTGGTGGGTTCGGAAATAATCTAATGACTTCTCCCGCTTTGGGTGGAGTGGGAGGGTGTGTCAGACTCTTACTGACTAAAACCCACCCCTGTTCCTTCCCGCAACCCTGGGCACTCAGGCAAGTACCCAGGGGTGCGGTAACTCATTTTCAGAATGTATCCGCTACCCCTAGGCATATCAGAATAATACCTGTGCTGTGGTTTACTCGAGTTTTATGTTTCCTTTTTTTTGTGGTCGAAAAGACATTCTGTCAAATTGCCTCGATACAATTTTTAGGACATAATCTTCTTCATTAAATAAGATGCCAAATTACTTCCAAGTTACACATTCTTTTCTTAGTAATGAATGCTGTGGTTTTCATATTTTGTATGTTTTTACAAAAAAGTAAATTTATTAATTGATAAGTAACTCATTTTTAACGGACTTCATAAAAAAAGTTTCTGTATTCGACCAGGTATGTATGTATGTTTGTTTGTTTGTTTGCGATTTTCTCGATCTCTATTTGATTGGGGTTTTCGTTATTCAAATGCATATTTTTTTTTCATGAAAGCTTATATTATTATATTAGGAGATAGGCAGTGGAACTCTTCAATAACTAACTGCAAATCACTCGTGATTACTGCGATCGTTTACCTATGTATTGTTAACACAATTTAATGGGAACCACAACTAAAAAGTGGAAATTAATTTAGTTTTTTTACAAAAAATCTAAATTATTCGTTTCTGGTTTTGTTTCTTCATTTTTTGACACTGACTTCCGAAATTAAAGTTATTTTGCACCTTTTTATTTATTTTTTGGAAGTTGGTTCTATTTTTTGTACAAAAAAAATTTTTCATGACACTTTTACGAGGCGCAAGCCCCCAAATTCCGCCCGAAATATACTCGTACATGAGATTTTCTCGTCACATTACCTAGCACCTTAAGACTCTTGTCATTTTAGCTTGTTTGCTGTAAGGCCCATTCATTCAAAACTAAAAGTTGTTGGAAATAATTTGCGCAACCAGCTGGCACCGTAAAAATACGAGGGTATTTCTACGGTGCCAGCTGGTTGCGCACCGTTTACAAATCGACTGCAAGATATTTTAGGTTAGTTTGCTAGTTATGATACAGATCAAGCGCCTAATGACTTTCTGAACGGAACAAATAGCAAAGCAACCGATTGCTCACAGCTGCGGGCGGAAAGTATTTTCAGTGTAGGTATACAGGTCTTTGCAGTGAATTTTGTTTTTACTTATTTTAAGACTATATTTTTTTTTGTGTTATACTAACCAGATCACAGACTAACGGTACTCGTATCTATCGCACTTTTTCTAAGTAAAGATTAAAAAAACCCCAAAACGAGGCACGATTTTATTAAATACAAATTGTTTTTAACATTCAGTCCAGCGAGTATTCTGCAAAAATCTCACATAGAAAATGTTTATTTACACACACATACAATTATTTTCCGATGGTATACCCGCTGATCTAGTATTTAAGAGACCTTTCCTTCTCCATATAAATTCTGCTTTTAAAAATCTTTTTTAGTAAACTCTTTCATTAGGACCTCTTAAAAGGGTTTGGAACTTCATGACATACCTATCAGATATGAATAAAAAAAAAAAACACTAAGGGCTTATATTACAATAGTCAGTAGAGCTATTCTGTAAAATCTCACCGTGAAAACTTAGGTGAAGTGACCGTGAAGTGGGCTGTCAATCCATACAATCAAAGTGGAATGACAGTTCACTTCACGCTCACTCCACCTAAATTTTCACGGTGAGCTGTGAACAGAATCGACCGGCAGATAAGTTTTATCTGATTAATTAAAATGGCGGTTTGACAGTTTTTGGGTACATAATAATAACGTCAAACCGCCATATTTATTATTCAAATAAAAGTTATCTGAATACTGAAAAAGCCCTAATATCAGTAATAAAATAAATAGGTAAGTTTTTCAGGGAGTTTTTGGCAAAAATTTTTCGAGTGAAGTTCAGTATGTGCCTGTTTTAATTATTCGCTAATTGATTCCTAGTGGATATTGTGATGTAAAATTGGTGTAGTTTTGTGTCTCAAGTGGCAACTGGACAATATGTGGCGCGAGTAAATTTTATTGTTATGTAAAATTAATCAACAATACAAGATATATAATATTGCGATCCAGTATTTCTTTTCATTCCCACCAGAACCTAGAACTGCACACAAGAAGTAGGTACACAGTCTGAGGTTATGACCCCAAACTCAACACTACTTATTCCTAATTGAACAATTAAACTGCTCTCGTCTGTCACTAAAATACTCGTCATTCAATTACCTACTTGCCTCTGCGTAAAATATTGGTTGTCGGTTCCACACACGAGAGTACGAACGATAGTGCTCAGGAACCACTTAGCCCCGTCAGTTTTGGCGGTCGCTTTGCTGAAGAGTAGTCTGTGAATGTATTATAAGTATAGCTAAATGTAATTAGGGGAAGTGGAAATAAATGGGATGTGGAAAGTGCTTCCTGCAAGTGAAGGACATTTTTGGCCACAAATAGGACTGTTTACTGAGTAAAATAATAATTATATTTAGTCCGTAAGTTAGATTTTCAAAAAATACCGGACACGTATTTTTTGCTTTACCAATCAAAAATGACAAAGATACTCGTAAAGCGCATCAAAGTTCAGGAGTGGGGGCTTGTTACGTCACTAAACGGTACAAAGTGTTTCGAGGTGAGACGTCACGCAAAATTTCAACGCACTGTATCGTCCTCATTTGTGGTTTACGTGAGAAATGAAAAAATACGTGTCCAATATTTTTTGGTAATCTTAGTAGTCTGACGGACTAATTAGATTTTTTTTGTAAAGTAGCCTATTCTGCTTGTGCCGAGGATGATATTGAAAATATTTTTTTATCCAATGCTACTTGAAACTAACCAGCCAGAAGTCCAAAGAGAAGTAACCCAATTATTGGAATTTGGAGGTCAGGTATGCAGTTGCGCGAAACACTAGGGCGAAACTCCGCTGTCGCGACACCTCGCGGCTCGGCGGACAGAGCTCCGGCAGGATCTCATGGCGGCACGGAGAGAGCAACTGTCGCAACCCAGCGCTGGGTACGCCACCATTGCGGTGGTAGGGCCCCTCTTTGAGGAGTGGCTGGAGAGGCGCCATGGCGTCCTCACCTTCCGCCTGACGGCAGGTCCTCACCGGAAACGGAAGTTTCGCGAGAGGGAATGGGAAACAGTCTCCTCCTTCTGCGAAGTAGTAATGCTCGCGAAGGAGGAGGCGGAACGGGTGAGGGAGGCTCAACAACAGAGTCGCCCTCACGCCCTCAGCAGCAGCCGCCGCAGGAGACGCCCTGGGCAGAGAACGTCGCGAGACGATCTCCGGTTACCGTAGACTCGGGCCTGCGGACGGCGAGTAGTTGGTAGCTCGCTGTCCAAACAGCACCAGGCCCGAGAGTCGACGGCGCATAGTGTTCCACGCACGCCTCAAAGAGTTGTCAGCAATCATGACAAGGCCCGTCATTGCCGATGCCTGCCCAGGGGTTGTGGATAAATTCGAAATAGAGTTACCACGCCCCTAGGCACTCAGGGAAGGAACAGGGGTAGGTTTTAGTCAGTAAGAGTCTGACACGCCCTCCAGGTCCACCCAGAGCGGGAGATGTCATTGGATGATTTCCCACCACCCAAAAAAAAAAAAAAGTTATGCAGTCGCTCCATGTAATATACGGATACTTGGCTGCATGAGCTGAATCCTACAAGACAAGGAATGGAATAAGACTTTTGCCAGTTGAGAGAAGGGTAGCCAGATTATGTTACTGTTATGCTAACAGTAGCCTATTTTATTTTATTTTTGATGTCGGGGGAAAACCTTCAAAAAGCATCGGGAGTTTTGGGGAAAATGCCATTGAGTGCGGGATTCTTACCACACTAAAACCGCCCCGATGATCACGATCAGCACATAAGAGCCCCGTTACCTCTTAATTTACAGTTAGGACAAATTCTATGAGAAACTAATTTCTTCAACAAGAGTGGGTTTTACACAATTGCTTTGGTATTACGAGTTACTTTTTCTCCAATGACTGACTTTTAAATGAAGTTTTCAAACTAACTTGTTAAAATTAACCTTCTTTTAAAATAACCTCATTCAATCCAAAATAATTGTAAAACATGAAGCGTTATAGGTGAAAGCATTTTCAACTGATAATAGTCGTAATTACGGTATAGTTTTCCACCAACACAATTTGGGACGATAAAAAGTTAAAGACTATTTGCATTTTGATCATTGTTTTGTTCGTATCTATCGCTGTGATTATTATCTATTATAATTTAGAAAAAACAACTTTTTTGGCATGTTTATGTCCCACTGAAGCATTAAATACCACATTTTCCTAACGATGTTTTTTTACCGCCATTTTCAGAAGTGTTTGAGACAAGATTTGGAAGCGCCTTCATAGACAGAAAAGAATTTTAAAAAAATGGTACAGTGGGAATGAGCAAGCTTGATGAGTAATTTTTTACGACCGGGTATTGCTTGTGCTTCGATCTGCCAGGTTCAAAACCTTACACTTGAGAGACGAATCTTTCTTCCCTTCCTCGGGCGATACGTCATTTTGTCAAATTTAAACGACATGAATGGAATCCCCAAACTGATGCCTACGGGAATATTCCTAATTGGATTTGGGTTATCAAAACGAGCAGGTAGTTATTTTTTTCATTTTTTACAGTACAGATCAAAGGGTTTATGAATCTGTTTCAGACACTAGATTGGTTTAATTTGAAACTAAAATTTGTATTTGAAATTTTGAAATTAAAAATATTTTAGCAATGAAAATTTTAAAGGTTATTTCGTTTTAAATCTAGTTTACGAAGTCTAATGTTAGAACCAATACAAACAATTTAATTAGAAATTAGGGTTTTTGTCTATCTTTCAGAAGCTAGGTAAGCTAGATTAATTAATTAACTTTTAGGCAAAACTGAAGTACCTATTCCAGCTTCTGCCTAACAAAACAAAATTGTAGCGGTGCTAAGGCTACCTGTCCTTCAATACGCGCAACGAGGTAGCGAAGCAGAGTGAGGTAGTAATGCGGAGCGGATTTGTGAACTGTGTCTGTACATTGATACGGAGTGAGGTAGTGGGGAGCGGAGTAGCAGACTGTGCTGAGCTAGGCTGAGTTAACGCGACGAGCAATTTGAGCAGGTGGCAGTTGAAGATAAGTTCATTTTTTTATCACTTCTCTGCTCCGCTTCCCCACTCCACTTCCCCGCTCCGCTTCCCACTCCACTTCCCGCTCCACTTCCCGCTCCGCTTACCTGCTTCGCTTCCTCACTCAGCTTCCTCGCTACGCTTCCGAGTTTTGTATGAATTTTTAAACAAGTTCGCAAAACCATGTGCGCTAAGCGGAGCGGAGATTTCATGCAATTCTATTGATTAATATCAATAGAATTGCATGAAATCTCCACAGCACAGCACAGGTACGCTCCGCTCCTATCCTCTCGGCTCCAGTGGATATTTAGCCTTAGGTGACCCCTTAATAATAATAAAGGCAGTGTCGCTATCATTGACCTAATTTGTCTGTATTGTCATCCACAATGAACTAACTAACGCATCGTTGACATGCTTATATTCACTATAGTTTTAGGGTTCCGAATGTCCGAATGAAAAGTGGAACCCTTATGGGATCACTCGTATGTTTGTCTGTCTGTCCGTTTTTCACAGCCAATTACTCCGAATCTACACGAGTAAAATTTGCTACACTCATGAATATTTGTGATTCGAAAGTGGACGTGTAATGTAAATAAATGAATTTGAAATATAGGGGTTACTTTTGGGATAGAAATCGGAAAAATAAAATGTAAAGTTTTTCAAACTAATGTGCGACATATGAAATAAAAGGACATAATTATGATCTGTGTTTATAATATAGGGCTTTGGTAAAAAACCGACCAAGTTTGATTCGGACTCGCGCATTGAGCGTTCCGTACGAACTTACGGGAATTGAGTCTTGAATATTTTTGCCCCAAAATGAGGAGTATAGGTTTATATGTTCAGAATACCTGACAAGTGACAAATATGTGGCAATATGCGACATAAAGAGCCGTTTAGCATGCTTTGTAAACTTATAATATATAAAACTTTTTAACAAAAAATTCAACCGACGAAAAAGAACTAAAAAGCAAAAAATAAATAAACCTTTTAAGTCTTGAGTACTGAGCTTATTTACCTACATAAAATATGAAATTTTATGTAAACTAATTTTGAGTCGGCGCCAAACATCAATCTGATTATTAAATATCTAAAATTTATATGTACGTAGAAATGAAGAAGGCTAGATGTACGAGTAGGTAATTAATCATTTTATTATGGCGCCGACTCAAAATTAGTTTACATAAAATTTGATATTTTATGTAGGTAAATAAGCTCAATACTCAAGACTTAAAGGTTTATAAATTTTTTGCTTTTTAGTTCTTTTTCGTCGGTTGAATTTTTTGTTAAAAGTTTTTTATTTTATGATTTTTTGTGACTCGCATCATCTTTTAATACTCTGAGGCTAATTTCTAATCCTTCATCATTCCTCTTGGCACTGAGGTTCCCAGGATATTGACCAGTTGAGGTTACCTCCAACATTCTAAAGACGTCTTTTCTCAAAGCATATTAAGTGATATCTGTCACTAAAACCAGTTTTTTATATCTAACTTCTATTGTTTAGGAAAGGTATGGTTTCCATCATCAGCTCAGTTTCATGATGTCATGATTCCTAAATGCAAATACCTGATTACAGACAAACAGAAACAATATTTGTGCCCAATTTTCGAGGGTTTCTCTCAATTTTATCAGGATTTCATGAGCAGATCCTGATGTCCTTGACATGGAACCACCCTTGAGGTATACTCTATCTAAAAAAAAACGAATCATCAAGAGCGGTTCATAAACATCGGAGTGAGGGCCGCACATACGTACAGAAACGCTAAACGTGCCCACAATTCTCGATGTTTTCTCTCAATTTTATCAGGATTCCATTATCAGATCCTGATTTCCTTGACATGACACCACCCTTGAGGTATACCCTAATCTAACAAAAAAATAATTATTAAGATCGGTTCATAAATAACGGAGTGTTGGCTGAACATACACAAAAAAAAAAAAATATATATATATATATATACGAGTACGGTCGATTTGAGAACCTTCTCCTTTTTTTTCGTCGGTTAAAAATTAGCTAACTCGACAGACGTTGTCCTGTCTTAGCTATGAACTGTCAAACGCGCGAAAATTAAATAGTCGTTGAAAAGTTTTCTGAAATTTTCTATTTTTCCACGCAACTTTCTTAATTTTTTCTTTCATAAAGACCTTTTCCTGACAATAACAAACACAACAAAAAAAGAATTAGCGAAATCGGTCCAACCATTCACGCGTGATGCCGTGACCAAGGGAAACGGGATTCATTTTTATAAATATTGATGGAGAAATAGCTTTTTTTTCGTCGTAAATTGAAATTAGACATCTTAAAAATAATTAAAAATATGTTTTAGCTTATACCAATAAAGCCCTTTCATACGATACTAACTATTATACAGTTAGACCCGAATGCATTTCAGGTCAGAATAGAAAAAAATATTTTTTTGCTAAAGAACTGACATGTGTATACTATTTAATAACATACTTTAACTTCAGAACTTAAGCCAGAAATCTTAAGTGGTATATTTTAAGGCCCTTCTCGCGGTCCAGTGGCGCCCTCATCGAATAAAAAATCGTAGCATAGCACAGAAAATAAATATTAAAAAATCCAACTTCACGTTTGTTACAAAGAGGATAAAGAATTTTTACGTTGTTAAAACAGGTCTCAAAATGTTACGTATCCAAAGTAGTAGGCAAAAGTGCCAAAAACGGCCGTTTTTGGTACTTTTGCCTACTGTAGCTCCATTTTTGTTTAGGAATTATTAAAAAAAAATCGGTCCTTCATAAATTGACGGCAAACTCTTTGTTATCAAAAAAGGTGCATCCATGGCGAACGTAAGTAACGATAGGAATCCTTATCATTATCCCCATAAGCTTCCCTTAACCTTTTCCTACCCCCATAAATGAGGATTTTATGTTTCTGCTGCCGCCTATTTCATTAAATACAACCCTGGTTGATCCTTCTAAATATAACATCTACGATTAATAATAATTTCACTTACTCTGAGGAAAATATATTTACGATATTTTTAGAAAAAAATTGTAGGTACCTACTAAGGTGGTCGTCACACTGTTAATGATTTTGCTTAATGCTTGTTGCTTAGAGTAGGACTCTGATTAGTAATAATAATGATGATGAATTGAAAATTTTGCCCCCAGCAATCAGCAACTGATGGAGCTACTGAAGGTAACTGAAACCTTCAGTAGTGCCATCAGGATGAAGTTTTGTGTGGACAAATCTGCGGTCATGCATCTAAAGCGGGGGGAGATTGTGGAATCCGTGGGAACTCAACTCTCGGATTCCATAAACCTGAGATCCCTTTCTTCAACCGAAACCTATAAGTATTTGGATATGTCGACAGCGTTAGGTATCAATGTTACTGACATGAAGCAATCGTTAAAGGAGCGCTTCTTTGGCCGCCTGAAGAAGGTATTTAATAGCCTTCTATCGGGCGGAAACAAGGTGCGCGCCTTCAACAGTTGGGTCATGCCGGTATCAAAAAAGTTTGGTACTGTTTCGGCGTAATCAAATGAACTCAAACAGAACTTGACGCCTTGACGCCCTGGATAGGCGTGTCCGTACACTGCTGACTGCATTTCGAATGCATCATCCACGTTCATCGGTGATGAGACTGTATATCCCGCGGAAGTGTGGAGGCCGAGGCTTTTTAAATGCTAAGACTCTCCACAACCGCGAGGTATGCAGTCTGAGGGAATATTTCCTAGCTGCTCACGTGGGTATGCATCGAGATGTAGTGACGGTGGACAAGGGCCTTACCCCACTCTCCTTGGCTAACGAGAACTGGCGCAAACCTCTAGTGCTTGACACTAACGATCGCAGGCAAGAACTTCACGAACGCTTTTTTTGGGCCCTACATGGGCCCGATGTAGACCAACTGGCGTCCGTAGCCTGGCTGCGTGTCGGTGACCTCTTTGGGGAAACCGAAGGTTTTGTCTGTGCAATTGTGGACGAAGTTATCATGACGAAAAACTACCGGAGATTTATTGTGAAGGACGGCACGGTTGACATCTGTCGGGCATGTCACCGTTCGGGAGAATCAATTCACCACAATATCTCTGGTTGTTCTCGTCTAGCTAACGGAGAGTGCTTGCATAGGCACAACCTTGTAGCCAGGATTGTTCATCAGCAACTTGCTCTGAAATACTCTCTTTTAGAATCGGAAGTGCCGTACTATAGGTATGTGCCCGACCCAGTTCTCGATAATGGTCATATCACATTGTATTGGGATCGGTCCATCATCACTGACAGAACTATTATAGCTAATAAGCCTAATATAGTAGTGGTGGACCGAATCGAGAGGCGTGCAATGATTGTTGACATTACCGTCCCACATGACGAGAACCTCGTGAAAGCCGAGAAAGATAAACAAATCAAGTATATTGACTTGGTTCGCGAGGTTTTCCATATGTGGGATGTGAACTCAGCGATCATTGTACCGATAGCCGTGTCAGCCAATGGCTTAATAGCCACGAGCCTCGACCAACATCTCAGGAGGCTCTCGTTAGTCGGCTGGATCAAGGGCTTGATTCAGAAAGCTGTACTTCTGGACACGGCTCGCATTGTCAGGCAGTTCCTCTCTCTGGAGCTCTAACCGCCGCCGGTAGCTTGGACCCTGTTCCCGATACCAGTGGGATACTATTTTTATATGCTTTTTTATCCTTTTTATTTAAATATTTAAAAATGTAAATAATATGTATATAAAAATGAATAAACGGAATAATAAAAATAATAATCTATTAAGAACGCAGAACGGAAGTGCAACACTGTGTCTCAGTTATTAACGCCCGCAACCGTAGTTAACATGATAAATGGATTCTAATTTAAAAGCTACGAACATTTGACAGATTAAATGAACTACATAAATCGAAAATTATATTAATTCAAGGTTAAATCCAACACAAAAACGAAATCAAAAATAATCCAATACATAATCAAAAATTAAAAACAAAATAAAATCAAATCAATAATAAAAATAAAACCTAACCTAATAAAAAATAGAGAGCAGTGGTGGCCCAGTGGTATTGACTGCGACTTACAAGGTCGTGAGTTCAAACCCAGGCATGCGCTTTACTTTGTGTAAATTATTTCATCACCACTGCTCTCAAAACGGTGAAGGAAAACATCGTGAGGAAACCGGCATGTCCTAGAACCAAAAATTGAAGACATGTGACATCCACCAACCCGCACTGGGGCCGCGTGGTAGATTACGGCCCACACCCTCTCTCAGAGAGGAGGCCTGCCCCAGCAGTGGGGACAATAAAAGGCTGATGATGAAAGTCTGAAATAATCAAAAACATAAAAAAATATATATCAAAAATAATAATGAAATAGTAAAATCATAACTAAAGCAAATTAAAATAAAATAATCGGTATTATATTAAATTAAACCAAAAAAATGAAATCGAAAATATAATAACATTAAAATGAATAGAATAGAAGGGTGAAGCGTCAATTCAATGACTAGGTGCGAATGCGTGGGGATGGTTTAGTTTCTGAAAGAATTTTATGTATGAAAGTGAGAGTGTGTCAGTGAGTGTGCGTGAGTGAGACGAGTATTACTTTTGTCAGTTCTTTCTTGAGAAGAGTGGGTACTACGACAGAACCTTAAGACGTGGATTCTCAGTCTCTTCATACGTGCGATTTAGCAGGTATGTTGTGATCTGTTTTACAGTCTCGTAGTGAAAGAGGGTACATATGTATTTCCTTGTTTATCCTATTGTAAAGCAATGAGCATAAATGAAGAAAATGTCGGTTCGCTTACGATTGCTTATCGAGTGATTCCAGGGAAAACGGCGGCACTGATATCACGTGCTGCTATGCATAGCGAGGCTCAGGGAAGGCCTTAACAGTCTACCCAGGGATGAGCCCTAAGCTGATGGTAATTACCGGAGTGGACCTCCCTCCTCCCACACACCCTGGTGTTGTCCGCAAAACTCCAGGCCTCTTTTGAAGATTTCGCCCGAAAACAAAAAAAGGTTACTAGCTTCTACCACTACCTTTTTGAAGTCGTTATACGGTCTCCAGTTAATATGACGTGTCTGTTTCACCAGCTATTGCGCCTTTGATAAACATGACCAAATCACTGGCCACTTTGACTTACCAGATCTGCTAGCTATATCAATAACTCCGAGTTTGTATCCTTCAAAGAATACCACGAGAATCAACCCTACTTTCAGTGTTCACGTTTTGATACAATATACATACGACTATAATATGCTTCTGCTTGGCGTGTCGATGGCAAATTTAATTAAAAATTATGTTTGGCCCAGTATTCAGCGACGGCAACTGCATGCAGTATATGCTGTCAATCGTGGATCTTTGACAGTCGTTACGGGTAGTCAGAAGCCCGAAAGTCTGACAACCAGTCTTACCAAGGGCCATCGTATTACCCAATAACTAGGATGTGGAGGTCAGATAGTAAGAGGCAGTCGCTCCATGTAAAATACTGGATATTCAGCTGCATCTGATTAGACTGGAAGCCGACCCCAAGATAGTTGGGAAAAAGCTTGGCAGGCAGATTGATACATACGAGTATATGCATGCTGAATAATTTATTTGTTAGTTTTAGCATCCAAAATAAGACACAACCACCATTAAATACCTTTCATATTAAATATAACACGTGCAGCCAATCCAACAACTGCTCATGCTACTCTCTTTCTAAAACACAATCAATTAAATATCTAGGATTAACTGTAGATCAAAACATTAATTGGAATGAACACATTATGACTTCAACAGCTAGAGTCAGAAAGATGATTTATGTGTTTAAAAAAATCCGCCACTTTTGTAACAGAAAATTAGTACTAACACTTTATTATGCACTTTGTCAATCAATTTTAACGTATTGTATATTTGTATCTCCACATGGGGAGGCTCATCTAAGTCAACAATGGTTAGCTTAGAACGCTCGCAGCGTGCTATTCTGAAAGTTATGACATTTAAGAGGTATAGATTCTCAACTTAATTACTATACAGTGAATTGTCTGTACTAACAGTGAGACAGTTATCCATATTAAGTGTAACACTAAGTCAACGCAATTGTCCCCGCCATTACACAGGAAGACAAAGAAATGATATAGTATACTCAGTCCCATCTTACAAAACCACATTTGCTTGTAAATTTACGCAATATTTAAGTCCATTCTTATATAATAAGATATCACAATACGTCAACCTACGAAATATGACTTCATTTGCCTGTAAAAAAGTTCTTGTTGAATATTTAAAACAACTTAACTATGAGAAAACGGAAAAACTATTGAAAAGCTTGACTTAAACAAACACATACACACACGAAGAAACAACACATTACACACACATCACACCATACAAACAGCTAAACTCATATTCAAAACATCACGCTCACACACACACACTCATATCACTTGCTTAAACAATAAGTGACGAATAAAATCTAAAACTCTAAACTTATTATTTCTGCCTGCAGCTATTAACTATATTTATGTTAATTCCCACGAAAATAATAATTAAGTCTTACCTATATGATAAAAATCTAGCGATGGTCTGTAAACTTTGCATATACTATTATCTTTTTTAACACTACCTGCATTGTGATTACTTCTGTTCGTATGCAAAATGTTCTTATACCTACTGTTCACATTGGAACATAATAATCATAGATACTGAGTTACTAAACTGTGAAATAATAGTGAAATATTATTTGTATTTAGAACTGGCTAATTGTGTAAGAGGAAGACTGTCCTACCGTGATACAGTATCGACTAGTACGGAGGACAGTGTGAATCGAATGCTACAACCTAACTAGCAATATCAGTACAAGTAATATAATAGTGAGTGAAAAGTGCTTAGATACGTACTAAATAATTATCATGTGCCGTAAGTACATATCGAAAATCGTTTATAAAACGCTAGTAAGGCGAGAAATATAGTGTCACAGTATTGGTTAGTATCTAAGTGCAGGAACCTATTTATTTAGGTATGTAATGTCTACCTACCAAATGTTGAAATACCAAATTGTATGGTTGTACTTTTTTATGATAAATAAAAATTTATTATTATTATATATATAGTTGTTACAACAACGCCAAGGCAAGAGAAGCTTCTAACTGTGTAGCTACGGCCTTACATATTGTTTAGGTACCTAGCGTAAATACAATCATTCGTCATCTCGATCAACCACGCCGTAACGACAAATATATATATATATATATATATTTATTATATATATATATATAGTATTTTGAAAATAAATATACAGATGTAGTAGGTACTTTAATACCTTTTCTATTTTGGCGTGTAGATTTTCGCTTTTATTACCTGAAGAGTTAGGCTAGCCACTGACTTGTGATTTTTGTCACCGTGACTTTTTATCACTGTAACCTGCTGTCACCTACGTTGCGCCCACTTGAAAAGTCACTGGGCAACAAAACGCGCTCATTCTTGAAATGGATTTCGTACAGATTGCTGTAATAAGTGTTCTTGAAATAAGAAGAAAATGAAACGTAAAAAACGCTACTGGATGCATCCCATTCAACACTGAAAGATTGTTTCAAGGAAAACTTTACTCTCTATACAGGGTGTAACGGAAAGGTGTGGTCATATTTTAAGAACTGCATCTGCCCATCGATATGAACAACTTCAAGAAAATCCGAGATTTTTTTTTTTTTTTTTTACCTCCCATACAAATATTGATCAGCTGATGATGACTTTGCATGGAAAGTACAATTTTATTTTTTGTGAATTTTCTATTTTTTCTTAGAGAAATTTGATCATTTCAATGGGCAGAACCGGCTCTTAAAATATGACCACACCTTTCCGTTACAGCCTGTATTCTAAACTACGTCAGTATCATTCCTTCAAAATTCAGTCACCTAGGAACTATTTGTCACCGTATTGTCACCGTATCACCACGATCAGCGCACTCCCTTATGCAGATTTGCATAAGTCCGTTACACTATTTTTAACCGCTGCAATTTCTGAAAGCCAGAAAGTAACAGTGGCGGCTACCAGAAAAGCGAGACAATGAATTTCGACGAGTCCCGGTAAAACGATTCTGAACTGTCTTGGATCCCGCAACTAAATTAATCAAGAAGGAAACAGTGAAGGAGTAAGAAAAATATAATTTCAACTCTATAAGTTCATAGGTAGGTATGTACAACCCCATTTTACCAGTAATAAGTCCCATATCATAATATGAAGCTAATTTCTTACCACCGGCCGATCATAAATTAAATGTTGACTTCAGATTGCTACTGAAAATATGCCAGATGGAAAAACTTAATAACACGTTGACAGACTCGGGCATCGAACCCTTGCGATCACTATACCAACAAGCTTGTATGTTTCTTGTTTATGTTATATTCAAATATCATGTAACATAATAATAATAGACCTACTTGGATAATAAACGGTTGTACTAATATAAATAGACTCAAACATGCCAGGATGATGGATATTATGAGGAATAAACACGCAAACTGAAATAAGAAACCAATAACTCTATGTGACCGGAAATATTCTCTAAGCAAGCGTGCTCCATCTTCGTCCACATCATCGCTTACCATCAGGTGAGATAGTGGTCAAACGCGTGCCTTAAAACAATAAAATAAAAATAAAAAAATATTTTCTTCTAACACCATGAAAACACCGTAGGTAATGTGTTTGCTACCAACATCTTGTATTGAAGCACAAACCTATTAAAATAATTAATTGTGATAATTTATTTAAGTAATAACGTAAGTCCTTATCTAACGGAAATAATCTTGAGGAAAATCTCATTATTCATAAGAAGTCCGAATGTATATAAAAATATTCCGTACTGCAAAGTGGGATGTCAGGTCGACTCGGACTCGGAGGCCCCGACTCGATCTGTCCAAGGGTCGCGGATCGAAACAGAGTTACCGCCCCCCTGGGCACTCAGGCAACTGAAGGAACTGGGGTTTTAAGTCAGTAAAAGTCTGACACGGCCTCCTGCTCCACCCAGAGCGGGAGAAGTCATTGGATGTTGCCTAACCCCACAAAAAAAAACAAAGGTAATTTAGGTACTCGATCATACTTATAAATGGCTAGACGGTTTCGGATGAAAAGGATATAAGTAGATATGACTTGTCCTGAAACAGCACAAGTAAAATCATCTGTTTCATCTAAGTATAAGTTCCACTGCAAGCAAATCTGTGTTTACATTCTTAGGTTTTTTTTTCCACTAACTCATAGAAAGGAAAAATTATTCACTAGGGCTATGGGGTTCAAGTGCTCAACAAGATTTTTGGGTATCAGCAAACAGCTAGTCGACTTTTCACGTGACCAGAGGGCCGGGCTTATCTTTGCGAAAAAATATGTTTTATTTTTTCCTTTATGAGAGTTATTTTGGCATTAATCGTGTCTTTGACTGATACCAAATACCTGAAAAACATGGATTGTAGAATTGGAGAATGGAGTCTTCCAGTATTTACAAATGGAGTCTTCCATTATTTTACAAACATCGATAAAATATTTGACGTCACCTCTCAATAGTTAATTTTGGGACGATGAGTAATAATCTAAGTAGTTAATTTCAGAACGACTTTCACAAATGTCAAATTGACGTAACACCGAATTAAGGAGACCGCCAAATAGTGAAAAGACAGATTTAAGAAAGGTTGATCAAGAAAGGACGATATCGATTTGAGGAATTGTTATAAAATTTGAAACGTCAAAGTTAGTTGATGATTGGTGCTCATGCCTTACATATTTGGTAGAACGTTGTTTACATTATTTCCCATTATTTCTTGTACTTGTTACTTCTTTACTTTAATTTAGATGTTTATTTGTCTTCAACTCCTTGCCTTCACCTGCGCAATATGCCCGTTTCTGACAAAGACACTGTATTGCCTTTATATCGATGTATTACCCAAATATTTACCCAGTATTATTGCCAATGATAATAATATCACTGTAGATAATAATATCGATATCTAATTAAGCGTTACATGCTTAAACATTACCTTTGGGAATTTGGGAGCTGACCTAAAATAATTAAGCCAGATCGGCAAACAGAGAATGGGATTTGGCCAATATATCATTACTTGTTGACTTTGTTCCGAACTATTTGCGCCAAGTTATACACATGAATAGTCCTATTGTGTTTAACTTAGCAAACTTCAGATTTAACTTAAGATTATGGTTAGTGATATATCTGATTTTCTTTAGATATTTTTTGTAACATATTCGTACTTATATCCTGAAGCATATAGTATATTTTACAATTTTCGTGATGGTAAAGCCTGCTCTTGTCTTCGATCTTGTCTCTTCACCGATAGATGATGCTGATGATGTCTGCAATGGAACGAGCGAGCCCTGAAAATATATCTTAGCTTAAAAGGTTGACAGGGTTAGTAAGGAAATAATATAATTATCCTCCCGACCGTATTCAATCACGGTGGTCAATCTCAACGGAAATTAGCCAAGTACGCAGGAGGATATATACGCTGGCAATGAGTTCCAATCTTTGGCTGCGCGCATAATAAAATATGGAGGAAAAGCGTTAAGTGCAATCAGGATATCAATCAAGTGCGGATGTTATCCTGCAGGACGTCTAGAAGATTATATAGATTTATAAATCTAAGTTATTTCTGATAAAACTAAAAAGTTAGATTTCATTGATTTAACAGAAATTCAAGCTGCACAAGTTCGCACTATTACTACAGAAATCGTGAATCTTCATTCAAGATTTCTGAATTATATAACAAGAAAACTTTTTACAAAGTCGGTTCTATTTTTTTGTAAAAATGTTTTTATTTTTCACTTTTAAGTTGTGATTCCCCATTAAATTGTGTTAGCAATGGATATCTAGGCGATAGAAGCAATCGCGGTTGATTTGCTGTCATTTTATGAAGAGTTCCGTTGTCTGTCTTCGAAACGCATCATCAAATCTATATGAAATTTAAATGGGACCATTTTGAAACCAACTCCTTACGACAAAAAAAAAGAATTTTGGAAATCCGTTTATAAATGACGAAGTTATTCCCGAACATACATAAAAAAAATACAAACATCCGAATTGATAACCTCCTCCTTTTGGAAGTTAATATTAAAGCCACACTGCTTATTTCTCAATCACATTAAATTCCTTAACAAATAGTTAATGGAACTTTCAAGGATATTCCCAAAGTAACCACATAGGTATGTTTGTATAACATTAGTTATTAACAAACCTCCAAAGTTAGAAGATTTGCGATATACCTTAAGTAAGTTTAGATTACTGTAAGATGTAAGGCCAAAACACGCGTTTCCATCGTGAATGGAAGGACAAAAGCTGAAAAAGATACTGAGCAAGTAAAAAGACTTAACACTTTTTTTTTTTTTTTGCAAAATCTGTGCATTCCGTTGGATACTCAAAAAGTTAAGAACGGTCTCCTAAGAATATTTTTCTGTCGCTACATCAGTATGGCTATACTCGGAGATTACCAGTGTGAAAAAAAAATGAGAATGAAGGTTACCAACATAGCCCGAAGAAACGCAAACTAAAGTAGCAGTAGGCAGGGCACATTGCTTGCAAACAAAGATGGCCCATGAGGCCGAAAAGTTCCGGAGTGGTGACCGCGTACCGGCAGACGTAGTGTTGGAAGACCTCCCACAAGATGGACCGATGACCGAAGGATGTGAGACGCACCGTCATTGTCGCGACACTTGGGAGAGGCTTATATCCAGAAATGGATGTCTTTCAGCTGAAATGATTACAATAATGATGGACACATCAGTAAAGGTTCTCATAAATCGTCTCAAAAATTGGTCTGTTGAAGTAGTACAAAAAATTAACTAAAACAATGTACTCTCTACCTATTTGTTAACTAGTCTTGGTCAAAAGGCACGTGAGGTTTCAAAACTCCGTACCTATCTGGGTGACGCGAGCAATGCAATCTAACGTGAAATTCGACACGCAGAGACAATTTACGAGGTATTGCAATTTTGTAAAATGCGGGCGTTAACGGAGCAGCCAATAGGATCGATACTTGCACATGTTTTTAAAAAATTATTATTGTCTGAACAAAAACAGTCGCTTCAAAGCTTTAAAACGACAAAGATATACGAATATATACATATATCACCGTGACCCTAGCAAAGACAACTGAAGGAACATGGGTGGGTTTTAGTCAGTAAGAGTCTGACAGGCCCAGCTCTACCCAGAGTGGGAGAAAATATATGATGATTTCCAAAAAAAAAAAAACTGTGTGCTCTTTAACAGGACCAACACTGTAATTGCAAAATACAAATCAGCTGTTCCCTACATTTCGTGTCGTCTAGTGATGCGAACATAAATGGAGGCTGGGAGAAAGCTGATTTTTTCCTACTGAATGCGAATAAGCCATTCTTCCGATACATCTCATAATTTGATTAAATGATTACCGTGGGATTTATACATTGGTCCCCATATATAGAGATTGTCTCATTCGAATCTTATTCCTTGGCAAAACGCAAATAATAAAAAGTGCTAGTTAATCTCTCAAAATATTTTCCGATCAGTGATAGATGGTTTTAACTTATCTACAATATCGAGAATTTTGATCAGAAGTATTCTGAAGTAATAGCCATATTAATAACTGTCGATAAACAGCTGAAGATCAGGTATATCTTATTTATTTCTCACTTGACTGCCACTGCATCTTAATTCCAGATTCCCATTATATGTAGCCCAGTGGTCTCGAATTTGATGCAGAATGTGGCTTCAAACTCGGGCTAGTAATGCATGTACTTTTCCATTGATAAAATAAATGTACTTTCGGAGTTTATCTTAGATATCCTTGGAGTGAAGCTGTTGGCAAAATCTGCACTGAACATGCGTGGTGTTAAATGCTCATTCCTTTTTTAGATAATAGTAATGATAATAGCTGAGCCCTGACCGTTAGCTTGGACCCGGTTCCCGGTACCATTGGGATACTATTTTCATATATTATTAAAGGTTTTTTTTAAATATTTTTATTTAAATATTTAAAAATATAATTTATATGTTCATATTGTGGAATAAACGAAATACTGCGCGGCTGCAGCGGCATGTCGTGTAGCTTATGTCAAGTTTCCCAACAGTGACAGAGCTGCACGACCAGCTGTACCAGCTTGGCAGTGCAGGATCGAGCGTCGTATCGGTGAGGCTAGAGCACTCATCGGCAAGCTTATCTGCTTCAAGGAGGGCAACACTCATCCTAGGGTGATGCGCTTTGTGAGGGCGTTCTCGGGGACTGATATTAGTTCCCGAGATTATCTGACCCACATCACAGAGCGTATCGACTTCCTGAAGCAGAAGATCTATGCATCGGCAAACCGTATTCGTCGGTACAAGCGGTGAGTGGAGTGGTACACTCAGAATCGCACTTTCCAAAACAATGAAAGGTGGGTATATAGGGCTTGGGAGCGACCGGACCAAGGTGTGTCCGATTCGCGCCTACCTGATAATGACACCATGAGTTCATTCTGGCGCAGCATCTGGTCGGTGCCGGTCAAGCACACCGAGGGTGATTGGACTCGAGAGGTCGAGCGCGCGTGCGATCTTATACCAGAAATGGGAGCTATTGCCATCACCCCCCAAGATGTAGCTCGTGCAGTCCATCGGTTGCCTAACTGGAAATCTCCAGGGCCGGACGGGCTGCACAATTTCTGGATAAAATGGTTTCAAAGATCGCATGCTCGTTTGTCAGCTCAGTTCCAGTCTACTCTAGAGTCAGGGTTGCTGCCCCAGTTCCTTACGACAGGAGTAACCCACCTGCTCCATAAATCAGGTGGTACGGCGGAGCCCAAAAATTATAGGCCGATCACGTGTTTACCGACGGTCTATAAAGTTCTTACATCCATCCTGAGAGCCAAAATTAACAATCATATTAACACAAATTGTATCATGTCTGCCTCTCAGAATGGATGTAGGAACGGGTCCCGCGGTACTAAGGAGCTGCTCCTCATTGATGTTGCTATTAGCCAACAGATTCGTCATTCTCGAATAGATCTGTCGACATGCTGGATAGATTATAAGAAGGCCTATGACTCAGTATCACATACATGGCTCATGAGGGTGTTGTAGCTGTACAAAGTGGATGCAACTTTGCGCACCTTCTTGATGTCGTGTATGGGGCAGTGAAGGACAGTCGTTCACTATCCAGGATGTCGACAAGTCCAGGAGAGCAGCGAGCCGATAAGGATCGAGCGTGGCATATTCCAGGGCGACAGTCTGAGACCACTGTGGTTTTGTCTGGCCCCGTCTGCCCCTCTCAGTACTCTACTGGAGGGTTCGGGCCAAGGCCTGGCCTACTGGTTGAGAAGAGATGGTCAGGTCATATTACACCTCCTTTACATGGATGATTTCGTTACCATGTACTTGTATTAGTCTGTAAGCTTTCTTAAAATTGTAAAAATAAAATAAAAATAAAATGATCTAAAACTCTTTGCCCCCAACAACTTGCAACTGATGAAGCTACTGAAGGTAACAGAAACCTTCAGTAGTGCCATCAGGATGAAGTTTGGTGTGGACAAATGTGCGGTCATGCATGTTAAGCGAGGAGAGATTATGAAATCCGTGGGAACTCAACTCTCGGATTCATACACCTTAGATCCCTCTGCTCAACCGAAACCTACAAGTATTTGGGTATGTCGGAAGCGTTCGGCATCAATACTGCTGACGTGAAACGGTCGTTGAGGGAGCGCTTCTTTGGCCGCCTGAATAAAGTACTGAATAGTCTTTCATCAAGCGGGAACAAGGTGAGCGCCTTCAACGGTTGGGTCATGCCGATATTGATGTACTCTTTCGGCATACTCAAATGGACTCAGACCGAACTTGATGCCCTGGATAGGAAGGTCCAGACACTGCCGACCAAAAATCGGATGCATCACCCGCGATCATCGGTGATGAGGCTGTATATCCCGCGGAAATGTGGGGGTCGTGGTTTCTTAAATGCTAAGACCCTACACAACAGCGAGGTATGCAGCCTTAGGGAATATTTCTAGAAACCGATTATGGACGTTTTGTCTGTTTGATTATGGACGCAGTTATGATGACAAATAACTGCCGGAAATATATTGTGAAGGACGGTGTGGTTGACATCTGTCGGGCATGCCACCGGCCCGGAGAATCAATCCGACACATTATTTCTGGTTGTTCTCGTCTTGCTAACGGAGACTATTTGCATAGACACAACCATGTAGCCAGGATTATCCACCAGCGACTTGCTCTTAAATACAATCTTGTGGAATCGAAAGTACCGTACTATAGGTATGTGCCCGACCCAGTTCTCGAAAATGGTAATATCACGTTATACTGGGATCGATCTGTCATCACTGACAGAACTTTTGTTGCCAATAAGCCTGACATAGTGGTGATAGATCGATTAGAGCGTCGCACAATGATTGCTGATATAGCTGTCCCTCACGACGAGGGCCTCGTGAAAGCTGAAAAGATAAACAAACAAAGTATCTTGATCTGACTCGCGAGGTTGTCGACATGTGGGAGGTGGATACAGCAGTCATTGTCGTGACGGCCAATGGTTTAATATCCAAGAGCCTCGACGAACACCTAAGGAGTCTCTCGTTGGGCAGCTGGATCAAGGGCTTGATCCAGAAGGCAGTACTCCTGGACACGGCGCGCATAGTTAGGAGGTTCCTCTCGCAGGAGCCCTGACCAGCGGCAGCTAGGACCCAATCCCGATACCGATTGGATACTATTTTTTTATATTTTTAAATGTTTTTATATTTAAAAATGTAAATGGTAAGTATATAACAATGAAATAAATGATATATTAATAAGTTTATTTGGTCAAAATAGATTTAACCTAATACAGAAATAGCTATTTAGAATTATGACACATGTACTCGTATGATCTAAGAATTAGGCAGCTTAACTATTTGAACTCCTGACTTCCAAACTAGGTAAAAATTTGAATTTCGGAAATCGGTGCTCTTCCGTGAAGAAATTGCGTGACATAGCTTAGTGTTATCATAAAAATCATAGCTAGATCAACCTAATTTAGTACCTACTAACTTAAAATATGGCACGCAATTTCTTTAACACCTTGTATACTGAAATATACATAATATTTATTGTTTGAAGATTAACGAATGAGAAAATACAATGAAATAAAGATTTCAAGTATTGTGTATTGTGCTTGACAATTAATAAGTGATGTGGGTGTATTTATAGATGTATATATGAGACTGAGATGAGGCGCTTACCCTACTTCATCATCATCATCATTGTAGCCGAAAGACGTCCACTGCTGGCCACAGGCCTCCCCCAAGTGAAGCCACAGCGACCGGCCCTGTCGGAGGCATCACGGAGAACACTGCATCGTCCGGTACGGGCTATGTCGGTAACCTTGATTCCCCTGCGGATATCTTCATTCCTGATACGATCATGCAAGGAAACTTCGAGCATAGCCCACTCCATTGCTCTTTGGGTAATTTTAAGCCGTGCTTTGCCCTGAAGAGGACACTGTCTTAATGGGTTGGTTTTATTATTACAGCACAGTATTAAGACGGAGGTTCCCAAAAACGGTCAAAAATGTGATTTTTTAAAGCATTTTATGTCTTAAACCGTAAATAGTTTTGACAAATAAAATAAATATGATATTTTCAAGTCCTATTTGCATACAGTAATGGAACTCAAAACATAGTTTAACATACTTTAATGCATTAAAAAAATCTTCAAACATACCTCTTAATTATCTTTAAAAGCAGTTTATCCCTTCATTAACAATTATAATCATAATAAAAAAATATACCATAAAATTCCAAATTCTAAACTGCATCCAGTGATGGATTTAAAAAAATATATTTATTATTAAATCCTAGGTAAATCGATAAAATACTTCATATTTTGCAATAAATTGCGAGCATTTGTCGTCGCTCATCTCTTTCTTTTCTATGCAGTCCGAGAGTGACCGCGTTTTAGGTGATGTCTGGGCCTTAATAGTACAGGTCAGCTACATACAATGAACGTTAACAGTCGCACCCACATTGTAGGCTGCACCCGTGCGTCTGTGGGAACACTTTGACCTCAAGGTCTGTAGTGTAGTGAGTGCAAGCGCACTCGCGACCGGCATTTGTTTGGGACTGTTAGAGACATCCGTACATTCAGCATGTCTGCGGTAACAAAACCAGTATAAGTTGGCCTCGTACAATTATACGTCAGTGGTAACAAAACCAGTATCAGATGGTCTCCTTTATCTCTGAAACTCCGATCTACACTAGGCCAGTTCAAGGTCAAAGTATTAATACCGTCTTGCGGTCTAGTAAGGTATCCAACGCCACTCGATAATAGTGTAGTCTTCTATTAGTGTAAGGGTTTTAAATAATCGGATCGGTATTCAAGAGATAACCATTGACTAACATAATAAAATAACAATTTTACCAACTGGTATTTTATTTGTTGACATTTTGACTGTTGAACACAAAGGTGAAAGTGGCGGTGGTGGTGACGTGTGAAGGTGGCTATTTATTTATTCAAACGGTGACTTTTAATTATTAGTCCACCTTTTATGCTTTTAAATAAAACTTGCATAATATAATGAATGCTAATATTATAACAGTATATTATATTATTTTTAGGCAATAGGGTACAGTCTTAAAAGTTGTTTAAAAAAAAAACAACGTTATTATCAAACGTTTATTTTTAACATGTTAAAAAAGGTCTTAAAAAAATATAGGTCAAGTGCAAAATGCATACTGACTACAATATTGTTGGTGAGAGCTGAGGCAAATAGATAGTGTCATTCAAGTGATACCTATTGTTAAAAATCTAAAATATGTGTGAGACACGAGCGCTGGCAATGTCACGAGATCAATTCCAATAACTTTGTTTTTTTCGACGATTGATAATTACTGATAATTTAATGACGCTGTATCTTGAGCCCAATGAGATTACGCTTCGTTGTGCAATGTGCAGAGTTAAACGCATTCAGGATCATGTGAGTCAACCTCGTAGATACCATCTTTGTAGTGTATATCTACATTGTCGTCGAGCATGTCGATCAGTTTTTCAGTGCTGTGATGTGAGATGTGGGCGGGACTCTCCGGGTAATCCGGTCTCTTGTCATACTCCTCTAGGTTTTGCTTATGTCGAGACGGCAGCACAAAGACACCAACAGCCATTTCTTTCTTAGTCGGTACTTCATCCACTGTCTCGTCAAGTATGTAGTTCTTGCGCTGCAGATCGGAAATGTTGTGGTGAAAGAACTCCGATTTGGGTCGCTCCCGAATGAACATGCAGTAAGCTATCCATATAATAACTACCGCTGCCTGCAAAAAAGGAAAATAATATGTTAAGTCATTAAAATAAATCTTCTTCGACTGACCTCGAATAGCCGCCATCTTGAATATCATTATCAACCGGTATCGATGATAGTAGAAGTGTAAACAATACACATTTTAATACGTTTCTAATGGAGTTGCAAATCAATACAGAACACGCTATTACGATAGTGAAATACCTAAATAAAATATTGTGATGAACTTACCAGAATCAGAGCGACGACAAAACCGAGTATGTAAAGGCTCATTTTAATTTAAAATATTGTTGTATTTTGCGATGTCGATGGTGAGACGAGTGTAGCAAGCGAGGTTAGATTGGAACAGTCGCAGCGAGCGGCCCGGCGAAGTCGCACTCAATTAATGTCAATTGGAACTTGTGGCTCTTTTAGTCTGTGATGTCATGTCACTGGGATTTATTGAAATATCACGATCAGTACAGTTATTTACTATAAAAGATACACACGACTTGTTTGTAGAAAGGACTAGGGAAAACAATTAGGGTATTGAAGTTGAACGTCGTCAACTTGTGAGTCGTTCCGGAATTACCTGACTGATATTTTCCTGTAAGCGGTCACCGATGATGACGTTGTGCATAAATGTGCAAATGATTGTAAAGCATTGTTTAATGTCTGGGCAGAATAGTTTTCTTTGTAAGGATAAGGTAAACAGTCACGCAAAATACGTGCGCAGACGTGGTGTCGCGCACATCAGCCCGATATACAATAATAATAATATTTATGTACATAATTATACTAGGTAAAGGATCAGCTCATATCGAGATGCGACGCGACGCTACGCACACTCTTTAAAATAGTGATATAGTACAGGGCAGGTCCTTTTTTTTAAACGTTACCCTACACTAAGAATTACACCTGTGTCGTGGGTGCGATCACAAACATTATAAAGTCACATAGACAAGACACCCAGACGCGGAACAACTATTTGTAGGCCATACAAATATTTGTTACGTGCGGTAGTCGAACCTGCGACACGCAGCTCGGCGGCCGATCGCTCAACCACTGTGCCAAATGTGTTTTCAAAACTAGTTTTTGAAACTCTACAATAATGGTAGGTATCTTTACCGTTGTAGCTACAAGAAAACATTCTTAAAAGTCTAGGTAAGGATATTCTCACAAAATGTATGGGATTTTTATTTTGCGCTTTGTGACATTTCTAGTGCTCGAACCTAAGTTGGTTCAAAATACTTTTTTAACACGCTTCTATTAGCTACACCTGTAACTAACAAACAAACTATGTAATAAAATCTTAGAAGTTAAATTTGATCCACTGCCCGGTTTCCGATTGAGTTGAAGTTTTGCATACATGTTTAGTTTGGAAGACAATGCATGGTTAGCGAAGTGACGTCATTCTAAATCCAATATATGACGGACTCCCAAATATAGGTAGTTATTTTTAGGGTTCCGAACATCCGAACGTAAAAACGGAACCCATATACGAGTACGAGCACTCGTGCGTCTGTTTGTCTGTCCAGCTGTCCCAGACAATTTTTTTTCCGAATCAACATACAGGCTCGATTTAGTTGAAATATGTTACATAGGTGAATTTTTATGACTAACACGGACGACTTACGTATAAAAATGAATTTCCAAATTCAAAATTCATTTCACTTTAGGGGTAAAAATCGGAAAATTTAAAAATAAAGTTTTTCAGATTGTACCGTGGCGCGTGCGACATATCAAATAGAAAGGCACATTGTGAGAGTTTCAAATATTTTTTTATAGTTCTCTAATAAATCGTTTTAAAGTTATTTATGAAAGTAAATTAAAACTGATCTTTCCCCCCCCCCCCTCCCCTTATCTCCGAAACTACCGAGTCAAAAAATATCAAAAAAATACAGGATATAGTTCTTTACTTTTATAGAGATTCCAGGAAAACATGAGAAGTCTACGTGTTTACAAGCTTTGTATTAACTTGCTTTGATAGTGTCCGGTTCCAAATTAGCAACCCATTTTTCAAACACTTTCTAGCCTTCGATTAAGCTGAAACTTGTCTTACAATATAATTAAGAACACAATGCAATAATATTATGGTACAATGAAGCTGGTCTGACGATAGAACCGGAAGGGTACCATAGATACTAAACAAGAAAGTGCCGTTTTGTTTGGTCTCATCGACTTAGTGACTGGCCTGTTGGTCTAGTGGTATCTATGGTAGATACTAAACAAGAAAGTGCAGTTTTGTTTGGTCTCATCGACTTAGTGACTGGCCTGTTGGTCTAGTGGTTAGTGACCCTGACTACTATGCCGGAGGTCGTGGGTTTGATTCCCACCCAGGATAAATGTTTGTGTAATGAGCACGATCATTTGTTCTGTGTCTGGGTGTAATTTATCTATAATATTTATGTATTTAGAAATATATAAGTATGTTTATCAGTTGTCTAGTACCCATAACACAAGCTCTGCTTAGCTTGGGATTAGATGGCGTTGTGTGATAGTTGTGGAATATTATTATTCCATTTATTTTATAATATATACATACAATTTACATTTTTAAATATTAGAATATCAAAATATAAAAACATTTAAAAATATAAAAAATAGTAGCCCACCGGTATCGGGATAGGGTCCAAGCTACCGGTGGTCAGGGCTCCTGAGAAAGGAATCTCCTAACAATACGCGCCGTGTCCAGGAGTACCGCTTTCTGTATCAAGCCCTTGATCCAGCCGCCTAACGAGAGCCTCCTTAGGTGTTCGTCGTGGCTCTTGGCTATTAAGCCATTGGCCGTCACGACTATCGGCACAATGACAGCTGTATCCACCTCCCACATGTCGACAACCTCGCGAGCCAGATCAAGATATTTTGTTTGTTTATCTTTCTCAGCTTTCACGAGGTTCTCGTCATGAGGGACAGCTATATCAACAATCATTGTGCGACGCTCTAGTCGATCTATCACCACTATGTCAGGCTTATTGGCAACAACAGTCCTGTCAGTGATGATAGATCGATCCCAATATAACGTGATATTGCCATTTTCGAGAACTGGGTCGGGCTCATACCTATAGTACGGTACTTCAGATTCCACAAGATTGTATTTAAGAGCAAGTTGCTGGTGGATAATCCTGGCTACAAGGTTGTGTCTATGCAAATAGTCTCCGTTAGCTAGACGAGAACAACCAGAAATAATGTGTCGGATTAATCAATCCCCCGGGGAATCCCCCGGGCCGGTGGCATGCCCGACAGATGTCAACCGTACCGTCCTTCACAATGTATTTCCGGTAGTTATTCGTCATCATAACTTCGTCCATAATCGCACAGACAAAACCTTCGGTTTCCCCGAAGAGGTCACCGAAACGCAGCCAGGATACGGACGCTAAGAGATCTACATCGGGCCCATGTAGGACCCGGTAAAAGCGTCCGTGAAGCTCCTTGCTCTGCCATACTTCCGTGCGGTCATTAGTATCCAGTACTATAGGTTTGCGCCAGTTCTCGTTTGCCAAGGAGAGCGGGGTGAGGCCTTTGTCCACAGCGACCACATCTCGATGCATACCCACGTCAGCTTTGAGGAAGTATTCCCTAAGGCTGCATACCTCGCGGTTGTGTAGGGTCTTAGCGTTTAAGAAGTCACGACCCCCACACTTCCGCGGGATATACAGCCTCATCACCGATGATCGTGGGTGATGCATGCGATTTGCGGTCAGCAGTGTGCGGACCCTCCTATCCAGGGCGTCAAGTTCGGTCTGAGTCCATTTGAGTATGCCGAAAGAGTACATCAATACCGGCATGACCCAACCGTTGAAGGCGCGCACCTTGTTCCCGCCTGATAAAAGACTATTTAGTACTTTATTCAGGCGGCCAAAGAAGCGCTCCCTCAACGACTGTTTCACGTCAGCAGTGCTGATGCCTAACGCTTCCGACATACCCAAATACTTGTAGGTTTCGGTTGAGCAGAGGGACCTAAGGTGTATGGAATCCGAGAGTTGAGTTCCCACGGATTCCATAATCTCCCCTCGCTTTACATGCATGACTGCGCATTTGTCCACACCAAATTCCATCCTGATGGCGCTACTGAAGGTTTCTGTTACCTTCAGTAGCTTCATCAGTTGCAAGTTGTTGGGGGCAAAGAGTTTCAGATCATCCATGTAAAGGAGGTGTGATATGACCTGTCCACCTCTTCTCAACCGGTAGCCTTGGCCCGAGCCCTCCAGTAGAGTACTGAGAGGGTTTAGGGCCAGACAAAACCACAGTGGACTCAGACTGTCGCCCTGGAATATGCCACGCTCAATCCTTATCGGTTCGCTGTTCTCCTGGATCTGTCGACATCCTGGATAGTGAAGGACCGTCCTCCACTGCCCCATACACGACATCAGGAAGGTGCGCAAAGTTGCATCCACTTTGTACAGCTCCAGCACCCTCATGAGCCATGTATGTGGCACTGAGTCGTAGGCCTTCTTATAATCTATCCAACATGTCGACAGATCTCTTCGAGAACGACGAACCTGTTGGCTAATGGCAACATCAATAAGGAGCAGCTCCTTAGTACCGCGGGACCCGTTCCTACATCCATTCTGAGAGGCAGACAAAATACAATTTTTGTCAATATGATTGTTAATTTTGGCTCTCAAGATGGACGTAAGAACTTTATAGACCGTCGGTAAACACGTGATCGGCCTATAATTTTTCGGCTCCGCAGTACTACCTGATTTATGGAGCAGGTGGGTTACTCCTGTCGTAAGGAACTGGGGCAGCGACCCTGACTCTAGGGCAGACTGGAACTGAGCTGCCAAGCGAGCGTGCGATCTTTGAAACCATTTTATCCAGAAATTGTGCAGCCCGTCCGGCCCTGGAGATTTCCAGTTAGGCAACGGACGGACTGCACGTGCTACATCTTGGGGGCTGATGGTAATAGCTCCCATTTCTGGTATAAGATCGCACGCGCGCTCGACCTCTCGAGTCCAATCACCCTCGGTGTGCCTGACCGGCACCGACCAGATGCTGCGCCAGAATGAACTCATGGCGTCATCATCAGGTAGGTGCAAATCAGACACACCTTGGTCCGGTCGCTCCCAAGCCCTATATACCCACCTTTCGTTGCTTTGGAAAGTGCGATTCTGAGTGAACCGCTCCACTCGCCGCTTGTATCGACGTATACGGTTTGCCCATGCATAGATCTTCTGCTTCAGGAAGTCGATACGCTCTGTGACGCAGGTCAAATAATCTCGAGAACTAATATCAGTCCCCGAGAACGCCCGCCTCACAAAGCGCATCACCCTAGGGCGAGTGTTGCCCTCCCTGAAGCAGATAAGCTTTCCGATGAGTGCTCTAGCCTCACCGATACGACGCTCGATCCTGCACTGCCAAGCTGGTACAGCTGGTCGTGCAGCTCTGTCACTGTTGGAGAACTTGACATGAGCTACACGACACGCCGCTGCAGCCGCGCAGTACAAGATCGAGTGGGTATCGGCAAGGTCTTTGCTGCTATCAAAACAATTTGATAGCTGCGAATCTAGAGCACACACCAGCGCCTTATTTTTTTTATGCATGGGCAAACGAGGTAGTCGAGGTCTAAGCCCAGGTGGTGTGGAGCGGTGCTCTCGGAACGCATCCTCCAAAGCGCTCCTCAATTTCTCGTTACATTGGGTACTCACGGATATAGCCACGTCATCATCATCTTCACCAACATGGTCGGGTCGCAGTGGGGCACTGGGTTCCAGTTGCACCGCGGCCGGTGGTGAAGCAGGTGAGACACGGCTACTCCGTGATTCGAGGCGTAGTCTATCAAGTACGGCATCATCCAGCATACGGTTACGCTGGATAACCCGCACCTGATCCGACAGTCGTTGGGCCGAAACGTTGACAGCTGGCTCAAGCACCTGAAACAGAGAGAGCATCCGACCACGGTACGCAGTCAGGTTAATTCCCCCCTCTGTAGCCCCAAAGTATGAGCGCATGACGTTTTCGTTAATGGTTTGCGTCCATCGCATGCGCTGCACACTTCCACCGGCAGCGGGAACCCTATCAGAGGCCGGTGGGCCTCGAGGTTCCAAGCTGGCTGGTGGTCGGCCTCTTCCCCGTCGACGCGCAGGTGGTGGTGTCGTCGGCGGAGTGGTGTATTCGTCGCTCGAGCTCGACGCAACTGCAGCGGCCGGAATCACTGGACTCACGGTTGGCGTAGGTCCCGGCGGCTGCGAGGCGGAGCTGAGCGACGAACCCGAAGATGTTGGGTGTGTGTTCGTCTTTCGTGCCCGGCTTCTTGTCAGCATTTTATTAAATCGTCTGTCATATTATATTTGCATCTTGCATACATGTTATCGGTCAAAAATATGGTCTTGATGTACGTTTTCTTTTTTTATATTGTTTGGTTCTTTTTTCTTACTGATTTGCGTACGAAAAACATTTTGTTGAATATAAAATTATTGAAAAATATTTGAGTGAAAAAAACTTGATGCTTTCAATTTGACAGCCGGACCACAGACTGTATTATTATTATTATTATTAGTCTTGACTAAAACTATAGTTCCAGGTATAGTCCAGGGGTTGATGTTAGATCTGGAAGGAAACCCTCAACTTAACAAAGTAGCCCAATGTGGTAAGGCTAGTTAGATTTGTCTTGAAAAGTTATAGCACACTAGCCGGATAGGTTCGATATTCTTTTGAATGACAAGAAGTAGGTACGGGTGGCCTTAGGGTTGATACGCCCCTGGTGACAGGATAAGGATTTCAAAAAATTGTAATGCTTAGGAGTATGAAAATAATGTATAGATAGACAAGCTTTTTATTAAAATAAAATGTTTTAAATAAAACTTAGATACTTAAATATACAACTAAGTATAACATTTTCTGTCTCTTACACTTTTAAGGATAAGCCCTAAATATTATACATAGTTGTATGCTTACGTATTAACTATAACAAAGTTTTAATTAGTGTTTTCCTTTCATATAAAAACTGGTCTTATAAAGATTTTTCCTTTTTTTTAAAACAAAAAAAAATCGTTCACAACTCTTTGCGCGCGAGTCCGACTCGCACTTGGCCAGTTTTTTATGCATTTCCATGTTATGGGTCTCAAATGAAAGAATTTGCTGAAAAAAAAAAGATATTAAAACAAGTTTTTGGGTAATTTTCCCATATTTTACCGATTGAATATTTTTATACCCACACTGGGCCCACGTGGTGGATTACGGCCCACACCCTCTCTCAGAGAGGAGGCCTGTGCCCCAGCAGTGGGGACAATAAAAGGCTGATGATGATAAAAAAAAATTCTATATCTGTGTTAGCAGTTAGGAATCACTCAAAACGTTAAGTACAGTCTTCTAAGAACGTTTTCCTGTAACTACAACGGTAAAGGTATTTGTCCTTACTGCCCTATCTCAAAAATCCAACCCTCTGTTAACTTTATTTACAACTACTGGGTGTATTCGAATTTCCTCATGGAACTCTTTGTCAGTTCTTTACTGTACCGCTACATTAAAAAGTGTGAGCAGCGTCGTGTTTTGGTATTATCTACACCCCTACCATGACGTCTTATAAGGCTGCCTGTCCATTGACGCGGAGCGAGGGAGTAATGCGGAGCGGAATACCGGTCTGTCTCTGTCCATTGATGCGGAACGATGTAGTGCGGAGCGGAGTTGCGCTTGCGTACTGCGCGGAGCTAGGCCGAGTTCACGCGACTAGTAATTTGAGCAGGCGGGGAGAAATCAGTTCTTATACACTTCGCCACTTCGCTATTCAGTTTTGTATGAATTTTTTAACTAGTTTGCAAATCTCTTTCTACTAAAGTGGAGCGGAGATTCTATGCAATTCCATTGGCTAAGGCGCAGTCATACGACTTTTAATAGTTTTTAATTAAACATCACGACTAAAGGACTATTCTTATGTCTTTGAAAAAAAGATATGTTACTCTAAACAATTATCGTCGTAATTTGATCTAATAGAATAGAATATTTGAAATTTTATTTATATAGCACTAGCGACCCGCCCCAGCTTCGCTCGGGTACAAATTATACATATAAACCTTCCTCTTCAATCACTCTATCTATTAAAAAAAACCGCATCAAAATCCGTTGCGTAGTTTTAAATATTTAAGCATACATAGGGATATAGGGACAGAGAAAGCGACTTTGTTTTATACTATGTAGTGATAGTGTAATTAATTTGTTAAGTTATGTCTAATGCGGATAAAAAAATGAGAATCACGCAAAAACTATAAAGCGTATTTTTATGAAACCTTCACCATTTTAAAGTTCATTTAATTATTTATAATTTAGTCTGTTTTAGTTTAATACCCGTTGTTTTATATGTAATAAATTATTAATGCGTCTAATTTCGAACAGCGCTCCTTGATGGGCGAATCCTATTATTTAGTGGACGTACGACGCGCCACGTGAGCTCAGCACAAAACACGCAAGCTAACTACTCAAGGTCATTGGCAGTTAATAGCGCCTTAATATTGGCACGGCTCCTCTCCACTCCGCTTCAGTCGACAGTCAGCCTACTTATCATAAGTCCGGTGGGAGAGAGATACAGAACTACACAGGCCGTATGGCATGTATCTGTTTGTCACACCGGATTCGTCAATATTTTATTTTTATTTATGTGGAGTTGCGGACATCAGATGTACAATAAATATAGGTTTATATAGTCAAGAAATGAGCCAATACATTTCATAAACTTTATTGTACAAAACAAAATTGCGTTGAAGGTTGCAGAATGTTATGTGATAAAGTGAAAGCGGTAGGCTCTGGATATGTGAGAAACCTCTACTTCTGATAATACAAAAAGGATCTTTCTTTTGCATTGAAATACCTCCGTTACTGAGAATGATAAACCTTAATGACTGTGATTTTTGAAAAGAATGAATAGGTTACTTCTAGGCAAGCGTGCTCTGTCTTCGACCACATCATCGCTTACCATCAGGTAAGATAGTGGTCAAGCCCCAGACTATCATGTCCAGGAAAGAAATAAAATGAGTCAACGTAGTAATAAACCCTCGAACCGTCGCATGGAGTCTTTGAAAGCTTACAAAAATTAAAAAAAAAATGATCAAAAATTATCCAAGTGATTTTTAAAAAAAAATTGAGTTATATTTCGCGCATAGCCGCTAGCTTCAGTTTGCATTGTGAGCTACGGACGTGTTTTTGTGCGCGTGAGCTCTGAAAGACCCCATGCGACGAACCGCGTAAGTAAATATGAATAGAATTATAATTTTTAGTTCTAATATTAAAATTGTTTTTTTTTTGCTTTACATTTACTTACCTATTTCAATGAGTTGGTTGAAAATATATTTTTAATGTTTATTTATTTTGTATTGTGTATTTTTTAGGTTGAATATATCAACGCACTTTAAAAATAATAATCCGCTCTAAAATTAATTGAATAAACTATTAACCTAATGGTTTCCACTATAAATATGCTTAGCTTCAAAATTAATTGAATAAACTATAAAAGTAATGATTTCCACTACGCGTCAAGTCCCTCATTAGCAGACAAAATTAAAAACTGACACGTTAAACCGGCAGTACTTCTTTTTTTTTTTTTAATATTTAATCCAAGAGCGAGCTAAGCGATCTCGGGAACTTAGGGCACCCCGACACGGACAGATTAGGTTAGAAGGGGATGGCAGGGTCTAGTGAACGAACGTACTGTGCAAACAGACACTGTCAGCCCCTTCGTGGTTCCGTGGTTTTTAAACCATTCAGAAGTATGGGCCCCGACAAGCAAGGCTCCGTCGACCACCTCATCTTATACGTCTTTTTTTTTTTTTTACGTACGACCGTTGTTAGCACATAACATCGTCGTATTTCAACTATCCAATTAGTTGTAAGCGTGCTAAACCATTGTTTTAGATCACTTTGATTTGATCATTTGATGTAAAATAGACGTAAACCTACAAAGACGTATATTGAGCTGGCTAGAATAGGACGCTGATGATGTCCTTGGTGACGATAACGGGGAGAATGAATGTGGTTTATACGCTAATCAAGTCGGTGAGCATGACACAGTTTCAGAACAAGAATGCGAAGACGATTTGCGTACGAAACATCAGGTATTTTTGAATGATGATCAGGCTTTGGAACCGACCAGCGAACAGCAGCTGGATTTGGAATTGGTAAATGAATCTACTGAAGCTGATGAATTTACGTACAGTAATGAGGACGAAGAACCATTGATAAATATTTCGTCGAATAACTTCTACATTGCCAAAAAAGGGACAAAAGCGGCACCAGTAGAATAATTTACAAATGGAGCTAGACACCTTACCCACAAAGTGTTTGAACAAGAAGTCTTCCCCGAAGAAATTTGCCCCATGAGTTGAGACAGACTATTAGACGATTCGTACCTCCGCTTCAGGAATTTCAACCTAAAAAGGTTATTGTACTTATGAGAAAACGGTGTGTTCACTGTCCTCGAAGAACGGACAGGAAATTTAAATCCATCTGACACTTTTGCAAGGGCAGCATTTGTCCAAAACATTCTAAAACAGTGTGTACTGACTGTGTTCGTTTGAGTGGTTCAAATTTTATTATAGAAGATAGAATAGTTCAACAACATCTCAATTAGTAATAGCATTAATAATAATTTGTAATTTGGATTATATTTTTTGTATTTTAATTGTTCTGTGATCACAAAGAGAAAAATGTTTGTTCCTATTTTCTAGTTTGTAAATTGAAGCAATAAATATCTATACTAATAAATAAATATATGTCTAATAATAAATATATATCTATACTAATAATATATAATCAAATCTCTAAATATATTATATTATTATTATTTTTTATTTATAGATTTGATTATATTTATATATATATATATAAATTTAATCAAATCTCTAAATATCTAATTATTATATACGGTCGAATTGAGAACCTCCTCCATTTGTTTTTCGTCGGTTAATTATGAAGCTAAAGAGTTTGGTTTTTTGTTTGTTTGAACGCGCTAATCTCAGGAACTATTGAATCGAATTGATAAATTCTTTATGTGTTGAATAGTCCATTTATCGAGAAAGGCTATATAACATTACGCTACAAGCAATAGGAGCAGAGCATCAATGAAAAGTGTGGCAAAAACGGGAAAAAAATATTGCTCGCTGCGTCAAGAGTTAAAGTTACGCAATAATTATGTTAAACGGAATTGTTTCCCTTTAAAAGTTCTAAAAAAAAGTCCGCGGCAGCATATGTCTATCTTTTAAGGTTAACTCACACTAATCTTTTCATGGTAATCAAATTTGTTCTAAAATAATGCTTTATTTGCGAAGGTGTCAACATAAGCATGATATTAATCCTTATCCAAATAAATACGTTATTCATCACATGTATTTAATTTTAAACAAAATTGGCCTTGACATCATTTGATTTCAACGAATATCTTAGGAGATATCATAGTTTTAATCAAGTACCTTGCGCACATTCATGATGTGCAAGGCGGGCGATCATGAGGGATGAAGGGCCCTGCCCAGGGGTTGAGGATAAATTCGAAAGAGTTACCTCGCCCCTGGGCATTTAGGGCAGGGAAGGAACAGGGGTGGGTTTTAGTCAGTAAGAGTCTGACACGCCCTTCCGCTCCACCCTAGAGCGGGAGATGACATTGGATGATTACCCACGCCACAAAAAAAAAGGGATGAGGGGCTGCGCTTGCGCTGGCCGGCCGCCGCTTGTAGCTCTGCGAGGTACAATTTTGCACCGTACATCCTATTTATTGAGGAAGGTTATAGACTTTTAATATCACGCTATGACACAGTAACCATAAACGCGGGTGAAACCGCGAGCACAGCTAGTAATTATAAATAATTGAAAGTTTGTTCATGCCATTTTATTTACATTTTAATTAATAAGACTAAAATACCCAATAAAATACTATCCTGGTACATTAAGATCCCACTTATCTAGGTTTATTCTAAAAACGCAGTATCAAAAACTTAAAAACACGAGGGCTGAGTATTTATAAGTATGCTCTAAAAATAATTTCGTTCCAACATCATTGCTCGAAAAGTGGGTCTTATTTCACTGATTTCAGGTGCCACAATTGTGAGAGGTCGCGAAAAAAACAGGTTACCCTTTTATTTAATGCGTGCTTACCTAATGCGGCGCCGACAGGTAGCGACTGGCTGTGCCCGAAGTGTAAAAGCAAGCTGCCTAAGGGAGACAACAGCGCCACACCCGTTAGAGGCGTAGGGAGCAGTACCCCTGCTGCCCTGGCGGTTCTCGCGGGTTCAACAGCGGGAGCGAATGTGGCGGCCGCGGCGGACCTGGGCGTTGCAAGCGGGTCACCGGTGAAGGCAGCCCAGGTTCGGTGCACTCTGACCGAGCCCCCCGTTGCGGCGTCCAAGGTAAACTTCACGGGTTGGAAGCGAACAGGGCACTGATGGGGAAACCTCACCGGACACTCAACTGACGCTCCGTGAGGAAATCAGACTCTTCAGGTCTGAGCTACGGGAGGTAAGGGATGAGATGCGGGAGTTCCGTCGGGAGATGGTGGGCCTGCACTCTTCGTTAGGAGTTTGCATCGAGCGGGTTGACGGCCTGGAGGCCAAAATCCAGGCTCTGGAGGGCAAGCAAATTGTGGCTCTGCCTGACAACAGGGTCAGTCAGCTCGAGAAGACTGTAGTGCAGCTTCAACTTGAGCTCAATGACCGCGAGCAGGATCTGCTAGGCTCCGACCTGGAGATAGCAAACATCCCTGAGATCCCAGGTGAGAAAGTGGTACACACAGTGGGACTGGTGGCGGCAAAGCTTGGGGTGACTCTGGAGGAGCGCGAAATAGTGTTCGCGCAGCGTGTGGGCTTGCGAGTCGATCGGGTGGTGCATGCGACTGCTGCGGGCGCGGCGAACCCGGCGAGAGCGGCGGCCGACACGGCGCGCGGGCGGTGCATCGTGGTGCGCCTGACGCGCCGTACTCTGCGCGACGAGCTGCTGAAGAGTGCTCGTGTCCGCCGAGGAGCCACCACAGCAGACTTCGGAGTACCTGCGCCTCCCCGTCGCTTCTACCTAAACGAGAGGCTCACGAAAGCAAACAAGTACCTATTTTATCGCGTGCCTGAGGCTGGCGGTCATCTCGGGTGGCGATACACTTGGACCAAATCCGGTCGTATCCTGGCTAAGCAGGGTGAAGGCAAGCCTACACATTGCATACGCACCGAGGAGGATCTATACAGTGTTGTTGGCCATGAAATGCCTGCTGAAAAGAATGTTTAGCTTCTATGTTAGAGACATTTTTCTTTTAGATTATCCTATTTTAAAACCTAATTTTCTTCAATCAGTTTTATGTATTTTTATATTTTTAAGTTTGCTCTGTGCGAGGTCAGGACCTTTCTTGTCTCAGTGCTTACTGGTTTCTCTTAGTGGTCCTGCTACCCGTGCAATAACGCTAAGCTTTATACACTACACTACTGCTCCATTTTACTTATTTATGATACTTCGGCCTATTGCCTACTACAACATAATGTTTCTAATGCTTTATTATTTTTTTATTTATTTATTAAAAATTACGCAAATAACACCTTAACAGCATAACGCCAAAGCAATGTTACTACCACAAAATACAATTTGAAATACCAATGAAAAAACAAATTAAATTACAATTAAAATAACAATCGAAAATACAATCAAAAACACAATTAAAAAATACACACACACATAACATACATACATACATACATACATTACATATAATTAACCTTTATAGTCCCGATGACAACCCGGGCTGTCACCGGGCTTCTTCGACAACCCAAGGTTAACGTTTGCTTGGAAAAAAATTTAACCTCTTAGGATCCGAAACTCAACTGAGTTTGAAAACAAAAAAAAACCAGCCTCCTACCTCCTAAGATCCGCGGACAAACCCGGGTTGTCGAAGAAGCCCGATGACAACCCGGGTTGACATCGGGACTATAAGGGTTAACAGTATTATTACGATCATCATTTATTTATTCATATGTAATTATTCGCCATTATATTTTTACAATCTTTTCTGCACTGTACAAATCCCTCTACGTAAAAATCATATATAACAATGATTAGGAACAAAAACTTACTAGTTGGTTTGTTTAATGCGGGGTCGCTTGGGACGCACCATGATGAGTTTATTGTGGCTATGGAGGACATTGCGGTGGACATCATGGCAATAAATGAGACCTGGCTGAGACAGGGAGAGGAGGGTCGTGCGCCCCGCGTGCCGGGCTACCGGCTGCGCCACGTGCCGCGCCTGCGCGACGTGCGCCGGGGCCACGGGGGCGGTGTGGGCTTCTACGTACGCCGCGGGGTGCGCGCACGAACTGTGCCACACCCGCACGCGCCGCAAGTCGAACAGATGTGGCTCCGACTCAACGTCAAGTCACTCTCAGTAATCGTCGGTACTGCATACAGGCCACAATGGCTCGACGTTAATATTTTTCTGGATGCGATTACCGATTCTCTTTTTTCTTTCGCCAGTGCGGACAGGGTTATTCTGTTGGGCGACTTCAATATAAATATGTTATGCCTTTCAGATAACCAAACTAAGTTACTCAACAAGTTCCTAACATGCTGTAAGTTGAAGCAAATTGTTTCTGAGCCTACCTATTTTACCGATCATAGTGAAACACTTATTGACGTTGTGTGCACCGATGCCCGTGTACGGGAGGTCTCTGTCACACACATACCGGAGCTCGGCCATCATGCGGTAATATCGGTTCAATTCAATTTTAAATTGGAGAAGCCTTCCCCACGTAGGGTTACATACAGACCTCTCAGGGACATCCTGCTTGACCATTTTAACGAAGACTTGAATAAAATGGACTGGGAATAATAATATATTGAAAGTCTAGAGGATGTGAACTCAATGGTAGCAACATTTAATTCTTACATTTTGAACCTATTTGATTTACATGCACCCCTTAAGAAAGTATTAATCAAAGAGAAGTCCTATTCATGGATAACCTATACTGTCAAAGAAATGATAAAGTTGCGTGACAAGTGTCATATGAAGGCTAAAGCCACTAAATCTTCACAACATATTGACTCCTATAAACAGCTCAAATACCTTGTAAGGGCTGCTCTCGAGAGTGAGAAGAGAGCATATTTTAAGACTTTTATAAATAAAAATATCAAACAACCCAAGAAGTTATGGAGTCACTTAAAATCTTCTATAACTATATCAAAAAAACAGGAGCACAGTTTACCGCACTTTTGTAGCAATCCCGGCAAAATTAATGAACACTTTTTGGATGTACCTGGCAGTGGCAAGGTCACTGATGCTGACTTAAAATACTTTGAACACCATAGATTCAGTAACATTCATTTCAAGTTTGAACCGGTACAGGAGGACATGGTGCTGAGCCTGTTGCGCAGTCTTAAGTCCAATGCGCAGGGTTGTGACCATATCTCCCTTGAGATGCTGATGATGACTCTTCCCCGTACTCTGCCAGCTATCACAGCCATCATCAACCGTTCCATCACCACCTCTTCTTTTCCGGATCTGTGGAAATTGGCTATAGTTAGACCCATCCCTAAGGTATCTAATCCTACCAGCGTGAAAGAACTTCGCCCTATTAGTATATTGCCTTGTCTCTCCAAGATCCTAGAGAAGGTTGTCTCCAACATTCTTGAGGAGCACAATATTTTGCCACTTGCTCAATCAGGTTTTCGCAAGGGACATAGTACAGCCACAGCCCTTCTTGATGTGATTGGGATATCTTGGAAGCCAGAGACAAAAGAAGGGGTACCATGCTTACTCTGCTGGATTTACACGTGCCTTTGACTCTATTAATACCTCACTTCTCCTCTCCAAGTTGTCTTATTATGGATGTCAACCTGAGACGATCCAATGGTTTGAGAGCTACCTGACTCACCGTTCTCAGTTTGTCCAGGTGACTAGCGACAGTGATGGAGCCGTAAAGTCATCTAGCCCAAAGTGCGTGAACAGGGGTGTGCCCCAGGGATCGATCCTGGGTCCTCTCCTCTTCTTCTCTCTTCTCTCTCCTCTCTCTTCTCGTGCTGACATCACCAAATGCCTGCTCAACACTAAGTTCCACGTCTATGCTGAAGATCTGCAGATGTATTTGTCTTTTCATCCTCAGCAAGCTGTTGACACTGTGAATAGGATGAATGAGGACTTAGATAGGATCTCAGCCTGGTCTAGGAGAAACTCCTTGGTTTTGAACCCAGTTAAATCCAAATATTTAATAGTGGGCTCCAGAGATTTTTTAGATAAAATGGGTTGTGTCAATTTGGACGCGAGGATTGACGGGTGTTCCATTGAGAGGGTGCAGAAAGCCCGTAATCTTGGGGTGGTATTTGATGAGCACCTCCATTTTAAGACTCACATCATGGAGGCAGTGCACAACTGCTTCTACCGTCTCAAGCTTTTGTACCGTGTACGTCCCTACATAAGTGTGGATATGCGCATCATGCTTTGTGAGTCTCTAGTTTTATCCAAGCTGAACTACGCTGACACTGTGTATGGGGCGTGCATTCTTGGTAGAAGCGATAAGTTAATCCAGCGAGTGCAGAATGCTTGTGCGAGATTTTGCTTTAATGTTCCTACCAGATCTCATATAACTCCTTTTTTAAATAAGGGTAATTTGATGAGAATGTCAGATCGGAGAAAACTTCATCTGGCTACCCTACTCTTTGACATAATTCTTACAAAAAAACCTGAATACTCGTACCGATATAATAAATTGACTTGGTCACGTGATGTCAACAAAATTAAAACGAGAGCATCTGCCTACCTTTTGTTGAATTTGTCCCATAATACTGCTGCATTCCGTGGAAGTTTCAAATTTGCTGCCTCTCGTTGCTGGAACGACTTGCCACCGCCTTTTCGAGCTATGAAAACAGTTGGTACATTTAGTTTTAAGTTTAAGCAACACTTATTGCGTATCCAGAAGGAAACCTCCACATGAACTCACCCAGGTTTTGCACGCAGTCGGTATTTGTGACTTTAAGTTTAATGTTCTTAGCAGCAAATATAACAGTATAATTCCAGAACAACACTATACTTCACAATCAGTCACAAACTGTAGCAACACCCGCTGCCCGCACCACTTCTGTTCCAAGTAGTTAATTTATCTGGTGCTATTTAAGATGCTAGAAGTCACTTTCAACCTTTTAATTTATGTTAATTGAATAAGTAGATATTATAATTATTGTACTCTATCGCATTAGGCCCATTGGCTTGTAATGATAGTTGTTACTTAGATAAATAAAATTTCGTTTCTTTACTGTTTTCAACAAAGCTAGTTTATTTACCGGTTATCTTTTTGGCAACCGATGAACCGAACCACAAAGCACTAATATAGCCGAACATAACCGTCCATAGACGCTCGCGCGCTCCATGGTTTGTCTATGACATTGACAAATGTTGTCGGAGCGTTAGCCGTCGGCCTATGGTTTATTTTATATTTATTCACATTCACAAATATCTTTATTAAAATTATATGTTTCACTGTCACTTTTATTTTATTTATTTATATATTTTTTATGTATGTATTCCGTGAGTGTATCCGTGGCTTCACCGGCCCTATCAGAATACCAGCGCTGTGATATTTATTTCATAAATGTCGCACCATATGCTGAGATAGGTGCTTTTTTGGCCTCGCACAGGTCTTACCTATGTTTTTTCTTTATATTTTTTGATTATGTGGTTTTTTTATGTATTAATATTGTTTTGATGGTATGTTGTAAAATAATTGTGTTTTTCTGTGCGAAGCACAAAATAAACGTTTTTCTTTCTTCTTTCTTTCTTTCTTATTTATCGAATTATGTAAATATAAAAAGGCCTAGAAGGAGGTTAATATTTTTCGAAAGTATGTATGTCTTTGTATTTCTATATGTGTATATCTTTGGCAAGCACTCTGTAGCCTAAACGACTGGAGGGATTTCAACAAATAAGGTTTCATTTTATTGGGTTTGATTGCCGAAGTGAGATAGACTATAATTATGAATTTTGATAAAAATAAATGAAAATGGCGGTCGCCGATATGCTAGAAATCGTATTTTTTGTTACATGATCATGTGGAGTGTCAAAGTAAAGGGCTCGAGGAGGCAATTCCTAAACTATAACCCATTAAAATTTAGAAGAAAAAAAATAGTATAGGGGTTCTATATAATTTTTTTTTACTACAAAAAACTACTAAAAAGTTCCAAACGAGACACTTTTCAAGAAGTCTGATGCAGTTGGTGGCATTATATCTATTATTATAACTTAAATGACTGCCTCCAGCTGCATCAGATTGCTTAAAAAGTGAATTGTTCATGAGTACTATCACCCCAAAATAACCGATATAGATTTTTTTATGTTCCTTAGAATCCATACATTAAAAACACTTATTTTTACCTCTTTCAAAACATAAAAGAAGCCTTAATTTCAGACTCCTGAGTATAACCCCCGTCAAATACTAAGTTCCTAGTTGTAAAAAGAATCCTTTTTTACAAACTTTTATGTAACTTGGAACGTTCGTATGAGAACTTTCTCTTACACAAGATGAAGAGAGTCTTAGGCTTGTTTAAAAAAAAACTCTTTTAAATTAGTATTCCTTATAGTTCCGAAGAACGATGCAGCAAACGCAACCAGCCGCAGTACCCTTCAGTGTTACCCCTCGTTGCTCCAAGACACACAAAGTGGATCGGAAAGAGTACAACAGAGACCAGCCCTACAAAAAGTCACGTCACAATGGCGCAGGTTCACTAATTTTACAATTGTATGTACTAAGACAAGAAAATGTTTATTGTTACTATAAATACTTTGTAAACCTATTGCGGCCTGAACCCGCAAAATAGGAAGCAGCTGTGTAACCTCTCGAGCAACTCACGACGGCAGCCCTAAAAGTTCCTAAGTGGTAAACCCAGAGAACTTAACCTGGCGAGCTGACAGAAGAAAAGTCACTGTCCCATAGCTCAGAGTCCCCACCCGTGTGGATCACATCGACAATGCGACCGTCAAGTACCTGGCCATCGTGATGGCCAACAAACAGGTGCACCTCACGCAGAGCCACGTCATTTCGCAAGTTTTGCGATAGAACAAAGATAAAAATCTAAACGAGCTACTCGATGAAGCAGAAGCATCCTTATATGACAACATTACTCACCAGGTCATTAGAGGCCAAATGACGGGTACATAAATGGCTGCTTTCAACGCAACAGGCAGCTTTGTGGTCAAGGACGCCCTCGTCCTTAGCCATAGAGCCGGTGGTGGCCAAGGACGAGGGGAAATTCATGAGCTAACGCAAAACCAATTTTGCTACACCGAAACACAACCCCATAATGGTAAAAGCCAAATAAGCAATAAAAATAAGATCATGCTACAGGACAAGATCCTTAACATGACAAACCATTCGGCAGACCAAGGAAACTAATTATGCCAGTTTTGGCCAGTACCCAAAATATAATATATACTCGTATAATAGGTAAATGGGGTTTCCGGGTGCGGTATAACAAAATGGGTAGTCCAACACTTTGATGAGGAGAAAGACGTTGTAGTCACTACAACTACCAAAGAAGCCAAAAAGCTCGAAGAGAGACTGACGCGTCGCGTAGAAGACTTAGTGAAGAACAAGGGCACACTTTGGCTTCAATCCTTACCAAGTGACTCAAAGTAAATACTACCGTGTAAGCTTGATCACTTTGGGTCTATGATAATGGCTGCATGGTTAGCAGGAGCTAGAGAAATCCTCTTCGGGGATATTAACAAGTTGCCCTTTTTGGACAGGGAAAACGTATTTCAACTATGGTCTACCAGTCGAAACTAAGTGACTGGCATCAGCTAGAAACATTAACTTACGCTCTGAGCGAGATATACTCATGTATATACTCGTTAAAGCAGCTACTGCATTCCCTGAAGGTGAAAAGATATATCGGAGCACTAATACCCAAAGCGACCACAAAGACTTTTTTCTTGGTTCATACTCAGAAGGAGAAGGCTCTCCTGGCCAGCTAGGGTATGGTTGTCGTGCTGCTTCACGCATCCTAATTATACATGAAGTTTGGGGTTTGGTCTATGAGTCCGTAATCATAATAAACACCTCAAACAGGAGACTTCAGATCCACGATAGCGTCCTCAATGCAGTACTGGCAGTGTCTAGATAGACACACTGAGTTTTGTCTATTACACCGACCATTTTGACAACGACAGTGCGTGTTTCGTAAAACGTATGGTGGACGCCCTAAACTACAACCTTAAGATGGCCCTAGGGCATCGAGAAGCTGCGGCCGTGGACCCCAATACCTACTCACACACCATAACACTCATACCCTTCCACTTCTTATGTTTATTGACTTTGTTTTTAATTTTTAATAACCTGTTTTTCAACTATAACTACACATTTAATTTGATTACATGTTTTAAATAAATATAATTTTATTTTCATTTTACCTCTAGGCCGTGTTAAAAATACCTCAATGTTTAATTCTGACTTTTAAGGTTCATTTTATTGGTAATCTCGGGTAGAATTAATTGATATAATATTTTGTTTTTTTTTTGTGAAGTAAAATTATATTTACATTTTGATTGTGATTTTGTTTGTAATCTTCTTCTGTTAATGTTGTAAAATTGTGCTGTGTCACACAGAACATTAAATCTGCCTATTCGAATAGTCCTGGGCCACCAAGATACAGACTATACCCAGTTAAGGGTCCATTGCCACTTCTTTTGTGTGTTCTGTTTGTTTTAATCTCTATTTTTTTTTCTCCATAACAACTTGTACGTGTCAATAAATAATTATTTAAAAATGAAATAATATATTATGGCTGCTTTCATCGCAACAGGTGGCTTTGCCGGCAATGGACGATGGGAATTCGATGAGCGAACGCAAAATCATTTTTGCTCAATCAAAAAACCCCAAAGACATCATAGTGGTGACAGCCAAATAAGCAAAATAAACTATAAGATCATGCTAAAGGACAAAATCCTTAAAATGGCACAAAACATTTGGCAGATCAAGGAAACCAATTATACCCAGCTTTGGCTATACCCAAAAATAAAATAGGTAAATGGGGATCCTGGGTGAGGAGACAGCCTGGGTTGTCCAATACTTTGACGGGGAGTCAAACATTATAGCCACAACGATATCGAAGTATCGAAGAATACCAAGATAGCCAAAGAGCTCAAAAAGAGGCTAGCGCGTCGCCTAGGAGACTTAGTGAAAAATAGGTTTCGCACTGTGGCTTAAATACTTGCCAACTGATTCAAAGATAATTTTCTGCCGTATATAGGTAGACGAAGCTTTAGTAAATCACTTTGGGTCTATAATAACGGCTACACGGACGGTAGGCACGAGCGAAATCTTCATGGGGGATGTTTACCAGCTACCCTTTTTGGACAAGGAACACCAATTTCAACTATGGTTTACCTTATCCCTGCCCTAACCCTACGTCAAATTGGTCGAATCATAACAAATATAGTCATAATCTAACCGTATTGTTACTATAAATAGTTTGTTGTGGCGAAAACCCACAAAACAGGAGGCAGCTGTGCAACTTCTTGAAGAATTCGCGAATGTAGCCCCAAAAGTTTGAGGATGGCGATTATACGCAAAAAAACAGCGTCGCTACTTAGGAGAGTGAGGGATTGTCAAAACAGCATCCTGAAAACTGTAGCTAAACCTTCATAAAGGTAAACGAATAAATTGCTAACAGTTCGGCGCGGAGTTACAACTCACAAGGTTTATAAAAATCTGTTGAGGATTTTATTTTATTTACATTTATTGGTAATAAAAAAAATAGTTACATGCTAGAGAAAATACAAGAAATCCTAAAAACTATAATAATTAATACGTTACCCAAGCCATGGATTAATAGAGATGAAGTCATTTTGCTATTCATCGACAGCATAAAGGGAAACGCCTAATCCTGGTCATGTTTTGCCCAACAATGTGGTAAATACAAAAAAATACCCATATAATAACTAAAATATTGCTATTACTTGTATGAGACAAAAACTCCATCATTTTGCTATTCATCGACAGCATAAAGGGAAACGCCAAATCCTGGCCATGTTTTGCCCATCAATGTGGTAAATACAAAAAAAATACCCATTTAGTAACTAAAATATTGCTATTATTTATTTGAAATGAAAACTTCGGAATTAAAAGCCAATTTAATCAAGACACTCAATCGTTTATTGCCTTATCTAACACTTCCGGTTAATAGTCAATCCTGCCTGTCATTCAATAGAGATGGCACCTTTTACTGAAAAAAATCGATACACCGGTAACCAAAAACTGATTTTTTGATATTTTTTTTTTATTATGTAGTGGTTTCGCATTTCTTATTTCCATAAAGAAACATATAATCGTTGACCATTTTCGTGTCTCTAATTACGATCCATTGAACTCAAAACTTGTTTTGAAGAGAACTGAATGATGACTTACCCAGTAAATGGTAGCTATATTGTAGTGCTCACATATTTTTTTTTCTTTTTTTTTCTTTTAACGTTGCCCAACACTAGGAATTACTCCTGTATCGTGGGTGCACAAGACACCCAGACCCGAAACAACTATATGTAGGCCATACAAATATTTGTTCCGTGCGAGGATCGAACCCGCGACACGCAGCGTAGCAGCCTAACGCTCAACCACTACGCCAACCGTGCCGTCAACAAATGTTTTATGCAATTAAACAATATTTATGAGATTTCAATATATACAATTATTTTTTTATTAAAATTGTTTTTACAATCTTCAGCAGCCGCAACAACAAAAATAAACTAAAACCGATTCTGTTTACAGTATTTTTTATAATATCGGTTTTTCGATGAATAGATCTTGTATCGGCAGTATCCCTACGTCTACGTATGCCCAGGAATTTATCCGCTACGAATAAATTACGTACGTCAATAATATTCGTAATTGAAAACTGATTGACATTGACATTTCACATTTGTTTGGTGCTTTGCAACTGGTGTTTTTTTTTGTCGACTTCGTTTTTCTATTTGATTTTCCGACGATTACCCATTAAAATTTGGAAGAAAAAAAAATAGAATAGGGGTTCTATATAATTTTTTTTTACTACAAAAAACTACTAAAAAGTTCCAAACGAGTCCCTTTTCAAGAAGTCTGATGCAGTTGGTGGCATTATATCTATTATTATAACTAAAATGACTGCCACCAGCTGCAGCAAATTGCTTAAAAAGTGAATTGTTCAGGAGTACTATCACCCCAAAATAACCGATATAGATTTTTTTATGTTTCTTATAATCCATACCTTAAACACGCTTATTTTTACCTCTTTCAAAACATTTAAGAAGCCTTAATTTCAGACTCCTGAGTATTACCCCCGTCAAACACTAAGTTCCTAGTTGTAAAAAGAATCCTTTTTTACAAACTTTTATGTAACTTGCAACGTTCGTATGAGAACTTTCTCTTACACAAGATGAAGAGAGTCTTAGGCTTGTTTAAAAAAAACCTTTTAAATTAGTATTTCTTATAGTTCCGAAGAACGATGCAGCAAACGCAACCAGCCGCAGTACCCTTCAGTGTTACCCCTCGTTGCTCCAAGACACACAAAGTGGATCGGAAAGAGTACAACAGAGACCAGCCCCACAAAAAGTCACGTCACAATAGCGCAGGTTCACTTTTACAATTGTATGTACTAAGACAAAAAATGTTTATTGTTACTATAAATACTTTGTAAACCTTTTGCGGCCAGAACCCCCAAAATAGGAAGCAACTGTGTAACCTCTCGAACAACTCACGATGGCAGCCCTAAAATTTAATAAATGGTAAACCCAGAGAACTTAACCTGGCGAGCTGACAGAAGAAAAGTCACTGTCCCATAGCTCAGAGTCCCCACCCGTGTGGATCACATCCACAATGCGACCGTCAAGTACCTGGCCATCGTGATTGCCAACAAACAGGTGCACCTCACGCAGAGCCACGTCATTTCGCAAGTTTTGCGATAGAACAAAGATAAATATCTAAACGAGCTACTTGATGAAGCAGAAGCATCCTTATATAACAACATTACTCAACAGGTCATTAGAGGCCAAATGACGGCTACATAAATGGTTGAAAAATGTTTAACCACGACAGTATTTGTACGCCGCTGACGGCTAGGCATAGCGTTCTTTTCTTAAATTATTATAACATCTGTACCTAACCTACCTATGTTCAACAAATAAAATATTTGTATTTGTATTTTGTATTTGTATTTGCTTTCAACGCAACAGGCAGCTTTGTGGTCAAGGACGCCCTCGTCCTTAGCTATAGAGCCGGTAGTGGCCACGGACGAGGGGAAATTCATGAGCTACCGCAAAACCAATTTTGCTACACCGAAACACAACTCCATAATGGTAAAAGCCAAATAAGCAATAAAAATAAGATCATGCTACAGGACAAGATCCTTAACATGACACAAACCATTCGGCAGACCAAGGAAACTAATTATGCCAGTTTTGGCCAGTACCCAAAATTTAATATATATAATAAGTAAATGGGGTTGCCGGGTGCGGTAAAACAAAATGGGTAGTCCAACACGTTGATAAGGAGAAAGACGATGTAGTCACTACAACTACCAAAGAAGCCAAAAAGCTCGAAGAGAGACTGATGCGTCGCGTAGAAGACTTAGTGAAGAACAAGTGCACACTTTGGCTTCAATACTTGCCAAGTGACTAAAAGTAAATACTACCGTGTAAGCTTGGTCACTTTGGGTCTATGATAATGGCTGCATGGTTAGCAGGAGCTAGAGAAATCCTCTTCGGGGATATTAACCAGCTACCCTTTTTGGACAGGGAAAACGTATTTCAACTATGGTCTACCAGTCGAAACTAAGTGACTGGCATCAGCTAGAAACATTAACTTACGCTCTGAGCGAGATATACTCGTGTATATACTCGTTAAAGCAGCTACTGCATTCCCTAAAGGTGAAAAGATATATCGGAGCACTAATACCCAAAACGACCACAAAGACTTTTTTCTTGGTTCACACTCAGAAGGAGAAGGCTCTCCTGGCCAGCTAGGGTATGGTTGTCGTGTTGCTTCACGCATCCTAGTTATACATGAAGATCAGGGTTTGTTCTATGAGTCGGTAATCATAATAAACACCTCAAGCAGGAGACTTCAGATCCACGATAGCGTCCTCAATAAAGTACTGGCAGTGTCTAGATAGACACACTGAGTTTTGTCTATTACACCGACCATTTTGATAACGATATTGCGTGTTTCGCAAAACGTGTGGTGGACGCGCATACAATAACGGTCCTAAACTACAACCTTAAGATGGCCCTAGGGCATCGAGAAGCTGCGGCCGTGGACCCCAATACTCACACACCATAACACTCATACCCTTCCACTTATTATGTTTATTAACTTTGTTTTAATTTTTAATAACCTGTTTTTCAACTATAACTACACATTTAATTTAATTACATGTTTAAAATAAATATAATTTTATTTACATTTTACCTCTAGGCCGTGTTAAAAATACCTCAATGTTTAATTCTGACTTTTAAGGTTCATTTTATTGGTAATCTCGGGTAGAATTAATTGATATAATATTTTGTTTTTTTTTTTGTGAAGTAAAATTATATTTACATTTTGATTGTGATATTGTTTGTAATCTTCTTCTGTTAATGTTGTAAAATTGTGCTGTGTCACACAGAACATTAAATCTGCCTATTCGAATAGTCCTGGGCCACCAAGATACAGACTATACCCAGTTAAGGGTCCATTGCCACTTCTTTTGTGTGTTCTGTTTGTTTTAATCTCTATTTTTTTTTCTCCATAACAACTTGTACGTATTATGGCTGCTTTCATCGCAACAGGTGGCTTTGCCGGCAATGGACGATGGGAATTCGATGAGCGAACGCAAAATCATTTTTGCTCAATCAAAAAACCCCAAAGACATCATAGTGGTGACAGCCAAATAAGCAAAATAAACTATAAGATCATGCTTAAGGACAAAATCCTTAAAATGGCACAAAACATTTGGCAGATCAAGGAAACCAATTATACCCAGCTTTCGCTAGTACCCAAAAATAAAATAGGTAAATGGGGATCCTGGGTGAGGAGACAGCCTGGGTTGTCCAATACTTTGACTGGGAGTAAAACATTATAGCCACAACGATATCGAAGTATCGAAGAATACCAAGATAGCCAAAGAGCTCAAAAAGAGGCTAGCGCGTCGCCTAGGAGACTTAGTGAAAAATAGGTTTCGCACTGTGGCTTAAATACTTGTCAACTGATTCAAAGATAATTTACTGCCGTATAAAGGTGGACAAAGCTTTAATAAATTACTTTGGGTCTATAATAACGGCTACACGGACGGTAGGCACGAGTGAAATCTTCATGGGGGATGTTTACCAGCTACCCTTTTTGGACAAGGAACACCAATTTCAACTATGGTTTACCTTATCCCTGCCCTAACCCTACGTCAAATTGGTCGAATCATAATAAATATAATCATAATCTTACCGTGTTGTTACTAAAAATACTCGTAGTTTGTTGTGGCGAGAACCCACAAAACAGGAGGCAGCTGTGCAACTTCTTGAAGAATTCGCGAATGTAGCCCCAAAAGTTTAAGAATGACGATTATACGCAAAAAAACAGCGTCGCTACTTAGGAGAGTGAGGGACTGTCAAAACAGCATCCTGAAAACTGTAGCTAAACCTTCATAAAGGTAAACGAATAAATTGATAACAGTTCTTCGCGGAGTTACAACTCACAGGTTTAAAAAAATCTGTTAAGGATTTTATTTTATTTATATTTATTGGTAACAAAAAAAACAGTTACATGCTAGAGAAAATACAAGGAATCCTAAAAACTGAAATAACTAATATGTTAACCAAGCCATGGATTATTTAGATGAAGTCATTTTGCTATTCATCGACAACATAAAGGGAAACGCCAAATCCTGGCCATGTTTTGCCCATCAATGTGGTAAATACAAAAAAAATACCCATTTAGTAACTAAAATATTGCTATTACTTGTTTGAAATGAAAACTCCGGAATTAAAAGCCAATTTAATCAAGACACTCAATTATTTATTGCCTTATCTAACACTTCCGGTTACTAGTCAATCCTGCCTCTCATTCAATAGAGATGGCACCTTTTACTGAAAAAAAGTCGATACGCCGGTAACCAAAAATCGATTTTTTGAAAATCTTTTTTTTAATATGTAGTTGTTTCGCTTTTCTTATTTCCTTAGAGAAACATATAATCGTTGACCAATTTCGTGTCTCTAATAATGATCCATTGAACTAAAACTCATTTTGAAGGGAACTTAATGATCCAACACACACGCCACCACCATTGAGACATTTGAGTGAGCATGACATACTCTCAGTCGCCAGGACACATTCAAGTCAATAAAGGACGTACCCAGTAAATGGTAGCTTTATTGTAGTGCTCACATAAATGTTTTATGCAATTAAACAATATTTATGAGATTTCAATCTATACAACGGAAAGATAGTTTTTACAATCTTCAGCAGCCCCAACAACAAAAATAAACTAAAACGGATTTCTGTTTACAGTATTTTTCATAACAAAGATTTTTCGATCTTGTATCGACGGTATCCCTACGTACGTATGCCCAGGGGTTGCGGATAAATTACGTACGTCATTAATATTCGTAATTGAAAACTGATTGACATTGACATTTCACATTTTGTTTGGTGCTTTGCAACTTGTTTTTTTTTTTTTGTCGACTGCGTTTTACTTTTTGATTTTCCGACGATTACGATTATGGACCCTGTAACCGCTCCCGATGACGACCTTAGCTTTACATTGAATTCTGTACCCGCCTCTCACGACGACCCTGGCTTGCCAATGGATACCGGACAGTAGGTTGTTGTGCCCACGTGATGACTATTGTGTGGTTTTTGGGCTGGGCAAGGTTTCAATCAGTGCTTGTCATTTATTTCAATGAGAACGAATAAAAAATCAGTAAACTATACTCATAAATAGATTTTTTCTAACCTCGAATTTTTGTATATGATTTATAAATGTCCAACCGAGTTCTATTTAAAACAATAGTGGTTGTTCCTTTATCTATGATGTCAACCCTAATGCCAATTATTGGTTTCTTTCATGGGCGTCACTTGGCCAAAACCTCTCATTGTTACTATAAATAGTTTGTTTTGGCGAGAGACCACAAAACAGGAGGCAGCTGTGCAACTTCTTGAGGAGTTCGCGAAGGTAGCCCCAAAAAATCCATAATGGCCAACCCAGAGAGTTACGAAATTGCCACGCCGTGCCCTAACCTGGTGAGCTGACAGGGATGAGATTATTGCCCCATGGCCCACAGTCCCCTCTCGTGAGTACGATCATATTTACAATGCGCTCGTCGAGTAGGTACCTGGAAATAAAAACGGCCACGAAACAGGTACACCTCACACAATGCCACGACATTTTGCATGCTTGTCGGTAGAACAAAGAGAAACAGCTAAACGAGCTACTCGATAAAATCGAAGGTGCCGTAGATGAAAACATTTCTCAGCAGGTCATTAGAGGGGAAATGACGACGCATACTTTTCTAAATGTATTCCTGGGTAAACTGCGGTGTTTTCCTACAGACGAACTCCACAAAGAAGGGTGCCGCCGCAGGTCCTCATCTTGTTGCCGAATTGGTTTCCAAACAAGATGATGTAAACTTCATAAAGGTAAACGAATTAATTGCTAACAGTTCAGCGCGGAGTTGTACTGTTACTGTTGTACTGTTATTTTATTTATTTTTATTGTTAACAAAAAAAAAACAGTTACATGCTAGAGAAAATACAAGAAATCCTAAAAACTGAAATCACTTACATGTTACCCATACCATGGATTATTATAGATGCAAGTCATTTTGTTATTCATCGACAGCATAAATTTACTCAACTATTACTTAAGCAACTAATATGAGGGTGTGAAAGAGTCACCACGAACCTGCAACGCAAAGGGCAACTGAAGGAACAATGGTTTGTTTTAGTCAGTAAGAGTCTGACACGCCCTCCTGCTCCACCCTGAGCGGAAAAATACATCTGATTATTTCTCACCTTCAAAAAAAAAGTTTGGACTTAATTTGGAGGCCATTTGCTTAGACACAAAGAATAAGGGTTGGTGCTGACAGATTACCGATCCCAAGAGTCAGAACATTTGCCACCTGGTATTCACTTTTTCTCCCGATTTGAGTCTTCAATATTGTTAACAAATTTACACACCCGTAGTGTGGGTATTCCCAGCAATCGAAGCCAAGAATGCTTTAATGAGATGGTTTCAAGACCTGACGTATTATCAAACTTAAAATTTAATTTGGTCGTTAAGATGACCAACACCCAAACACAAACACCTAGACAGTACTTATCCCAGCCTAACACTTACACATGTCTAGGGGTAGCGGATAAATTCTGAAAATGAGTTACCGCACCCCTGGGCACTCAGGCAGGGAAGGAACAGGGGTGGGTTTTAGTCAGTAAGAGTCTGACACGTCCTCCTGCTCCACCCAGAGCGGGAGAAGTCATTGGATGGTTTCCCAACCCACAAAAAAAAGCCCACACTCACACACCATAACACTTCATAAGTTTATTGACTTTTTTATTTATTTATAATAACCTGTTTATCAACTTTAACTACATATCTAATTTGATTTTATGTTTAAATTAAATATAATGTTATTTTCATATTATCTTTTGGTCATGTTAAGAATACCTCAATTTTTAATTCTGACTTTTTATTTTCATTTTATTGCTAATCGCGGGTAGTTTTAATTGATAGATTTTTTTTGTGATTTAAAATTATATTTAAATTTTAATTGTGATTTTTTTTTGTTTGTAGTCTTCTTCTGTCAATATTTTAAAATTGTGCTATATCACACATAACATTGAATCTACCTATTCTAATAGACCTGGGCCACCAAGATACAGACTATACCTAGTTTAGAGTCCATTGCCACTTCTTTTGTGTATTGTTTGTTTTATTCTCAATAAATTGTATTTTTTTTCCTCCAAACAATAAAAAATAAATAAATATTAAATAATATATGGATGAAGGTGGCTTTACCGGCCATGGACGATGGGAATTCGATGAGCTAACGCAAAATCATTTATGCTCAACCAAGAAACCCTGATCACATCATAATGGTGACAGCCAAATAAGCAAAAGAAACTATAATATCATGCTACAGGACAAAATCCTTAAAATGGCATTAACCATTTGGCAGATCAAGGAAACCAATTATACCCGGCTTTGGCGAGTACCCAACTTTGGGTCTATAATAATGGCTGCAAGATTGATAGGACAGAGCAAAATCTTCATGGAGGATGTTAACCGGCTACCCTTTTTTTTTTTTTGGGGGGGTGGGAAATCATCCTATGACTTCTTCCGCTCTAGGGTGGAGCGGAAGGGCGTGTCAGACTCTTACTGACTTTACTCAAGGCAGGGAGGAACAGGGGTGGGTTTTAACCCACCCCTGTTCCTCCCTGCCTTGAGTGCCCAGGGGCGAGGTAACCCTTTCGAATTTATCCTCCACCCCCGGGCAGAAAAAAAAAAAAAAAAAAAACCGGCTACCCTTTTTGGACAGAGAAAACCAATTCAACTTTGGTCTACCCAACCCCTCCCCTAACCCTACGTCAACTTGGTCGAATTATAATAAATATAATCATTATCTAACCGTCTTGTTACTGTAAATAGTTTGTTGTGGCGAGAACCCACAATACAGGAGGCAGCTGTGCAACTCCTTGAGGAATTCACGAATGTAGCCCCAAAATTTCCAGGATAGCGATTATACGCAACAAAACAGCGTCGCTACTTGGGCGAGTGAGGGCAGTCAAAACAGCATCCTGGAAGCGGTAGCTGAGAGCTTCGGCTCTCCGATTGTTCAGCAGTTTGTGCGGCGGTTGTTTCGTACTTACACTAGATAATAAGTTTTTTCGATGCTACTAACACTATGGACTTTTGCGTTCAAAATAAAGGTATTTGTTAATAATTGCCTAGAGCCCCCTCCCATGAGAACGATCATATTGACAATGCGCTCGTCGAGTAGGTACCTGGCAATAAAAACGGCAATGAAACAGGTACACCTCACGCAATGCTACGACATTTTTCATGCTTTTCGGTAGAAAAAAGAAAAACTGCTAAACGAGCTACTCAATGAAGTAGAAGGAGCTGTATATGAAAACATTACTTAGCAGGTCGTGAGAGGGGAAATAAACTTAGTCTTCCTAGGTAAACTACGATGTTTTTCAACAGACGAACTCCACAAAGAAGCAGGCGTCCTGCGCATCTGACAGTTGCCTGAGGTTCCTTCTTCAACTTGTTGCCGAATAGGTTTCCAAACAAAATGTCGAAAACTTCATAAAGGTAAACGAATAAATTGCTAACAGTCCGGCGAGGAGTTGTACTGTTACAGCGCACAGGTTTAAAAAAATCTGTTGAGAATTTCATTTTATTTATTTTTTATTGCTAATTAAAAAAACAGTTACATGCTAGAGAAAATACAAGAAATCCTAAAAACTGAAATCACTAATATGTAACCCAAGCCATGGATTATTTTAGATGAAGTCATTTTGCTATTCATCAACAGCATAAAATTACTCAACTATAACTTAAGCAACTAATATGAGGGTGTGAAAGAGTCACCGCGGCCCAGCAACCCAAAGGGCAACTAAAGGAACATTGGTTGGTTTTAGTCAGTAAGAGTCTGACACGCCTTCCTGCTCCACCCAGAGCGGGAAAAAAAAATTCTGATGATTTCTAACCATCAAAAAAAAAGTAAGGACTTATTATGGAGGCCATTTGCTTACACACAAAGAGGAAGGGTTGGTGCTGACAGTTAGACATTCACTTTTTCTCCCGATTCTAATCTTCAATATTGTTATAAATTTACACACCCGTAGTGTGGGTATTCCCAGCATTCAAAGCCAAGAATGCATGAAAGAGATGGTTTCAAGACTTGACGTATGACCAAACTGAAAATTTAATTTGCTCATTGAGATTACCAGCACCCATACACAAACACCCTCACCTAGACAATACTTATCCCAGCCCAACACTCACACAACATAATACTCATACCGTTCCACTTCTTATGTTTGTTGACTTTGTTTTGAATTTTTAATTGCTTGTTTTTCAATTATAATTAGATAAAATTTTGATTTTATGTTTTAATTAAATATAATTTTATTTTCATAAATCTGTTGGCCATGTTAAGAATACCTCAATTTTTGATTCTGACTTTTATTGGTAATCTCGGGTAGTTTTAATTGATACATTTTGTTTTTTTTTTCGAATTTGTTTTTGTTTGTAATCTTCTTCTATTTTCAGTGTATTTTTAAATTGTGCTATATCGATGGGAAATCGATGAGCTAACGCAAAATAATTTTTGATACTCCGAAAATCCCGAAGACCCCATAGTGGTCACAGCCAATTAAGCAAAAGAAACTAAGATCATGCTATAGGACGAAATCCTTCAAATGGCACTAACCATTTGGCTGATCAAGGAAACCAATTATACCCAGCTTTGGCCAGTACCCAAAAATAAAATAGGTAAATGGGGTTCCTGGGTGAGGTAACACAGCCTGGGTTGTTCAATACTTTGATGGGGAGTAAAACATTGTAGCCACAACGATATAGAAGTTTCGAAGAGTACCGAGATAGCCAAAGAGCTCAAAAAGGGGTTAGCGCATAGCCTAGGAGACTCAGTGAAGAATAGGTAATTATCTTTGAATCAGTGGCAACTGATTCAAAGATAAAACACTACCGTGTAAAGATAGACGAAGACAAAGCTTTAATGAACAACTTTGGAACTATAATAATGGCTGCACGGTTGATAGGAACAAGCGAAATCTTCATAGAGGATATTAACGAGCTACCGTTTTTGGACAGGGAAAACCAATTTCAACTATGGCCTACCCGTCGAAACTTAGTGACTGGCATCAGCCTGGAACATTAACTTACGCTCAGACCGAGATATACTCGTGTATATACTCGTTAAAGCAGCTAATGCATTCTCTGAAGGTGAAAAGATATATCGGAGCACTAATACTCAAAGCTACCGGAAAGACTATTTTCTTGGTTCACACTCAGGAGGAGAAGGCTCTCCTCGCCAGCTAGGGTGTGGTTGTCGTGCTGCATCACGCAACCTAATAATACATAAAGTACAGGTTTTGGTCTATGAGTCCTTAATCATAATGAACACCCCAAGCAGGAGACTTCAGATCCACGATAGCGTCCCCCATGCTGTACTGGCAGTGTCTAGACACATTTTGAGTTTAGTCTATTACACTGACCATTTGGACGACGCCATTGCGTGTTTCGCAAAACGTGTGGTGGACGCGCCTTCAATAACGGTCGTAAACAACAACCTTATGATGGCCCTGGGGCATCGAGAAGCTGCGGCCACGGAATTATTCTAAAAATCTCGAAATCCGTGACCTACAGTCAGAAATATAGTTTACCTTCTTATATTGTTAACTTTGTATGCCTGCTCGAATCATAATAAATAATAAAATATATATTCGTAATCTAACCGTATTGGATTGGAACCGTACAGCGGCCTATTGGATGTTGACAGGTTAACCTGTCAACATCCAATAGGCCGCTGAGTGCCGGTAATCGGGATTACCCGACAACGTCCAATAGGCCCCAGTGTGCCGATCCGACTAGCGCGGTTTCAACCTCTATTACTAATTAACTAAACGTCATATTCCTGTGGAAATTTTAACATACTCGGAGAATGATAGTATAGTAGTTTTACAAACATTTCCATGGACAAATACTGTTTCGAAAAAAAATAAAAAAAGTTTTTAGTAGCATGTTTACGTTTGTGATTGGCGGACGAAATTTTGCTAGAATTGTGTGTTTTAAACAGTTTTGTGTTTGTTTATGTGTTATGTTGAGTATTATATTTATTGCTGTGTTATTATTACGTCGTAATAACATCGGTTTAGATAAATATTTTGAAGAAATATTACGTAATAACATTTTTATCAAGGTCAGCCGATTTTATTCGTATTGTTATTGTGAGCGTGAATGATGTGAGCTTGTATGTGTTATTTAAAGTTTGAGGGTATGTATTTATTCTAAGGTAGTTATTACATAGTATTAGAAAAAAAACGCAACACAAAACGCAACGCAAACGCAGAAACGCAATTTGAAAAAGCAGTTACTTTGTTTCGTTTCCGTAATATGAAGTTTGAGTATGAATAATAGGAAAATATTTTATCGGACTGTAAAAAAAAACAATGTTATTAGTTTACTTGTCTATTCGTAGTGTAACATGCAAAATTTCGTGTTGATTGATACAGTGGTTTTATCAGAAACCAACTTATCACGTGAACAGACACTATTCCCGCCAAATCGTTTATAACAGCATTTGATTAGAATTCAACTCTCGTAACACAAGTATTGTTTACATTTTATTATAAGGTATGTTTATTCAACAACCCACAAAAAAATACTTCAAGTGCCTCGCACTAATAGAAGCGTCAGCGATCCGTTTTATGTAAACAAAGTCGTAAACATGTCAATGGCGGGAAACAGCGCGGATGTTGACGGATGTGGCGGTTTCGCGCGTAAAGATGTTCACAGGTACTATAAATAGTTTGTTTTGGCGAGAACCCACAAAACAGGAGGCAGCTATGCAACTTCTTGAGGAATTCGCTAAGGTAGCCCCAAAAGTTCCAGTATGGATAACCCGAAGTTCCGAAATTGCTTCGCCGTGCCAGAACCTGGCGAGCTGACAAGGATGAGATCATTGCCCCATTGCCTACAGTGCCCTCTCGTGAGTACGATCATATTGACAATGCGCTCGTCGAGTTGGTAGTGTCCAGGAAATAAAACGGCCTCGAAAAAAGTACACCTCACGCAATTCCACGACATTTTGCATGCTTTCAGTAGAACAAAGAGAAACAGCTAAACGAGCTTCTCAATGAAGTCGAAGAAGCCGTATATGAAAACATTACTCAGCAGGTCATTAGAGGGAAAATAACGAGCGAATCATTTTTTTCGTACGTAAACTGCGATGTTTTCCAACAGACGAACTCCACAAAGAAGCAGGCGTCCTGCATATCCGACAGTTGCTTGAAGTTTCTTCTTCAACTTGTTTCCGAATTGGTTGCCAAACAAGATGTTGACAACTTCATAAAGGTAAACGAATAATTTGCTAACAGTACGGCGCAGGGTTGTACCGTTACAACAGGTTTTAAAAAATCTGTTGAGGATTTTATTTTATTTATTTTTTATTGGTAACTAAAAACAGTTACATGCTAGAGAAAATATAAGAAATCCTAAAAACTGAAATCACTTACGTGTTACCCACACCATGGATTATTATTGATGAAGTCATTTTGCTATTCATCGACAGCGTAAATTTACTCAACAATTATTTAAGCAACTAATATGAAGGTGTAAAAGAGTCAACGCGGCCCTGCAAACCAAAGGGCAACTGAAGGAACATTGGTTCTGCCCGGGGTCGAGGATAAATTGAAATTAAAATGAAAGAGTTACCTTGCCCCTGGGCAATCCAGGGCAGGGAAGGAACAGGGGTGAGTTTTAGTTAGTAAGAGTCTGACACGCCCTTCTGCTCCACCCAGAGCGGGAGATGTCGTTGGATGATTTCCCACGCCACAAAAAAGAAAACGAACATTGGTTGGTTTTAATCAGTAAGAGTCTAACCTGGTCCATCCAGAGCGGGAAAAGACATCTTATGATTTCTCACAATCAAAAAAAAAGTTAGGACTTATTTTGGAGGCCATTTGGTTACACACGAAGAGGATGGGTTGGTGCTGACAGATTACTGGTCCCAAGAGTCCGAAAAACATTTGCCACCTGGTATTCACTTTTTCTCCCGATTCAAGTCTTCAATATTGTTAACAAATTTACACACCCGTAGTGTGGGTATGCCCAGCATTCGAAGCCAAGAATGCATTAAAGAGATGGTTTCAAGACCTGACGTATGACCAAACTGAAAATATAATTTGCTCATTGAGATGACCAGCATATACACAAACACCCTCACCTAGACAATACTTATCCCAGCCCAACACTCACACACCATAATACTCATACCCTTCCACTTCTTATGTTTGTTGACTTTGTTTTTACTTTTTATATATTTTTATAAATTATGTATTTCAATTTTTATTGTGATTTTGTTTACAATCTTCTTCTGTGAATATAGTAAAATAAAATAATGCTGTGTCACACAAAAAGTTGAATCTACCTATTGTAATAGTCCTGTGACACCAAGATACAGACTATAACTAGTTTAAGGTCCATTGCCACTTTTTTTTGTATTTTGTTTGTTTTATTCTCAACTGTATATTTTTTTTTCCTCATAAAAACTTGTGTGTCAAATAAATAAATAATTAAAAATTAAATAATATATGCTTTCATCCTAACAGGTGGTTTTGCCAGCCATGGACGATAAAAATCGATGAGCTAACGCAAAATAATTTTTGATACTCCGAAAATTCCGAAGACCCCTTAGTCGTCACAGCCAGATAAGCAAAAGAAACTAAGATTATGCTATAGGACGAAATCCTTAAAAATGGCACTAACCATTTGTCTGATCAAGGAAACCAATTATACCCAGCTTTGGCCAGTACCCAAAAATAAAATAGGTAAATGGGGTTCCTGGGTGAGGTAAGACAGCCTAGGTTGTTCAATAGTTTGATGAGGAGTAAAACATTGTAGCCACAACGATATCGAAGCTTCGAAGAATACCGAGAAAGCCAGAGAGCTCAAAAAGGGGCTTGCACATAGCCTAGGAGACTTAGTAAAGAATAGGTAGTGAATTATCTTTGAATCAGTGGCAACTGATTCAAAGATAAAACACTACCGTGTAAAGATAGACGAAGACGAAGCTTTAATGAACAACTTTGGAACTATAATAATGGCTGCACGGTTGATAGGAACGAGCGAAATCTTCATAGGGTATATTAACCAGCTACCGTTTTTGGACAGGGAAAACCAATTTCAACTATGGCCTACCCGTCGAAAGTTAGTGACTGGCATCAGCCTGGAACATTAACTTACGCTCTGAGCGAGATATACTCGTGTATATACTCGTTAAAGCAGCTAATGCATTCTCTGAAGGTGAAAAGATATATCGGAGTACTAATACTCAAAGCTACCGGAAAGACTATTTTCTTAGTTCACACTCAGGAGGAGAAGGCTCTCCTCGCCAGCTAGAGTGTGGTTGTCGTGCTGCATCACGCATCCTAATTATACATAAAGTTCAGGTTTTGGTCTATGAGTCCTTAATCATACTTAACACCCCAAGCAAGAGACTTCAGATCCACGATAGCGTCCGCCATGCTGTACTGGCAGTGTCTAGACACATTGGGAGTTTTGTCTATTACACTGACCATTTGGACGACGCCATTGCATGTTTCGCAAAACGTGTGGTGGACGCGCCTTCAATAACGATCGTAAACAACAACCTTATGATGGCCCTGGGGCATCGAGAAGCTGCGGCTATGAAATTATTCTAAAAATCTCGAAATTCGTGATCTACAGTCAGAAATATAGTTTACCTTATTATATTGTTAACTTTGTATGCCTGGTCGAATCATAATAAATAATTAAATATATACCCGTGATCTAACCGTATTAATACTATAAATAGTTTGTTTTGGCTAGAACCCACAAAACAGGAGGCAGCTATGCAACTTCTTGAGGAATTCGCTAAGGTTGCCCCAAAAGTTCCAGAATGGCCAACCCCGAAAGTTCCGAAATTGCTTCGCCGTGCCAGAACCTGGCGAGTTGACAAGGATGAGATCATTGCCCCATTGCCTACAGTCCCCTCTCATGAGTACGATTATATAATATTGACAATGCGCTCGTCGAGTTGGTAGTTTCCAGGAAATAAAAACGGCCTCTAAACAAGTACACCTCACGCAATTCCACGACATTTTGCATGCTTTTCAGTAGAACAAAGAGAAACAGCTAAACGAGCTACTCAATGAAGTCAAAGAAGCTGTGTATGAAAACATTACTCAGCAGGTCATTAGAGGGGAAATAACGAGCGCATCATTTTTTTCCTCCGTAAACTGCGATGTTTTCCGACAGACGAACTCCACAAAGATGCAGGCGTTCTGCACATCCGAAAGTTGCTTGAGGTTCCTTCTTCAACTTGTTGCCGAACTGGTTGCCAAACAAGACTTTGACAACTTCATAAAGGTAAACGAATAATTTGCTAACAGTACGGCGCGTAGTTGTACCGTTACAATTCACAGGTTTTAAAAAATCTGTTGAGGATTTTATTTTATTGGTAACTACGAAAACAGTTACATGCTAGAGAAAATACGAGAATTCCTAAAAACTGAAATCACTTACATGTTACCCACACCATGGATTATTATTGATGAAGTCGTTTTGCTATTCATCGACAGCGTAAATTTACTCAACTATTACTTAAGCAACTAATATGAGGGTGTAAAAGAGTTAACGCGGCCCTGCAAACCAAAGGGCAACTGAAGGAACATTGGTTCTGCCCGGGGTCGAGGATAAATTTGAAAGAGTTACCTCGCCCCTGGGCAATCCAGGGCAGGGAAGGAACAGGGGTGAGTTTTAGTCAGTAAGAGTCTGACACGCCCTCTTGCTCCACCCAGAGCGGGAGATGTCATTGGATGATTTCCAAGCCACAAAAAAAAGGAACATTGGTTGGTTTTAATCAGTAAGAGTCTAACACGCCCTCCTGGTCCATCCATAGCGGACAAAGACATCTTATGATTTCTCACCATCAAATAAAAAGTTAGGACTTATTTTGGAGGCCATTTGCTTACACACAAAGAGAAAGGGTTGGTGCTAACAGATTACCGGTCCCAAGAGTCCGAAAAACATTTGTCACCTGGTATTCACTTTTTCTCCGGATTCCAGTCTTCAAAATTGTTAACAAATTTACACACCCGTAGTGTGGGTATTCCCTGCATTCAAAGCCATAAATACATTAAAGAGATGGTTTCAAGACCTGACGTATGACCAAACTGAAAATTTAATTCGCTCATTGAGATGACCAGCACCCAAACACAAACACCCTCACCTAGACAATACTTATCCCAGCCCAACACTCACACACCATAACACTCATACCCTTCCACTTCTTATGTTTGTTGACTTTGTTTTTACTTTTTACATATTTTTATAAATTATGTATTTCAATTTTTATTGTGATTTTGTTTGTAATCTTCTTCTGTGAATATTGTAAAATAAAATAGTGCTATGTCACACAAAAAATTGAATCTACCTATAGTCCTGTGACACCAAGATATAACTAGTTTAATGTCCATTGCCACTTTTTTTGTATTTTGTTTGTTTTATTCTCAACTGTATATTCTTTTTCCTCACAACAACTTGTGTGTCAAATAAATAAATAATTAAAAATTAAATAATATATGCTTTCATCCTAACAGGTGGTTTTACCAGCCATGCACGATGGGAAATCGATGAGCTAACGCAAAATATTTTTTGATACTCCAAAAATCCCGAAGACCCCATAGTGGTCACAGCCAAATAGGCAAAAGAAACTAAAATCATGCTATAGGACGAAATCCTTATAATGGCACTAACCATTTGGCTGATCAAGCAAACCAATTATACCCAGCTTTGGCCAGTACCCAAAAATAAAATAGGTAAATGGGGTTCCTGGGTGAGGTAAGACAGCCTGGGTTGTTCAATGCTTTGATGGGGAGTAAAACATTGTAGCCACAACGATATCGAAGTTTCGAAGAGTACCGAGATAGCCAAAGAGCTCAAAAAGGGGCTAGCGCATAGCCTAGGAGACTTAGTGAAGAATAGGTAGTGAATTATCTTTGAATCAGTAGCAACTGATTCAAAGATAAAACACTACCGTGTAAAGATAGACGAAGCTTTAATGAACAACTTTGGGACTATAATAATGGCTGGCTGGCATCAGCCTGGACCATTAACTTACGCTCTGACCGAGATATACTCGTGTATATACTCGTTCAAGCAGCTAATGCATTCTCTGAAGGTGAAAAATATATCGGAGCACTAATACTCAAAGCTACCGGAAAGACTATTTTCTTGGTTCACACTCAGGAGGAGAAGGCTCTCCTCGCCAGCTAGGGTGTGGTTGTCGTGCTGCATCACGCATCCTAATTATACATAAAGTTCAGGTTTTGGTCTATGAGTCCTTAATCATAATGAACACCCCAAGTTGGAGACTTCAGATCCACGATAGCGTCCCCCATGCTGTTCTGGCAGTGTCTAGACACATTGTGAGTTTTGTCTATTACACTGTTCATTTGGACGACGCCACTGCGTGTTTCGCAAAACGTGTGGTGGACGCGCCTACAATAACGATCATAAACAACAACCTTATGATGACCTTGGGGCATCGAGAAGCTGCGGCTTTGGAATTATTCTAAAAATCTCGAAATCCGTGAACTACATTCAGAAATTAATATAGTTTACCTTCTTATATTGTTAACTTTGTATGCCTGGTCGAATCTTAATAAATAACAAAATATGTACTCGTTATCTAACCATGTTAATACTATAAAAAGTTTGTTTTGGCCAGAACCCACAAAACAGGAGGCAGCTATGCAACTTCTTGAGGAATTCGCTAAGGTAGCCCCAAAAGTTCCAGTATGGCCAACCCGAAGTTCCGAAATTGCTTCGCCGTGCCAGAACCTGGTGAGCTGACAAGGATGAGATCATTGCCCCATTGCCTACAGTGCCCTCGCGTGAGTACGATCATATTGACAATGCGCTCGTCGAGTTGGTAGTTTCCAGGAAATAAAAACGGCCTCGAAACAAGTACACCTCACGCAATTCCACGACATTTTGCATGCTTTTCAGTAGAACAATGAGAAACAGCTAAACGAGCTACTCAATGAAGTCGAAGAAGCCGTATATGAAAACATTACTCAGCAGGTCATTAGAGGGAAAGTAACGAGCGAATCATTTTTTTCGTGCGTAAACTGCGATGTTTTCCAACAGACAAACTCTACAAAGAAGCAGGCGTCCTGCACATCCGACAGTTGCTTGAGGTTCCTTCTTCAACTTGTTGCCGAATTGGTTGCCAAACAAGATTTTGACAACTTCATAAAATTAAACGAATAATTTGCTAACAGTATGGCGCGGAGTTGTACCGTTACAACTCACAGGTTTTAAAAAATCTGTTGAGGATTTTATTTTATTTATTTTTTATTGGTAACTAAGAAAACAGTTACATGCTAGAGAAAATACAAGAAATCCTAAAAACTGAAATCACTAACTTGTTACCCACACCATGGATTATTATTGACGAACTCACTTTGCTATTCATAGACAGCGTAAATTTACTCAACTATTATTTAAGCAACTAATATGAGGGTGTAAAAGAGTAAACGCAGCCCTGCAAACCAAAGGGCAACTGAAGGAACTTTGGTTCTGCCCGGGTTTGAGGATAAATTTGAAAGAGTTACCTCGCCCCTGGGCATTCAGGGCAGGGAAGGAACGGGAGTGAGTTTTAGTCAGTAAGAGTCTGACACGTCCTCCTGCTCCACCCAGAGCGGGAGATTTCACTGGATAATTTCCCACGCCACAAAAAAAAAGGAATATTGGTTGGTTTTAATCAGTAAGAGTCTAACACGCCCTCCTGGTCCATCCAGAGCCGGCAAAGACATCTTATGATTTCTCACAATCAAAAAAAAAGTTAGGACTTATTTTGGAGGCCATTTGCTTACACACAAAGAGGAAGGGTTGGTGCTGACAGATTACCGGTCCCAAGAGTCCGAAAAACATTTGCCACCTGGTATTCACTTTTTCTCCCGATTCAAGTCTTCAATATTGTCAACAAATTTACACACACGTAGTGTGGGTATTCCCAGCATTCGAAGCCAAGAATGCATTAAAGAGATGGTTTCAAGACCTGACGTATGACCAAACTGAAAATTTAATTTTCTCATTGAGATGACCAGCACTCAAACACAAACACCCTCACCTAGACAATACTTATCCCAGCCCAACACTCACACTTCAAAACACTCATACCCTTCCACTTCTTATGTTTGTTGACTTTGTTTTTAATTTTTATATATTTTTATAAATTATTATAATATTATTTTTATTGTGATTTTGTTTTTGTTTGTAATCTTCTTCTGTGAATATTGTAAAATAAAATAGTGCTGTGTCACCACAAAACATTGAATCTACCTATTGTAATAGTCCTGTGACACCAAGATACAGACTATAACTAGTTTAAGGTCCATTGCCACTTTTTTTTTTGTATTTTGTTTGTTTTATTCTCAACTGTATATTTTTTTTCCTCATAAAAACTTGTGTGTCAAATAAATAAATAATTAAAAATTAAATAATATATGCTTTCATCCTAACAGGTGGTTTTGCCAGCCATGGACGATGGAAATCGATCAGCTAACGCAAAATAATTTTTGATAATCCGAAAATTCCGAAGACCCCATAGTCGTCACAGCCAAATAAGCAAAAGAAACTAAGATCATGCTATAGGACGAAATCCTTAAAAATGGCACTAACCATTTGGCTGATCAAGAAAACCAATTATACCCAGCTTTGGCCAGTACCCAAAAATAAAATAGGTAAATGGGGTTCCTGGGTGAGGTAAGACAGCCTAGGTTGTTCAATAGTTTGATGGGGAGTAAACCATTGTAGCCACAACGATATCGAAGTTTCGAAGAATACCGAGATAGCCAGAGAGCTAAAAAAGGGGCTAGCGCATAGCCTAGGAGACTTAGTGAAGAATAGGTAGTGAATTATCTTTGAATCAGTGGCAACTGATTCAAAGATAAAACACTACCGTGTAAAGATAGACGAAGATGAAGCTTTAATGAACAACTTTGGAACTATAATAATGGCTGCATGGTTGATAGGAACGAACGAAATCTTGATAGGGTATATTAACCAGCTACCGTTTTTGGACAGGGAAAACCAATTTCAACTATGGCCTACCCGTCGAAACTTAGTGACTGGCATCAGCCTGGATCATTAACTTACGCTCTGACCGAGATATACTCGTGTATATACTCGTTAAAGCAGCTAATGCATTCTCTGAAGGTGAAAAGATATATCGGAGTACTAATACTCAAAGCTACCGGAAAGACTATTTTCTTGATTCACACTCAGGAGGAGAAGGCTCTCCTCGCCAGCTAGGGTGTGGTCAGTTACATGTTACCCACACCATGGATTATTATTGATGAAGTCGTTTTGCTATTCATCGACAGCGTAAATTTACTCAACTATTACTTAAGCAACTAATATGAGGGTGTAAAAGAGTTAACGCGGCCCTGCAAACCAAAGGGCAACTGAAGGAACATTGGTTCTGCCCGGGGTCGAGGATAAATTTTAAAGAGTTACCTCGCCCCTGGGCAATCCAGGGCAGGGAAGGAACAGGGGTGAGTTTTAGTCAGTAAGAGTCTGACACGCCCTCCTGCTCCACCCAGAGCGGGAGATGTCATTGGATGATTTCCAAGCCACAAAAAAAAGGAACATTGGTTGGTTTTAATCAGTAAGAGTCTAACACGCTCTCCTGGTCCATTCATAGCGGACAAAGACATCTTACGATTTCTCACCATCAAAAAAAAAGTTAGGACTTATTTTGGAGGCCATTTGCTTACACACAAAGAGAAAGGGTTGGTGCTAACAGATTACCGGTCCCAAGAGTCCGAAAAACATTTGTCACCTGGTATTCACTTTTTCTCCGGATTCCAGTCTTCAAAATTGTTAACAAATTTACACACCCGTAGTGTGGGTATTCCCTGCATTCAAAGCCATAAATACATTAAAGAGATGGTTTCAAGACCTGACGTATGACCAAACTAAAAATTTAATTCGCTCATTGAGATGACCAGCACCCAAACACAAACACCCTCACCTAGACAATACTTATCCCAGCCCAACACTCACACACCATAACACTCATACCCTTCCACTTCTTATGTTTGTTGACTTTGTTTTTACTTTTTACATATTTTTATAAATTATGTATTTCAATTTTTATTGTGATTTTGTTTGTAATCTTCTTCTGTGAATATTGTAAAATAAAATAGTGCTATGTCACACAAAAAATTGAATCTACCTATTGTAATAGTCCTGTGACACCAAGATATAACTAGTTTAAGGTCCATTGCCACTTTTTTTGTATTTTGTTTGTTTTATTCTCAACTGTATATTCTTTTTCCTCACAACAACTTGTGTGTCAAATAAATAAATAATTAAAAATTAAATAATATATGCTTTCATCCTAACAGGTGGTTTTACCAGCCATGCACGATGGGAAATCGATGAGCTAACGCAAAATATTTTTTGATACTCCAAAAATCCCGAAGACCCCATAGTGGTCACAGCCAAATAGGCAAAAGAAACTAAAATCATGCTATAGGACGAAATCCTTATAATGGTACTAACCATTTGGCTGATCAAGGAAACCAATTACACCCAGCTTTGGCCAGTACCCAAAAATAAAATAGGTAAATGGGGTTCCTGGGTGAGGTAAGACAGCCTGGGTTGTTCAATTCTTTGATGAGGAGTAAAACATTGTAGCCACAACGATATCGAAGTTTCGAAGAGTATCGAGATAGCCAAAGAGCTCAAAAAGGGGCTAGCGCATAGCCTAGGAGACTTAGTGAAAAATAGGGAGTGAATTATCTTTGAATCAGTGGCAACTGATTCAAAGATAAAACACTACCGTGTAAAGATAGACGAAGCTTTAATGAACAACTTTGGGACTATAATAATGGCTGGACGGTTGATGGAAACGAGCGAAATCTTCATAAGGGACATTAACAAGCTACCGTTTTTGGACAGGGAAAACCAATTTCAACTATGGCCTACCCGTCGAAACTTAGTGACTGGCATCAGCCTGGACCATTAACTTACGCTCTGACCGAGATATACTCGTGTATATACTCGTTCAAGCAGCTAATGCATTCTCTGAAGGTGAAAAATATATCGGAGCACTAATACTCAAAGCTACCGGAAAGACTATTTTCTTGGTTCACACTCAGGAGGAGAAGGCTCTCCTCGCCAGCTAGGGTGTGGTCAGGTTTTGGTCTATGAGTCCTTAATCATAATGAAAACCCCAAGCAGGAGACTACAGATCCCCGATAGCGTCCCCTATGCTGTACTGGCAGTGTCTAGACACATTGTGAGTTTTGTCTATTACACTGACCATTTGGACGACGCCATTGCGTGTTTCGCAAAACGTATGGTGGACGCGCCTACAATAACGGTCGTAAACAACAACCTTATGATGGCCCTGGGGCATCGAGAAGCTGCGGCTATGGAATTATTCTAAAAATCTCGAAATCCGTGACCTACAGTCAGAAATATAGTTTACCTTCTTATATTGTTAACTATGTATGCCTGGTCGAATCATAATAAATAATAAAATATGTACTCGTAATCTAACCGCATTAATACTATAAATAGTTTGTGTTGCTGAGAATCTACAAAACAGGAGGCAGCTATGCAACTTCTTGAGGAATTCGTTAAGGTAGCCCCAGAATGGCCAACCCCGAAATTCCGAAATTGCTTCGCCGTGCCAGAACCTGGCGAGCTGACAAGGATGAGATCATTTTCAACTATTACTTAAGCAACTAATATGAGGGTGCAAAATAGTAAACGCGGCCCTGCAAACCAAAGGCAACTGAAGGAACTTTGGTTCTACCCGGGGTTGAGGATAAATTTGAAAGAGTTACCTCGCCCCTGGGCATTCAGGGCAGGGAAGGAACAGGGGTGAGTTTTAGTCAGTAAGAGTCTGACACGTCGTCCTGCTCCACCCAGAGCGGGAGATGTCTTTGAATGATTTCCCACGCCCCAAAAAAAAAAGGAATATTGGTTGTTTTTAATCAGTAAGAGTCTAACACCCCTCCTGTTCCATCCAGAGCGGGCAAAGACATCTTATGATTTCTCGCCATCAAAAAAAAAGTTAGGACTTATTATGGAGGCCATTTGCTTACACACAAAGAAGAAGGGTTGGTGCTAACAGATTACTGGTCCCAAGAGTAAGAAAAACATTTGCCACCTGGTATTTACTTTTTCTCCCGATTCTAGTCTTCAATATTGTTAACGAATTTACACACCCGTAGTGTGGCTATTCCCAGCATTGGAAGTCAAGAATGCACTAAAGAAAGTTTCAAAACCTGACGTATGACGAATCTGAAAATTTAATTTGCTCATTGAAATGGCCAGTACTCTAACACAAACACCCTCACCTAGACAATACTTATCCCAGCCCAACACTCACACACCATAACACTCATACCCTTCCACTTCTTATGTTTGTTGACTTTGTTTTTAATTTTTATATATTTTTATATTATATAAGTTTATTTTTATTGTAATTTTGTTTTTGTTTGTAATCTTCTTCTGTGAATATAGTAAAATAAAATAGTGCTGTGTGACAAAAAATAATGAATCTACCTATTGTAATAGTCCTGTGACACCAAGATACAGATTATAACTAGTTTAAGGTTATTTTGTTTGTTTTATTCTCAACTGTATATTTTTTTTCCTCATAAAAACTTGTGTGTCAAATAAATAAATAAATAAAAATTAAATAATATATGCTTTTATCCTAACAGGTGGTTTTGCCAGCCATGGACGATGGAAATCGATCAGCTAACGCAAAATAATTTTTGATACTCCGAAAATTCCGAAGACCCCATAGTCGTCACAGCCAAATAAGCAAAAGAAACTAAGATCATGCTATAGGACGAAATCCTTAAAAATGGCACTAACCATTTGGCTGATCAAGGAAACCAATTATACCCAGCTTTGGCCAGTACCCAAAAATAAAATAGGTAAATGGGGTTCCTGGGTGAGGTAAGACAGCCTAGGTTGTTCAATAGTTTGATGGGGAGTAAACCATTGTAGCCACAACGATATCGAAGTTTCGAAGAATACCGAGATAGCCAGAGAGCTAAAAAAGGGGCTAGCGCATAGCCTAGGAGACTTAGTGAAGAATAGGTAGTGAATTATCTTTAAATCAGTGGCAACTGATTCAAAGATAAAACACTACCATGTAAAGATAGACGAAGACGAAGCTTTAATGAACAACTTTGGAACTATAATAATGGCTGCATGGTTGATAGGAACGAGCGAAATCTTCATAGGGTATATTAACCAGCTACCGTTTTTGGACAGGGAAAACCAATTTCAACTATGGCCTACCCGTCGAAACTTAGTGACTGGCATCAGCCTGGAACATTAACTTACGCTCTGACCGAGATATACTCGTGTATATACTCGTTAAAGCAGCTAATGCATTCTCTGAAGGTGAAAAGATATATCGGAGCACTAATACTCAAAGCTACCGGAAAGACTATTTTCTTGGTTCACACTCAGGAGGAGAAGGCTCTCCTCGCCAGCTAGGGTGTGGTTGTCGTGCTGAATCACGCATCCTAATTATACATAAAGTTCAGGTTTTGGTCTATGAGTCCTTAATCCACCCCAAGCAGGAGACTTCAGAGCCACGATAGCGTCCCCCATGCTGTACTGGCAGTGTCTAGACACATTGTGAGTTTTGTCTATTACACTGTTCATTTGGACGACGCCACTGCGTGTTTCGCAAAACGTGTGGTGGACGCGCCTACAATAACGATCATAAACAACAACCTTATGATGGCCCTGGGGCATCGAGAAGCTGCGGCTATGGAATTATTCTAAAAATCTCGAAATCCGTGAACTACAGTCAGAAATAATTTCTAATTATTATTATTATTTTTTTTTAATTATTAATATAGTTTACCTTCTTAAATTGATAAACTTTGTATGCCTACTCGAATCATAATAAATAATAAAATATATGTTCGTAATCTAACCGTATTAATACTATAAATAGTTTGTTTTGGCGCGAACTCAGAAAACAGGAGGCAGCTATGCAACTTCTTGAGGAATTCGCTAAGGTAGCCCCAAAAGTTCCAGAATGGCCAACCCCGAAAGTTCCGAAAATGCTTCGCCGTGCCAGAACCTGGCGAGCTGACAAGGATGAGATCATTGCCCCATTGCCTACAGTCCCCTCTCGTGAGTATGATCATATTGACAATACGCTCGTCGATTTGGTAGTTTCCAAGAAATAAAAACGGCCTCGAAACAAGTACACCTCACGCAATTCCACGACATTTTGCATGCTTTTCAGTAGAACAAAGAGAAACAGCTAAACGAGCTACTCAATGATGTCGAAGAAGCTGTACATGAAAACATAACTCAGCAGGTCATTAGAGGGGAAATAACGAGCGCATAATTTTTTTCCTCCGTAAACTGCGATGTTTTCCAACAGACGAAATCCACAAAGAAGCAGGCGTCCTGCACATCCGACAGTTGCTTGAGGTTCCTTTTTCAACTTGTTGCCGAATTGGTTGCAAGAATGGAAATGGTTCAAAAGAAATATTTACGTGCTATGCACTACAGATGCACTAAGTCTAAATTACCCTACACTCAATTATTGACGCGTTATAAACTTCAGAGCTTAGAGTCAAGACGCAGCTTGCTAATGGTCATGATGCTTCATGGTCTATGTAATAACAGGTTCGATTGTCCAAATATTACCAACAACCTATGTTACATTGTACCTAGAACTGCGATGCGTCGAGGGGCACGTGTGCCCCGGCTGTTCCATACCGCATGGTGCAATACTAACGCTGGTGCACGGGTGCCTCTTCGACGCATTGTAGATACGTATAACACCCACTTCATCGATTTGGATATTTTCGCGCTTACACACTTTAAGTTCAAAAAGATGGCTATTGAATCTTTGAAATAGCCATTTTATAACGACTTTTCCAAAAAAACGAGTACTTCCTACTTTACTGTAAAATTAACGCACGCATCAAAAATGTATCTCTATATCATTATTTCGCGGACATAGGTGTGGGTTACACGTTTACTTAGTTCTTAATTTATTTTGTCACACTTAAACTGTAATGTGTAACTGTTTTATGTTCCAATAAAGTAAAATAAAATAAAATAATAAAATAAACAAGACATTGACAACTTCATAAAGGTAAACGAATAATTTGCTAACAGTGCGGCGCGGAGTTGTACCGTTACAACTCACAGGTTTTAAAAAATCTGTTGAGGATTTTATTTTATTTATTTTTTATTGGTAACTACAAAAACAGTTACATGCTAGAGAAAATACAAGAAATCCTAAAAACTGAAATCACTTACATGTTACCCACACCATGGATTATTATTGATGAAGTCGTTTTGCTATTCATCGACAGCGTAAATTTACTCAACTATTACTTAAGCAACTAATATGAGGGTGTAAAAGAGTCAACGCGGCCCTGCAAACCAAAGGGCAACTGAAGGAACATTGGTTCTGCCCGGGGTCGAGGATAAATTTGATAGAGTTACCTCGCCCCTGGGCAATCCAGGGCAGGGAAGGAACAGGGGTGAGTTTCAGTCAGTAAGAGTCTGACACGCCCTCCTGCTCCACCCAGAGCGGGAGATGTCATTGGATGATTTCCAAGCCACAAAAAAAAGGAACATTGGTTGGTTTTAATCAGTAAGAGTCTAACACGCCCTCCTGGTCCATCCATAGCGGAAAAAGACATCTTATGATTTCTCACCATAAAAAAAAAATTAGGACTTATTTTGGAGGCCATTTGCTTACACACAAAGAGAAAGGGTTGGTGCTAACAGATTACCGGTCCCAAGAGTCCGAAAAACATTTGTCACCTGATATTCACTTTTTCTCCGGATTCCAGTCTTCAAAATTGTTAACAAATTTACACACACGTAGTGTGGGTATTCCCTGCATTCAAAGCCATAAATACATTAAAGAGATGGTTTCAAAACCTGACGTATGACCAAACTGAAAATTTAATTCGCTCATTGAGATGACCAGCACCCAAACACAAACACCCTCACCTAGACAATACTTATCCCAGCCCAACACTCACACACCATAACACTCATACCCTTCCACTTCTTATGTTTGTTGACTTTGTTTTTACTTTTTATATATTTTTATAAATTATGTATTTCAATTTTTATTGTGATTTTGTTTGTAATCTTCTTCTGTGAATATTGTAAAATAAAATAGTGCTATGTCACCACAAAAAATTGAATCTACCTATTGTAATAGTCCTGTGACACCAAGATATAACTAGTTTAAGGTCCATTGCCACTTTTTTTGTATTTTGTTTGTTTTATTCTCAACTGTATATTCTTTTTCCTCACAACAACTTGTGTGTCAAATAAATAAATAATTAATAAAAACTTTTTTACAAAAAAAAATAAAACCGACTTCCAAAAAAAACAAAAAGTGCAAAATAACTTTAATTTCGGAAGTCGGTGTTTCTGGTTTTATTTCTTCGTTTTTTGACACCGACTTCCGAAATTAAAGTTATTTTGCACTTTTTGTTTTTTTTGGAAGTCGGTTTTATTTTTTTTGTAAAAAAGTTTTTATTTTTCACTTTTTAGTTGTGTTTCCTCATGAAATTGTGTCAACAATGCATACTTATGCTATAGCAGCAATCGCGGTTGTTTTGCTGTAATTTTTTGAAGAGTTCCGTTGTCTGTCTCCGAAAATCATAGTCAGATCTACATGAAATTTAAATGGGACCATTTCGGAACAAACCTCTTTCGAACAAAAAAAGAATTTTGGAAATCCGTCTATATATGGCGAAGTTATGCCCGAACATACATAAAAAAAAAAAAAAAAAACAAAAAAAAAAATACAAACATCCGAATTGATAACCTCCTCCTTTTTGAAATCGGTTAAAAATTAAATAATATATGCTTTCATCCTAACAGGTGGTTATACCAGCCATGCACGATGGGAAATCGATGAGCTAACGCAAAATATTTTTTGATACTCCGAAAATTCCGAAGACCCCATAGTGGTCACAGCCAAATAGGCAAAAGAAACTAAAATCATGCTATAGGACGAAATCATAAAATGGCACTAACCATTTGGCTGATCAAGGAAACCAATTATACCCAGCTTTGGCCAGTACTCAAAAATAAAATAGGTAAATGGGGTTCCTGGGTGAGGTAAGATAGCCTAGGTTGTTCAATACTTTGATGGGGAGTAAAACATTGTAGCCACAACGATATCGAAGTTTCGAAGAGTACCGAGATAGCCAAAGAGCTCAAAAAGGGGTTAGCGCATAGCCTAGGAGACTTTGTGAAGAATAGGTAGTGAATTATCTTTGAACTCTTTCACTACCGTGTAAAGATAGACGAAGCTTTAATGAACAACTTTGGGATTATAATAATGGCTGGACGGTTGATAGAAACGAGTGAAATCTTCATAAGGGATATTAACAAGCTACCGTTTTTGGACAGGGAAAACCAATTTCAACTATGGCCTACCCGTCGAAACTTAGTGACTGGCATCAGCCTGGAACATTAACTTACGCTCTGAGCGAGATATACTCGTGTATATACTCGTTCAAGCAGCTAATGCATTCTCTGAAGGTGAAAAATATATCGGAGCACTAATACTCAAAGCTACCGGAAAGACTATTTTCTTGGTTCACACTCAGGAGGAGAAGGCTCTCCTCGCCAGCTAGGGTGTGGTTGTCGTGCTGCATCACGCATCCTAATTATACATAAAGTTCAGGTTTTGGTCTATGAGTCCTTAATCATAATGAACACCCCAAGCAGGAGACTTCAGATCCACGATAGCGTCCCCCATGCTGTACTGGCAGTGTCTAGACACATTGTGAGTTTTGTCTATTACACTGTTCATTTGGACGACGCCACTGCGTGTTTCGCAAAACGTGTGGTGGACGCGCCTACAATAACGATCATAAACAACAACCTTATGATGGCCCTGGGGCATCGAGAAGCTGCGGCTATGGAATTATTCTAAAAATCTCGAAATCCGTGAACTACAGTCAGAAATTAATATAGTTTACCTTCTTATATTGTTAACTTTGTATGCCTGGTCGAATCTTAATAAATAACAAAATATGTACTCGTTATCTAACCATATTAATACTATAAAAAGTTTGTTTTGGCGAGAACCCACAAAACAGGAGGCAGCTATGCAACTTCTTGAGGAATTCGCTAAGGTAGCCCCAAAAGTTCCAGTATGGCCAACCCGAAGTTCCGAAATTGCTTCGCCGTGCCAGAACCTGGTGAGCTGACAAGGATGAGATCATTGCCCCATTGCCTACAGTGCCCTCGCGTGAGTACGATCATATTGACAATGCGCTCTTCGAGTTGGTAGTTTCCAGGAAATAGAAACGGCCTCGAAACAAGTACACCTCACGCAATTCCACGACATTTTGCATGCTTTTCAGTAGAACAAAGAGAAACAGCTAAACGAGCTACTCAATGAAGTCGAAGAAGCCGTATATGAAAACATTACTCAGCAGGTCATTAGAGGGAAAATAACGAGCGAATCATTTTTTTCGTGCGTAAACTGCGATGTTTTCCAACAGACTAACTCTACAAAGAAGCAGGCGTCCTGCACATCCGACAGTTGCTTGAGGTTCCTTCTTCAACTTGTTGCCGAATTGGTTGCCAAACAAGATTTTGACAACTTCATAAAATTAAACGAATAATTTGCTAACAGTATGGCGCGGAGTTGTACCGTTACAACTCACAGGTTTTAAAAAATCTGTTGAGGATTTTATTTTATTTATTTTTTATTGGTAACTAAGAAAACAGTTACATGCTAGAGAAAATACAAGAAATCCTAAAAACTGAAATCACTAACATGTTACCCACACCATGGATTATTATTGACGAACTCACTTTGCTATTCATCGACAGCGTAAATTTACTCAACTATTATTTAAGCAACTAATATGAGGGTGTAAAAGAGTAAACGCAGCCCTGCAAACCAAAGGGCAACTGAAGGAACTTTGGTTCTGCCCGGGTTTGAGGATAAATTTGAAAGAGTTACCTCGCCCCTGCGCATTCAGGGCAGGGAAGGAACGGGAGTGAGTTTTAGTCAGTAAGAGTCTGACACGTCCTCCTGCTCCACCCAGAGCGGGAGATTTCACTGGATAATTTCACACGCCACAAAAAAAAAAGGAATATTTGTTGGTTTTAATCAGTAAGAGTCTAACACGCCCTCCTGGTCCATCCAGAGCGGGCAAAGACATCTTATGATTTCTCACAATCAAAAAAAAAGTTAGGACTTATTTTGGAGGCCATTTGCTTACACACAAAGAGGAAGGGTTGGTGCTGACAGATTACCGGTCCCAAGAGTCCGAAAAACATTTGCCACCTGGTATTCACTTTTTCTCCCGATTCAAGTCTTCAATATTGTCAACAAATTTACACACACGTAGTGTGGGTACCCCAGCATTCGAAGCCAAGAATGCATTAAAGAGATGGTTTCAAGACCTGACGTATGACCAAACTGAAAATTTAATTTTCTCATTGAGATGACCAGCACTCAAACACAAACACCCTCACCTAGACAATACTTATCCCAGCCCAACACTCACATTTCAAAACACTCATACCCTTCCACTTCTTATGTTTGTTGACTTTGTTTTTAATTTTTATATATTTTTATAAATTGTATAATACTATTTTTATTGTGATTTTGTTTTTGTTTGTAATCTTCTTCTGTGAATATTGTAAAATAAAATAGTGCTGTGTCACCACAAAACATTGAATCTACCTATTGTAATAGTCCTGTGCCACCAAGATACAGACTTTAATGTACTCTCGACTTACTATTGTTTACCAGATTTTGTACCGAGTCTCTTAGGGTATTATTACACCAATCGATTGATCGTCAATCGATGGCATCGATCGATGGTAGATTGCATTAGTTGAAGTCGATCGATAGTTTCTATTACACCAATTGATCGCCCATCAATCGATGGTAAAATGAATTAGTGGACGTCGATCGATAATTTCTACTATGTAAACCAGTCAATCGAACGTCGATCCATGGTAAAATGGTTGTTTATCGACCGGTATCCATTGATCAGCCAAAGCTATTACTAATCAATCAACGTCTGTCGATGGCATCGATCGACGATAGATCGATTGGTGTACTAACACCCTTATAGACTCCCCTTTCCGAAATATGTTCATTACACACTTAACCAGCAGGCAAGTTTCATTTCTTCTAAATTCTACAATCTCGACAGTGTAGTTCATCAGTCACTGGTTATATTCTGTGGGTTCAATTTTTTTTTTTTTTTTTTAATATAAAAAACGTTGCCCCACACTAGTAATTACTCCTGTATCGTGGGTCCGTTCACAAACAGGTATACTCACATACACAAGACACCCAGACCCGGAACAACTATCTGTAGGTCATACAAATATTTGTTCCATGCGGGGATCGAACCCGCTATACGCAGCGCAGCAGCCGAACGCTCAACCACTGCGCCAACTATGTCGTCAAATAGTACGAGCCTTTTTTTTTGTTGTTGATTATCAATTGATAACTTTTGTTTAATTTCTTTTAATTATTGTTTAAATACATTTTTTCCTTTCTGCAGTGTTTCTATGTTCTCATTCAGTGTATTTATATTATTTTTACTTTGTCTTGCTCGGGTGTTAGTTTATGGGTATCTTTTAAAATATTACCTTTAATTCTATGAAAGTCTTTTGTACTTATTTCATTTTGAATCATGTTCTTTAGTACAAAGGTTAGTTTCAATTCCAGCAATTTACTGAGGCTATATGGGTAAATGAAGAACCTCCTGTTGTGATTTCACACACTTGGCTGATTCTTTAGAAGTACTGGGAAGTCCTCATGAATGAACTAATAATGAATCAAGTTCAAGTCAAATGCGTACTGAATAATGGAATATTATTTATTTTATTGTTATTACAAGTGTTTACAAAACATATTTCATAAAAATAGAAAAGTATCTCTGTAAAATAAAATATAGGTAAAAAATTATAAAGAAAGGATTTAAAAGTTATTAATTAAATTCAGTTCAATTACCTATAAAAAATAAAAGACACTATAAAATGAAGCGGCTGATTATAGTTTTCAAGGTTGGCCCCAAAGTAAAAGTTGTTCATTCGAATCAGAACCGATTCAACCAGAAACACATACTCTTATTTAACAATATAAGAAAGTTAAATGATTTGTCCCAATACGGATTTGCCCGACAACCTGTCTTCCCAGAGACGGTGGAATGTGCCGCTCTGCAGTGTTATACGAAATAACCTGATAACTACGACATCGAGTACTGCCGAGCGTGCACGTCTGCTGGCTGTGGGAGAATGGGAGTCGGGCTTGTGGCTTCAGGCACTCCCGTCATCCACCATAGGCACTATGATGGATGACGCTTCGTTTCGGCTCGCAACCTGTTTACGTTTAGGCGCACCTTGTGTTGCTCCACATCGGTGCCACTGCGGTGAAGCTGTCGACAGCCTCAGGCACCATGGTTTGTCCTGCTGCAGGAGTGCAGGCCGCATAGCACGGCACGCCAGCATCAACGATATTATCCGTCGAGCTCTTGTCACCGCCGGCGTACCTGCCGTATTAGAACCAAGTGGCTTGGTACGTGACGATGGGAAGAGACCAGATGGCATGACGTTGGTGCCGTGGAAGGTGGGTAGGCCTATGGTGTGGGACGCAACCTGTGTCGACACCCTTGCGCCATCTCATGTGCCAAGTACGGTGGGCTGTGCCGGTGCAGCCGCTGCAGCTGCCGAGGCCCTCAAGCGGCGCAAATACTGTAACCTTATTGGGAATTACAGTTTTGAGCCGTTTGGGGTCGAAACGCTCGGGTCATGGGGTCCGAGTGCGCGTCTCCTTTTCAAGGGTATTTCTCGCCGACTGATCGACACTTTACGTAACCAGAGGGCTGGCTCATTCTTTGCTCAAAGAATAAGCATTGCCATCCAGCGTGGCAATGCGGCCAGTCTTCTGGGCACGTTTCCAGATGACAGCGATGTGAAGGAGTACTTCGACGCCTGAACGTATTTTGTTTTTGTATATATGTACGTAGTTAGGTAAGGTTTTATTTTGGTTTTAGTGTAGATATAGTTAGTTAAGTATTTTATAAATATGTAAATCTAGTTTCCAAATAAATATAAGCCTCAGAAAGTTAAATATATTTCTGACAGTAGGTCACGGCTATTGAGATTTTTAGCAGATCGCCCCCGTCTGCAGCTTATCGATGCCGTAGGGCCATCTTAAGGTTTTAGTCTACGACCGTTACTGTAGGCGCGTCCAACACACGTTTTGCGAAACAGGCAATGGCGGCGTCAAAGTGGTCGATGGTATCACTACTGCATGGTGGACGCTACCGTGGATATGAAGTTTCCTGTTTTTCTTGTTCATTATGATCACATACTCATAGGTAAAAATCTAATGTTCATGTATAGTTAGGATGCGTGACCCAGCACGACAACCATACCCTAACTGGCGAGGAGAGCCTTCTCCTTCTGAGTGTGTACCAAGAAAAGAGTCTTTGCGGTCGCTTGGGGTATTATTGGTCCGGTATAACTTTTCAGCTTCAGGGAATGCATTAGCTGCTTTAACGAGCATATGCGCTAGTACATCCCGCACAAAGCATAGGATAATGTTCCTGGCTGATGGGTGTCACTAAGTTTCGACGGATACACCATAATTGAATTAGTTTTCCCTGTCCAAAGAGGGTAGCTGGTTAACATCCTCCATGAAGATTTCTCACGTTCCTGTCAACCGCGCAGCCATTATTATAAACCCAAAGTGGCTCATTAAACCTTCGTCTACCTTAACACGGCAGTGAATTATCTTTGAATCAGTTGCCACAGTGGGCACCCTATTTTTCACTAAGTCTCCCAGGCGACGCGCTAGCCTCTTTTTGAGCTCTTGGGCTATCTCGGTATTATTCGATACCTCGATATCGTTGTGGCTCCAATGTTTTACTCCCAATCAAACCATGTATGCACATAAAAATATTAATCTGTTTAAAAGATACAGTGATATCCATAGCATAAATACTAGGAACAAACACAAATTTATTGTACCAAAAACCAGGCTCAAGAAAAAAATAGGTGGTTCGTTTAGATGTCAATGTATACGTTTCTATAATAAACTTCCTAGCCAAATTCAAGAACTAAGCATAAATAAATTTAAATCATTTATTAAACGTAAGCTATGCCAGAAAGCTTTTTACACAATTAATGACTTTCTTGAGGACAAAAAGGCGTGGGATTGAGCTGCTGCAATGATATACATGAGCCATTGTTTTCATATGTACTACTTACTGATGAAAAATTTTTTATATATATATTTTTTTTTTAATATTCGTTTTGACATGAATACTTGTATAGTATTTTATTATATTTTTTATTTTATTTTTTTATTGACATTTTATTATTATTTTTTATTTTTTTTGACTTGAATACTTTGTTAAGTATTATATTTATTTTTATTTTTTTGATTGACATATTATGATTACTATTTTGTTTGACACAAATATTTACTTTGTAAAGTATTATATTTTTATTTTATTTTTTTTATTACTTAATTATTGTAAATGTGAGGACTATGTGGGTTATTATTATTATTTTCTCCTCCTTTTTACAGTAATTTTCAACGTTGTCTGACAGTTTGAGTACTTTTGCGGCCTACCCAAATGTCTTTTCTTTGGTATTGTTCGTCACGTCATTGAGCTCCTTAGTGGTTTTTAAGTTGAGCTATTCGAATATTGACAAATGCTTGCACTGACTGGACAGGTCCACTCAAATATGTTTGGTTCTTTCTTCAAAAGACCACTACAGACACTAAGCTGCATGGTCCTCATATAGAATAATGTGAATGCGAGAACTATGTATGTCGTTATATTCATGTAGATTTTATGATTGTCTGGCAGTTTGAGTATTTTTTGCGGCCTACTCAAATGTCCTTACTTTGGTATTGTTCGTCGGTTCGTTGAGCACCTCAGAGTTCTGAGTTGAGCTTCGCGATGACTGACAAATGCTTGCACTGTCTGGACAGGTCCACTCGAATTCGTGTGTTGCTTTCTTCATAAAGCTCATCCCAGACATAAACGTACATGGTTCTCATATGATCTAACCAGTCCACATTGTATGGATTTGAACACTAAAAGAGACTTTGACCTCTGAGTTTGTTTCGGTGTTTCTTCTCAGGGTAGTCAGCTAGGAAACACCGGCCTCATCTAGCTTAAACTGACAAAAAACATTGACGTGTAAAAGTGTTCCTTGTAACCTATTTACTGAATAAACATCATTTATCATTTAATCAAAGTATTGGACCACCCAGGCTGTCTTACGCCACCCAAGAACAACATTTACCTATTTTATTTTTGGGTACTGGCCAAAGCTGGGTATAATTGCTTTCATTGATCTGCCAAATGGTAAGTGCTATTTTAAGGATTTCGTCCTGTAGCATGGTCTTAGTTTCTTTTGCTTATTTGGCTGTGACAACTGTGGGGTCTTCGGGATTTTCGGTGTATCAAAAATTATTTTGCGTTAGCTCATCGATTTCCCATCGTCCATGGCCGGCAAAGACACCTATTACGATGAAAGCAGCCATAATTTTTTTTTTTTATTTATTTGACACTCAAGTTGTTATGAGGAAAAAAAATATACAGTTGACAGTAAAACAAAATACAAAAAAACTTTTTTACAAAAAAATAGAACTGACTTCCAAAAAAAGTGAAAAATAACTTTAATTTCGGAAGTCGGTGTCAAAAAACGAAGACAAAACCAGAAACACCGACTAAAAAAGTTTTTTATTTTTCACTTTTTAGTTGTGGCTCCCCATTAAACTGTGTTAACAATTCATAGACATACGATAGCAGCAATCGCGGTTGATTTGCTGTCAATTTTTGAAGAGTCCCGTTGTCTGTCTCCGAAACCCATCATCAGATGTTTTTGAAATTTAAATGGGACCATTTCGAAATAAACCCTTTTCGAACAAAGAAAGAATTTTGCAAATCCGTCAATATATGACTGAGTTATGCCCGAACATACATAAAAAAAAAAAAAAAAAAAAAAATACAAACATCCGAATTGATAACCTCCTCCTTTTCCAATGTCGGTTAAAAAGAAGTGGCAATGGACGTTAAACTAGTTAACCACTCAAACGTCCCGGACACTTAGGTGATCCAAAAAAAAGACCTCAGGAACGCCACGATGACCTACGCGGCCCGCGCGGCTTATTCGCTTAAAACATTTTTTTGCTGTGGGGGCGATGCTAATGTGTTCTTACTTACACTAAAAAAGAACATGGTAATTTATCTACAATTTTGCAACCTTGCATAATTATACTACACAAACACTTTCAAGTGGCTATTCGGCTCAAATATCCGAGACAGAGCGGCGATCCTGACCGTAGAATGGGCACAAATCTGCACAATAAACGAATTTGCTTCTAATGAATCACCGACACGCCCCCGAAGCCTTTGTGGAGACCGACGTGCAAGACCACTGAAAAAACTTAGTTTGATCAAATAATGGTGATAACGTAGGTATCTCTAGGGATGATATACCTCTACAAAACTACGACGTATTAAACGTTGACCTGACTGGATACATTGAGGGACTTACACTACAAAAGGTAAATCAAGCAACACTTGAAGACTCTAATTTAAAGGGTTTTTCTCTGAATAGGTAAAGTGTTTCTTCTTAACGAATAAGGTGCTACAAATTAAAAAAAAAAATATCGAAAAATATCCAACACAGAAATATTCACTTTTTTTTATTTACAAGATCTACTTTTACAAAAACTATAAAAAGATTTAAAATTAACTACTTTAGCTTTTTTATATATTTTTTTCTTGTATTTGTATCTACAATAGACTAGCAGTAGTTAGTATCTCAAGTGGTTGTCAAGCTCGAGTCTTAAAAAGCTAAAAATAAAAAACTGAAACTCTGCGTAAACAAAAACAAGTTTTTAGGAAAAATACAGCGGTGTGAGTGCAAAAAAAATATTTTCAAGGACAATACCCATACCCACACCCACCCATACCCATTCCTCCATAACTTATAACGGACGTTTTTTTAGAGGTGGAGAACTTATTACATTATTATTATTTGATATCTTTAATTTAAGCCATATTGATAATGAAATATGATTGATAGAGAATAAATTAAATTATTATTATTACTCATATTTTCTTCGAAGAAATCGATTTTAAATAATATGAGCATTATTTAATACTATGTTTGTTTTATCACAACAACAACAACAGCAACTATTTGTTGCCAATATTTGTATTTTTTCTTGCCTGGGAAGTTTTGGATAAACAGTCGTAATGGACTCTAAGTAACTTTTTCAGTAACTACCTATACCAAAGATTGATTTTAAATAACACCCCAGCCCCCTTAATTGCCGCGAGACGATCTCCGGCCACCGTAGACCCGGGCCTGCGGACGGCGAGCAGTGGGTAGCTCGCCATCCGATCAGCACCAGGCCCGTGAGTCGAGTACGACGGTGCGTAGTGTTCCACGCGCGCCTCAAAGAGATGTTGTCAGCCACCACAGACGGGGCCCATCGAGGCCGGTGCCTGCATGCCTAGGAGTAGCGGATAAATTCTCAACATGAGTTACCGCACGCCTGGGCACTCAGGCAGGAAAGGAACAGGGGTGGGTTAACTCTTACTGACTATAGTCAGTAAGAGTCTGACACGCCCTCCCGCTCCACCCAGAGCGGGATAAGTCATTGCATGATTTCCCACCCCCCCCAAAAAAAAATCCGCCTTAATAGAACTAACATAACATAATAAAAAATAATAAATAATAATAAAAAAATAATAACAAATAAAAAATAATAATAATAATTTTGGTCTGTCTTTTTGTGAGATGCAAAATGTATTAAGTTAGACAGGAGTAACAAACAGTTTCGTGGTTAAATAGCTATATCCATACGGATACAATATAGATCCTTAAATGTATATAAATGGCATGCCAAAATTCAAGGATCTGTTTTCAAATGCAGCCCAGGGGCTTTGCAATCTTCCTTACCTTTTACAAAACACATGAGAAACTCAATTTTATGCTAGATGGAGACCGGTATTGTGTAGCAACAATATTAGGCTTCGAGCAATTACGCTATGGTATATACATTGTTAGATATAATAATTTCACTATAGCCGTAACAAAAACGTTCAGAATGTAGTTGATACAATCTTTTTGACAATTTGAAAACAAAGACTTTACTACACTTCAACAAAATTTGATGATTACCTACTTCAGAGCAAACTTGTGGGTAGTAGAAACCAAAATGTATTGTACTTTTTTGCTGTGATAAAAATATAAAATACATATATTTGCATCGAGTTGTTTCAGTTAATTAAAAAAAATAGAATTCACTGAATGAACACGACTTTTTTTAAAACTATTGTTATTATTGAGCTTATAAGTAAATGGATGACGAAATATGTTTTGGAAAACGAGACGTAATTCAAACATACAGGACTTTTTATTTCCGAGTACTTAAAGAGAATGCACTACGACCAAAAACAACTGGGACACCACGCAACAATCAAAAATAATAAAATATTCAGAGATGGACGACAATACCAACCTAATACAGACACGATAATACAAAACTACGCAACGAAAGAAAACTGACTTCAACCAAACAAAATTGATGTGGAAAAAATCTAACTTACGAAAGAAAATATTAATAACACCAACAAACTCAACATCGACATCTCACGGGCTAACATAGAAGAAATAATCACTTGTCTTTCCTAAAGATATTGATATCACAATATTATTTCAAAACATGCAAATTATTAAAAACATACTAGAGTTATTAAAATAGTCTTTTGATGAAAACAAACAAAACATAATCAACTACTTGGTTTATCGGAAACGCGGCTATTACTTAGAAAGAAATACATAAGTTACTGCAATTGATACGTCTTCGCTATGTCACACTGCCGACCAAACTACGGACACGGCGGTATGTGCATAACTATTACGAGAACACAAAGAATTTACTGAGCGAAAGGATATTATGGATATGTCAGTCGAATACATTCTATAAGTATGTGCCATAAATTTGTCTAAATATAAAACTATACTTATAATTTTATAATATAATAAAAAACAACCTGATGTATTTCATAAACAGTTGAAATTAATACAAGATCTGACAATAAAAATATGGCAAAAATGAAATAATTTTCGGAGGTGATTTCAATGTAAATTTCTTGAAAAATAGTTTGCAATATAATATGCTGCTAATCTTAATGCTTGAATATAACTTAATCCATTGTATAAGAAACCCTACACGAATTACAAATATCAGTTTGAGCTGACTTGATCTAGTATTTATAAACTTTGACTCTAAACTAATACTAAGTTATTACTTACTTAAACTATTTCGGATTCCCTGACCATTAACAAATAATAGTACCTGAATGTAAACAAAATAGGCGCTATTTAAACTAAGATTGGAAAACTAAAACAAAGGATTTTTTAATAGTAAAAATATGTAAATAATAAATTGGAAATGGAATATAATAATAAGCTCGGAAATAAATGTGAATGAAAAGTATAACTCGTTTGAAATCTTATACTCACAATATTAAATGATTGGACCCATGAAAATAATAAAACAAAATGGTTGACAATGCCACTTACATTAAAACATCGAGCAAAAATTAGCAGTTGTTAATAATTTTTACTTCTAATTCCAACGATGTATGAAAAACCTTACAAAAGATGATCAGTAAAAAAAAGTTACAATATATTAGAGAAATCATTCAACAAATAAACCTAGAAACATTTTGAAAATTAAGAGGCCGTACACGAAATTTTGCTGATTTCGTTGATTTACGTGATTCAGTGAAATCCGCCAAAATTTCGTGTACATCCTCTTAAGGAGGTACGTACCTATAAAAATCTGATTAAGACAAACATTACATTGATGATCCACGATAAACTTACGCCCAACCCAAAACAAGTTTCTAACTCGTTCAATGATTTTTTTGCATCAGCAGGACGAATTAGGCAGAGTGACACACTATGTTTCTTCATCCACCCACACCGCAAGGAAAGAACATTTCATTGCGAATCTTCAAAGTAGGTATATGTAGTCATGGTATAGACGAAATTCCCCGATACTGATAAAAATATGTGCTGAAGAACTAAAATCCACATTGTATCTACTAATCAACAAATCATTTTCTGAAGGAATATTTCCAGATTCTGTAAATAAACTATAATAAAACCAAAATCACAAGAAAAACTCGAAGTTAGATCCAAATAATTACCGTCCATTTGCACTACTACGTACATCATCTAAAATATTCAAAAATTTATAATTTTTGTCAATAATATCGTTTTATATCGTTTTTGATGATTGCCAACACGGTTTTCGGAGAAAAAGCTCAATGGTTTTAGCAAAATATTTATTAATTTACTCAAGAAATCGAAAATTTTGCTAAATATGACCATGGCTTATGATTAAGTGCTGTTAACCTAAAATTCTAAAAAATAAACTATACGGCATCAGTTTATGAGGAAGGATAACACACAAATAATTCGCAACTTACCTACAAAATTGAGAACAATATAATTCGTAGAAATAGAAAAACCAAAACACTGGGTAACTTAACCAAATACGTTCCAATGGGCTTTGGACAGGACACTCCATCCCACAAGGTAGTGTTATCGGGTGTTTACTGTTCCTAATTTATATCAACGACCTCCCGCCTGACGGTTTATCCTAAGGCCCCGCGCGCCCCACATCGGGGACGCAACAATAGGTTTTTAATTGTGTCTGATACGGCCTGGTCACGACTTCGGTCTTAGCGGCGCGCGGCGCGGCGCGGTGGGCGTGGTGGCGTCGGTAAGCGGAGCGATGTGCACGCCACGTACCTTCAGTGTCAGTAGCGGTTAGCGGTAGAGGTTTGCACCGGTGCGGAATTTTGAGTACCGGTGAAATTCACCGGTGATTGGGCGATCTCCGGTGATTTACTGGTGATCTCCGGTTGAAGCGTTGGAATTATGAGCTTATGATAAAAATGTTTGTTTACTAAATGGGTTTTTCTAATAAAAAAATATATAGTTTTCATTTATTTTTTATTAGTTAAAAAAACGTAAAAATCAAAAGTTTACTCCAGTAAATTATAATAAATGATGGTTTTGATTATTTGGGCAGCGTCATTGCGCAACATACTTCTGAGGTTGAGAATGTAACGTGCTGCTGTTGCTGAGAATACTCTTTCTGATTTAACTGAACACAAAATACACATTTTCTAGTGATATTTTTTTTTGGCGTTTGGCACATTTTAAATGGCGAGTGAAGGTAAATTAAGCTTTCGTGATTTTATATGACTTTTATTATGTTCTGGGGTATGTAAAGGAAGCTATGTCAATTTTTTTTGGGTCTGTTTGAGCAATATTGCACAAAAGATGGAGTCGTCTTCAGATGATGAATAAGAGACTTGCTGTAATGCAAACATTCACCTAGTGAAATAGGAATTCAAACCGAAAATATGAGGAATAATCATACAAATTGCAACGAGTTATTTGGGAAATTAGTAGCAAGTGAAATTAATCATACGAACAAACACGCTTTGATTTAATGTTCGAAATATTATGTCTTATAAAAAAGAAGCAAATAAGAATAAATAACTAAATAAAAAACAATAGTAAATCATAAACCTTCCTTTTATTTAAATCGACTTTTAAAACCGGTGATCAATCGGTTAATATTCAGTGTTTTTACCGAATAAATTCACCGGAAAAAACCGGTGATTCTCCGTTACTCATTGCTCCGGTGCAAACCTCTAGTTAGCGGCAGCGACCGAGGTGGACGTACTTAGATAGTCAGAAAGTGCCCGAAATCATGGCATTATCAAAATTATCCCTTCTCTGTTTTGTAAACAGTATATTTGTGTTAACAATTGTTAACGCCATCGACGATTATAAAGATTTAATTAAAAAACGAGGTGTAGTTAAAGGAAAGTTTACGGTATTCGTTAAACATGTGCAGTCGTTACAAGACATAGAAGTCTCCGATTCTCAAAAGATAGCCTTAGAAGATCGTTGTAATAATGTTATGTCCCTATTAGTAGATTTCTCAAAAATTCAGGATGAGATAGAATTTCAGCTTCAAGATTCTGAACCAGAGTTAGAAAAACAATTAATTGAAAGAGAACTCTTTGAAAATCTATTTTATGATGTTACATCTAAAGCGAAATGCACGCTAAAAAGTAAACAAGTAGTTGATAACGGTTTTGAAGTCAACAGTAAAACATCTAGCATTAAATTACCTACTATTTCATTACCTTCCTTTGACGGTTCATTCGAACAGTGGTTGGAGTTTCGAGATACCTACATATCGTTAATTCACAATTCTAATACTATAGACGATATTCAAAAGTTCCATTACTTGCGTTCCGCGCTCACGGGCACTGCTAGTCAAATAATAAAATCGTTGCAGTTTACTGCTGAAAATTACGTAATAGCCTGGAGTTTATTAGAGAACAGGTTTAATAATAATAGATTACTCGTCCAAAACCATGTTAAAGCTTTGTTCTCCTTACAGTCTTTGCACAAAGAATCCGCATCTCATATTCGTAAATTTATAGATAATATATTAAAAAATATTCGCGCTCTTAAAAGTTTAGACGAGCCCACCGATCAATGGGATACTTTAATAATATACCTTATTGTCACTAAGATGGACTCAACTACAGAGAAAGAGTGGGAAAGTCATAAAAGTGCACTCTCAAAATTGCAAAGTCACGTTAATAACAAATTAACATTAAACGATTTAATTACATTTCTTACCGATAGGGCGGACATGTTAGAATCTATAGGTACTCATGATTCGGGTAAGAAAACGTCCGATGGTTCCGTAAAGAAATCATCCAATCATTCAAAGCATGCTAGCTCACACAGTTACGTTGCAACGCGTAATAGTAATAATAAATCGTCTCAAAAACTTAATTCGAACGATTCAAAACGTTACCAAAGATGTAACATGTGTAAAGAAAACCATCCTCTTTATTCGTGCGGTAAATTCATTGACCTTCCTATGAAGGACAAATTATTATTCTTAAATGAGAACAAACTCTGTAACAATTGTTTGCGTGCTGGACATACAGTGTCTCATTGCTGGTTCGGTGCATGCAAGCTATGTAATCGTAAACACCATTCGCTTCTTCATGGTGAGTGCTGTGATAGCACGTCAAAGTCGGTAGCGCCACACGACGCGGAAGCGCCGGTGACGTCACAATCCTGTCGCAAGTCCGAAGCAACGGGCAACGCACACAGTACAGCACTACACAGTGCGTCAACTTCAACGCGTCAACAAGTTGACAGTGGGTATTCGTTTCAGAAACCCGTTATTCTTTCGACTGCATTATTAGAAATTTCTGATCGTGATAACAACTATCACACTATTCGTGCTATTTTAGATAATGGTAGCCAACACTCATTTATCACAAAATCGTTATGCGATAAATTAAAAATTCGTTTGATACAGTCCACAGTACAAGTCGCAGGGGTAGGTAATTCGGTAACCCAATCTACACAATCATGCAAAATGCAGTTGCGATCTAAAAATAGTGAATATAGTACGTATTTAAATTGTCTCGTTCTACCTTGCATTACCGCAACGTTACCGTCCGTTACTCATAATATCGCGAAATTTATGATTCCAAAACACGTATCACTCGCCGATCCTGATTTTATGATGTCGAATAAAATCGACTTATTAATCGGCGCGGATAAATTTTGGGAACTTTTAAGTGAAGGTTTAATTCGACTTGCAAACGGCCCATACCTACAAAATACGAAGTTAGGTTGGTATCTGGTGTCGTACATAATACAAAATGTTCACGCGTTAATCGAGTCCAGTGTAATTTTACACACACGTACGACAACTTAGATTTACAACTCTCAAAATTTTGGGAATTAGAGGAGATAAGTTCAAATAATATTAGTATGTCTCAAGAAGAACATGATTGTGAAAATTTATTCGTAAAAACTACTAAAAAAAAAAAAAAACGCGTGATAATCATGGTCGTTTCTCGGTGCGTATGCCTCTCCGCAAATCAGCTGATGTACTAGGCGATTCATACTTGCAAGCCGAGAGTCGGTTCCTCGCGCTCGAACGCAAGTTGGGCCGATGCACACCGAGTTATAAAAAATTATATTACGATTTTATGCGGGAATATTTGGAACTCGGACATATGACTAAAATAGATAATTATAATACTATATCTCCACATTATTTCTTACCGCATCACGGTATATTTAGAGAACATAGTACAACTACGAAATTACGGGTAGTATTTGACGCAAGTGCTAAAACTACTTCCGGTCAATCTCTAAATGACATCCAATTAATTGGTCCGTCTTTACAAAATGATATTGTTGCTATTTTATTAAGATTTCGACAATATACCTATATTGCCTGTGCCGATGTCGCAAAAATGTACAGACAAATATTGATTCAACCTGACCAACAATATTTACAATTAGTTTTATGGAGAGAAAACTCGTCAGATGCGCTCGGTGTGTATCGGCTTAACACTGTTACCTACGTACGGCGTCCGCGCCATGCCTAAGCATGCGATGTTTACGTCAGCTGGCGTCGGAGTGCACAGATAACGAGATCGCTAATATTATTTACAAAGATTTTTACGTTGACGATTTAATCACGGGTTGTGATGATAAAAAAGAATTAATAGATATTTGTAATAAAGTTTCTACGGTATTACAATCGGGTTGTTTCTGTTTACGAAAATGGTTATTCAATTTCAATTTATCAACTTTAAACGCGGCAAAGAATTTATCACTAGGTGAAACCTGTCAAAGTAAAACGTTAGGTTTAGGTTGGTTCGCAAATACAGATGAGTTATATTATACGACTAAACTTGAATTAACCGGTAGTCATGTCACTAAGCGCATTATGTTATCGGCAATCTCACAAGTTTATGACCCGTTAGGTCTATTAGCGCCAATTATAATACTTGCAAAAATATTATTACAAAAATTATGGACGTATAAAATCGGATGGGACGATCCGGTACCTCATGATATTTTAATACATTGGCAAAAAATTCGTTGACACTCTTGATTGTTTAGGTAAATTACGTATAAATAGCAAAATGCAATATATTGAATTACACATATTTACTGATGCCTCTCAGAGTGCTTACGGCGCTTGTGCTTACGTGCGTTTGTATTCGGATGATAATAATACCAATGTATCCGTAGCTTTATTATGCGCTAAGTCGAAAGTCGCGCCAGTCAAACCAATAACTATACCGCGTTTAGAGCTGTGTGGGGCATTATTAGGTGCGAAGTTGTACGCAAAAATTATAAATTCACTTCGTTCAAAATTTACAAATATTTATTTTTGGTCCGATTCCACAATCGTGTTGGGATGGCTACGAATGTCACCTAATAATCTTAAAACATTTGTACAAAACAGGGTGGCTCAAATTAATGAGCTCACTGGTAGTTTACCATGGTTACACGTAGGAAGTAAATCTAACCCAGCTGACTTGGTGTCACGCGGGGTCACGCTGGACGCGCTGCAAACAGCTGATATTTGGTGGTACGGCCCGGCATTTTTGCACGAACGACTGTGTAATTTTAGTTATGATCATAGTTGTCATGATATTAATTTTAACAAATTACCCGATATTAAAACTACCTCACTGTTAGTTAATAAAAAATATGAGAATACGTTTTCATTTGAGAGATTCTCTTCTTTTACTCGTATGAAGCGTGTCTTTGCTTACATGTTACGTTTTATTAATAACGTTCGTAATAAAATAAAGTTAAATCGGAAATACGGCCCGCTTCAAATAGATGAGTTAAATAAATCTATTATTAAATTGACTCAAATGTCACAAAACCAATCGTTTCCTGATCTCGATATTTCCTCAAAGGGGAATGTAACCTTAAAGGCTACGCGTACTATTGCGAGTCTTAATATATTTGTTGATAAGGATAACATTATTAGAGTTGGAGGTAGATTAAATAGTTCTTTAAATTTTTCATATAATAAAAAACATCCCGTCCTGTTGTGTAGTAAACATATCTTTACACGTTTGCTATTTGAATATGAGCATAGGCGCCAGCTTCATGCAGGTCCTCAATTATTGTTAGCCAGTATACGAGAAAACTGGTGGCCCCTCAGAGGCCGCAATCTGGCTAGAAATGTTGTACATACATGTGTGACATGTACTCGTATTAAAGGTAAAACTGTTTCGGTTCAAATGGGTAACTTACCTACAGAACGACTGGAACCAGGTTATCCGTTTATAAGGTGCGGTGTAGACTATGCTGGACCCATGTTTATTTTGAACCGTAAAGGGAGGGGCGCTAAACTAGAAAAATGCTATATTTGTTTATTCATTTGTTTCTCAACGCGTGCAATTCACTTAGAATTAGTTACTGATTTAACTACTGATGCTTAAATATTAACTCTAAAACGGTTTATGTCTCGACGGGGTAAACCCGTTGAAATATTTTCTGACAATGGTAAGAATTTCGTTGGTGCAATGAAGGAACTTACACAATTTTTAAAGAACAATAGTGATAATATTATAGAGATTTTAGCTAATGATAATATAAAATTTAATTTCATACCTCCATATACACCGCATTTTGGGGGATTGTGGGAGGCAGGAGTAAAGTCTTGCAAATATCATATCCGTCGTGTTATTGGCAACACGAACTTAACATACGAGGAGTTTAGCACGATATTAACTCAAATCGAGGCCGTCCTAAATTCTCGACCTATGTACCCACTGTCCGCAGACCCAGCTGACCTTCTTCCTCTCAGCCCTTCTCTGTTTCTGATTGGCCGACCGCTCACCGCACACGCCAGCCCAGACCTGACGACTGCAGCTTCAGATCGCCTGTCCCGTTACGACCGTGTGGAACAGATGCGCCAGCAGTTCTGGCAGAGATGGTCAAAGGAGTACATAGCGGAGCTTCAGACTAGAACGAAGTGGAAGACAAGTAAGGAAGAACTGGTACCTAATACTCTTGTACTCATCAAGGAAGATAACCTTCCCCCCCTCAAGTGGCGCTTGGGAAGAATTCTTCATACATTCCCCGGGAAAGATGGCCTGTCACGTGTCGCAGACATCAAAACGGCGACCGGGACGGTGCGAAGGGCATTCTCTAAAATATGTCCTTTGCTACCACAAGAAGACGAAGAGAAGATGGGTCCACAACAGTCATCATAAACGTCAACACCATCGGTACTTCGTTGGAAGCAGGATCTTCCAAGGCCGGGGGCATATGTTAACGCCATCTATCGGCGCAATACAAAGGATGCAATACGGCACACCATCTAGCGGCGTGTATGCGCTCTTCTAATACGTCATATACTTCATCGAATACGTCATGAGTGAACGAGGACGGCGCGGCGAGCGGCGGTTGGTCGGCGGCGAGCGACTCGCGCTGCATTCGGTCCGTTCGGTCTCCGCTTCTTCATCATTCATCGGACTCTGCTTTCTGGTCGGCCGCCAAAATTGTAAGTCGATGGTAGTCGGTACACCACGACAATAAATTCTTTCTGTAAAGTAATAAACGTTAAAACTGTTAAAAATAATAAAAGAATCATCATTGAAGAGAGCCTGACCTCAACCCTCACACAACTACATTACAAAACAACAATTTAAACTAAACTTACAATAATATTTCGAAAAACATTTTTTTGTGTCTTCCACAACCTTTTAATCACGTTTTTATATTTATGTTGAGGATGTCTGTGGAAATCGACCACCTATATGGATGTCAAGAGTCTTGACATCCATATAGGTGGTCAACTTAAAATTTCAGTAATAAACGCCTCAATCGGTATTCATTACCGCCATCAAAATCGTCTATTTTTTTTTTATTTTTAGCTACACCGCTGTCCGCGCCGCTTTGTTTCGTAGCGTCGCACTCATTCACTTGTACTTTTGTTCCTGCCGCGCCCCGCACCGCACGCCGCTGTAGCGATTCGCTCGGATAAAACCGCCCGCGTTTTCGCTATGAGCGGCGTCCCGTGACGTGCTTCAAACATTTTATACTTTTGATCTTACCGCTCGCCGCCCCGCGCTTACCTGCCGCTCACAGCGGCAAGGTCGTGAACGGGGCGTTATTCCGGGCCTGACGGATTAAATTATAACGGATTCATGCGTACTGTTTGCCGATGACATTTCTTTAATTACTTCATGTAGGTATTGACCTTCAAAACTTAAATGTAAATCTAAATACTATAATGTTAAATATTCAAAATTGGACGAAAAACCACTTGAGAACAAAATTAATTCAATTAAGACTCCGTCAAAAAATCTTTTAACTTTTGGGTACCTACTCCCAAAATAAATGATCCAGATTTTAAATTCACTACGTTCCTTATAATCCATTTCCTTAACACAGTTATTTTTACCTTTTTCAAAACATATAAAAGCAGCCTAAACTTCAGTCTCCTGAGTAATACTCCCGTCAAATACTGAGTGCCTATTTGTAAACAGAATTTCTTTTTTATTCGTTGACTGGGCAACTGTAGGTATATGAATATTGCATGAGATTAAGTCCAGATGTCAACGAGGGCCCTTTGAGGTAAGGTCCCATTGTTAGCGGTTAGAAAATAAAAACACACAATTACTATATTAATTATTCATCATCATCATCATGATGATGATGATGATGATGATGAATTACTAAAATACACCAAAATGATCGCCTAAAAAAATTACAGTTGTTGAAACAGTTACAGTCTCTAGGGGCATACCAGAGTGTGCCAGTGCGAAAAAGCCATTTGCCTTGCCAAAAAAAAATCCAAAAACCCGATTCACGCGTTTTAAACCTCTATTATTACTATTACGCAGGGTCTTTAGACCTGTGGCAAGGTTTACACACTCGGAACATGACATAGTCTGTAGTTACACGATGGCCGACTGTCAACGGGGCTTGACAGATGTTGACGTCTGACGCGCGCAGGACCTGAGGGGAACTAGGACAAAGTTATAAAATCACTATATTCGCCTCAACTAAATGTCGTCGCCCTAATTTGTTAACCTGCTATATCTATTTTTGCATAGTTTATAGGAGGAAGAAAGAAACTGAATTACCTATATCATTTCATTTCAGGAATCAAAATTCCTTTTAGTTCCGAGATTTTGTCGTTTTTCTTTGTGTATTGATCAGAAAGCCAGTTTTCGGGAATGGCATTTATAATCCTTTTTATACAGATATCATTGCTATTCCTTGCCCATAACCAGGTAATTGTGCAAACTTTTTGATCAGTGTTAAAATATAAATATGTTTTTGAACTGCCATTGCAAACATTACAGGCGTCTGCTGAAAAAAATACATTTTATTTTAATAGCTGTTGTGTGATCGATTAGTCGGTCTATGTGAAAAACTTGTATTCAGCTACAACCAGTTATTGGGAGCCAACTTCAACATGATTAGGGAAAGGTTACTTATGAAATATTGATGAGCGCTAGGCGTTTTTCAAGCAAACACTCGCTCACTTTTAATCAAAGAAATTAAAAATATTTGCTTGATTATTAACCCGCGTGGTGGATTGCGGCCCACACCCTATCACAGAAAGAAGGACACTCAAGGGCTGATGATGATGATGATGATGATGATGATAATACTACCTATACATATAATATGGACCGATGACCTGGTGAGGGTCGTGGGAAGCCGATGGATGCGAGACGCACAGGACCGGTCGTTTGGTGACACTAGGGAAAGGCCTATGTCCAGCAGTGGACATCTTTCGGCTGAAATGATGATGATGACATAATATAAAATATGTCTTCAAGATGATAGTTGTTGAAATAAGAAGGAATTTTTAAAGGAGCTCATAGGTAAAAAGCGAATAATACGCTTTCAATGTGACCGCATCTCATTCCTATCTCACATGCACGTTTCAAATTCGTAAAGATTGGGCAGACACAGAGCAATAGCGTTCATGGGATCTCGTAAATGAACATAATAGTATCAGTTTATTGTTTAATTTAAAAGACTTTATTTTTGCTTACAAAGACACAAGTACCTCCTATTGTTGCAGTTTATCAAGCACTCTGATATTGCTTTAGACGAAAAACAGTCGCATCAAATGAAATTACTCATGTGAAGTAGTGTTGAATGACTAAATTTTTAGATAACTGGCTTTCGTATTTTATTTAAATGTAGAAGACACATGAGTAACCACTACACTTATGTTTTGCTGGAGTGTATTAAAGTCTCCAGTCCATAAAAGTACAGTGACAGAATCCAGGTTGGCTTTTTGGGCTCTTTCTCAAAATTAAACATATCAAAATGCACCACAATTTGACAAACCATCTCCATTTCCAAGCCTCATCAAAACAGTCCCGTAAAATCCAAGGAAGTGATATAAGACCCATAGAAAATGATTAGCAAGGCTTACCTAACTCTTTCAACCGTCTTAATATTTTTTATTCTTAAAACTACTTTTAAAATCCTGTCCTCGGCACTACTGGTGGTGACGGCTATAAACGAGAGTTGACTTATGTCACCGTCGAACATTCCCGTTGCCGCGCGCGACTTTACCAACAGGACATGTCATGTGTTGTACAAAAAATTACAATTATACTATCTATATATATGTTAAAATGAACCCCTATTTTTTCTGGTCACGCTATAACTTGAGAATGACTTTACCAATTTCATTCGTCTTTTTTTATTTTTTTTCTAAGACATTGTAGAAGGTTCTTACATTAAAAAAAATAATAAAATTGCGCAAAAACAGAAAATTTAAGACAACTTAACGACTACCTTTATTTTAAACTTGTTTATAAACTTGTTTAATGTAACATATACTCTTATACTCTTCTTCTTCTGCTAAGCACGTTTGAAATAACTTTCAGTTGTTTGACAGTAAGAGACAGATCGCATACCGGCAATATCGTTTACAAAGATTGCATAATTCTAGCGTAACGATAAATTCTCTTTGCGTTAATTAGTTGTATCGGTCGGAATCAAGGACTTCATCATGGAAATCCAAGGTCAGATTAAGAACGAATTATAACCCTTACCCAGCCCCCTATTTTTTTGTGGGGTGGTATTCCATCTAATGACTTCTCCCGCTCTGAGTGGAGCGGGAGGGCGTGTCAGACTCTTATTGACTAAACCACCCCTATTCCTTCCTGCCCTTAGTGCCCGGGGGCGAGGTAACTCTGTTTCGAATTTATCGTCAACCCCCGGGCAGGCATCGGCCATGACGGGTCCCGTCATGGCCGAGACAGCTCGTTTAGTATACTTTAGTTATTTTCATAGTGTGATGTCGTACGGCATTCTGTTGTGGGGAAATGCCGCCGATATTCAGACAATTTTTGTTTTACAGAAAAGGGCTATTCGTGCAATTTATAAATTAAGTCCCAGACACTCCCTCAGAGACAAATTTAAAGAGATTAATATTATGACTGTTCCCTCTCAATATATTTATGAGAATCTCATGTATGCACATAAAAATATTAATCTGTTTAAAAGATACAGTGATATCCATAGCATAAATACTAGGAACAAACACAAATTTATTGTACCTAAAACCAGGCTCAAGAAAAAAATAGGTGGTTCGTTTAGATGCCAATGTATACGTTTCTATAATAAACTTCCTAGCCAAATTTAAGAACTAAGCATAAGTAAATTTAAATCATTTATTAAACGTAAGTTATGCCAGAAAGCTTTTTACACAATTAATGACTTTCTTGAAGACAAAAAGGCGTGGGATTGAGCTGCTTCAATGATATACATGAGCCATTGTTTTCATATGTACCTACTACTTACTGATGAAATTTTTTATATATATATTTTTTTTTTAATATTCGTTTTTGACATGAATACTTGTATAGTATTATATTATATTTTTTATTTTTTTTTTATTGACATTTTATTATTATTATTTTTTTTTTGACTTGAATACTTGGTTAAGTATTATATTTATTTTTTATTTTTTGATTGACTTATTATGATTACTATTTTGTTTGACACAAATATTTACTTTGTAAAGTATTATATTTTTATTTTTTTTTATTACTTAATTATTGTAAATGTGAGGACTATGTGGGTTATTATTATTATTTTCTCCTCCTTTTTACAGTAATTTTCAACGTTGTCTGACAGTTTGAGTACTTTTGCGGCCTACCCAAATGTCTTTTCTTTGGTATTGTTCGTCATGTCATTGAGCTCCTTAGTGGTTTTTAAGTTGAGCTATTCGACTATTGACAAATGTTTGCACTGACTGGACAGGTCCACTCAAATATGTTTGGTTCTTTCTTCAAAATACCACTACAAACACTAAGCTGCATGGTCCTCATATAGAATAATGTGAATGCGAGAACTATGTATGTCGTTATATTCATGTAGATTTTATGATTGTCTGGCAGTTTGAGTATTTTTGCGGCCTACTCAAATGTCCTTACTTTGGTATTGTTCGTCGGTTCGTTGAGCTCCTCAAAGTTCTGAGTTGAGCTTCGCGATGACTGACAAATGCTTGCACTGTCTGGACAGGTCCACTCGAATTCGTGTGTTGCTTTCTTCATAAAGCTCATCCCAGACATAAACGTACATGGTTCTCATATGATTTAACCAGTACACATTGTATGGATTTGAACACTAAAAGAGACTGACCTCTGAGTTTGTTTCGGTGTTTCTTCTTAGGGTAGTCAGCTAGGAAACACCGGCCTCATCTAGCTTAAACTGACAAAAAAATTGACGTGTAAAAGTGTTCCTTGTAACCGACTCGTATTTACTGAATAAACATCATTTATCATTATCATTTGTCCTTATTGCTGACAACTCTTTGAGGCGCGCGTGGAACACTACGCGCCGTCGACTCTCGGGCCTGGTGCTGATCGGACGGCGAGCTACAAATGAATCGCCGTCCGCAGGCCCGGGTTACCCCTGGTTATATATAATTCTTCTGTACGTCTCTTTGTCACCTAACTCCTCCAAAACGGCTGGACCAATTTGGATGAAATTTTGTGTGTATATTTCAATGGGGTTTTCAATGGTTTAAAAACACAATTGGACCCGGTAGGTGGCGCTGCTGTCGGTATGTCACTGACCTTCTCCTAAACGGCAGGGACGATTTTAATGATATTTTTTGTGTACGTTCGAGTATCCTGGTAAGGTTTGAATGCTTTTTCGGTCAGGACGACGTCAGCCGGGTCCGCTGGTAATAAATAAATACCACATGTTTCGGCAAATAAAGATTCGACATTTTTCTTTTAATATAAAAATTATTACCCGTGAAAATGTAACGTTCTGTGTAAATGTCATGACATGAATAAAAATTACCCACCCACTACTTAAGTAAGTATATGCCTGACTGCACTCAGGTTACTTCGGATTAGTAGGTTATGCCTTTTTTCAAACTACATTTTTTTAAATTTCAATTAAAAAATAACATTTAAGTAGTAGATTTTTGGTGTCATTACCGTTCATCAAGTTCGTTCGTTCGTTCCCGAATTTCTATTTTCATCTCAGTCTTCGCTAAGCCTTGATATTTACCGGGATAAAACGAAGATAGTTACGGGTTACGTACGTACATAAAACAAATAGGGTGCAAAATTTCCTTCAAATCCGTTCTACTTTTTTTGCGTGATTGGAACACAAACTTGCAAACACACAAGCTTTCGCATTTATAATAATAATAGGATGAAAGGTTCATTTTTCAGGGTTCTGTACTCGAAGGGTCCAAACGGAGCCATATTGTTGTCACTCACGTGTCTGTCTGTCTGTCTGTCCGTTCATTGTCTGTCACAAAATTTGATGAATTTTTTAACTTTCCTCAATGGGAAGTTAAAAAATTCATCGTAACAAAAAATATATATACAAACTAACAATAATACCTAACATGTACAAATGCGTATGAAAAAACAACTCACTGGGCATCAAAAAATTCATCCACATCGCTGTCAATGGAAAAAGTGCCCAGAACGCTAGCAGCATTGCCACGTTGAATAGCAATGCTGATTCGTTGGCCAAAGAAAAGCCCAGCCCTCTGGTCACGTGAAGAGTCGACTAACAGCTTGCTGATATGCCGGAAAACTCGATGAGCACTCGGACCCCATGGGCCTAGTGTTTCAACCCCAAACGGCTCAAACATGTAACTCCCTATAAGGTTGTTATATTTGCGCCGTTTGAGGTTTTCTGCACCTGCAGCAGCCGCCCCAGCACAGCCTGCCGTGCTAAGAAGATGGGATGGCGCAAGGGTGTCGACACATGTTGCATCCCACACCAAAGGCCTACCCAACTTCCAAGGCATTATGGTCATTCCGTCTGGCCTCTTCCCATCGTCACGTGCTAAGCCATTGGGTTCTAAAACAGCTGGCACCCCGGCGGTGACAAGAGCCCGACGGATGATGTCATTAATGCTTGCGTGCCGTGCTATCCGACCAGCACTCCTACCGCAGGATAGGCCGTGGTGTCCGAGGCGGTCGACTGCTTCACCGCATTGACAACGATGTGGAGCTCCACTCGGAGCACCCAGACGCAAACATGTAGCGATCCGGAAAGTAGCGTCACTCAGCATGGTACCAATGTTGGGTGACGGTAGTGCCTGTAGCCAAAGGCCCGACTCCCACTCACCCACAGCCAGTAGGCGGGCACGCTCAGCAGTATTGGTGGACGTATTAATGAGATTATTCCGTACCAACCTGCAGAGCGGCTCATCCCACTGTCTCTGGGAAGATGGGTTCTCGGGCAACGCCGTGTTCGGGCAAGCCGCTTTCCAGGCGTTCACAGCATCGGTCAAGCTCGGCACCTCACAGTTAACCAGCGATGGGGTTAAAATTCGTGTGGTTAACTGTCGAGTGCTGTGGACCGAAGACAGGAACGCCGGTAGGCTTACACTAGAAATTTTGCGGATGCCGAGCCCACCAAAGCGAATGGGTAGCGTGGCTTGCAGCCATGCTCGGTCATCCAGGGCCACATTTAAGATGGACGTAAGAGTGGAACGAATAATTTGATCGATTTTGTCCAAGAGATGTGGCTGCTTCCATAAAAGGGAAGAGCGAAGAAAATATATGAAATTTGGTCCGAAACAGCAATACCTGATGAGGGTGACCGCCGAATGTAAATTAATTTTGGAAAGTCTATCTGAAATATCGTTAAAACGTTTAATTTTGTCGTCGATGAATGAAGAAAAACTGTCTTCCAATATTGGAGAACCTAGGAGGTGTAATGAACTTTTCTCTAAAATTTTGATTTCTGGAGCTATTGCACTAAATTTCTGTATGGTCGATTGTCTGTCGGTATTGTCACAAAGAAATATTTCACATTTGGAGTAGTTAAGGTCAAGGCCAATGGACTGAAACTGGTTCTTTAGGAATTTTAAATCTTCTAAAACGGTGTCTACGTCACCTCCTAGTGTTCCATCATCTAAATACCACAGGTTAAATTTTGAATTTAGTTGTTGAATTATTGGGTGAATAGCCAAGCTGAAAATGACTGGCCCGAGAGGGTCACCTTGTTGGCATCCAACTGCAGATTCCAAAACGTTGTCTTTATATAATAATTTTGATGGATGCCTATAGCATTGCCACAAAAAGCCGAAAATTTCTGGTAACTCTTTTTTTCCTTCAGCCAACAAAGTGTCCCTGTTAACTGAATTGAAGGCGTTTTTAACGTCAACCTTGAGGATGACCTCACCTTTACCAGAATTTAGAAAGGTGGAAAGGGCGTGTACGGCAGCCTCACAGCCCCCTCTGGAACCAAAACCAAGTTGTAGGGGCTGGAATTTGTTGGTCAGTGATTTGCTGTATATTTTGCAACAAATTTTGGCTGCCATACGCCTGTAGGTGCACCCGACGGCAATGGGACGAATGCCGCCGTCCCTCTTGTGCAGGGCACATAGGTTGGCCCCGTACAAGACATCGACGACGGCATCGTTCACGCCGCCGGAGAGCATTAAGGTAACTAAAGCCAAGAGCTCCTTCAAAAGCGACTCACCAGCTTCCCCGGCGCCTGAGCTTAAAAGATCCTTCAAGTGCTGAGGAGTCAGGCCGTCGAGGCCGCCGGCGGAACCGTTTCTGAAGGAGCTCACGGCTGCTAGCAACTGGGGGGCTGTAATTTGGAAAAATGAGGAATCAGGATTAGGGGAGTCGGGAGGGTCAGGGAAAGTGAGGTCATCCGCAGGCGCTGGGTGTTTACTCTCCAGGGCTGAAATTGTTTCTGGAGAGTAAGGCGCCACCACATCACTGCTGAAAAGTAGCCTAGCAGCTCCCCTTATGTCACCATCGCTTAATTTGGATTCTACATGTGAACATAAACCTTTCTGGGGAACGTTATTAAAAGCTGGTAATTTTGGATCTAAAATGTAGGCCGAATTGTTGCAATTGTCTTTAATTTGGGTCGTTAATGTTTTTTTTGTAGCCAAATTTTTTTGAACATGTAGAATGTATAAGGGAAGGTGAGTAATTCCTCCCAGGCACTTTGTGTGTTCTCCTGGGCCGCAAGACGGACGCATCGTGCTAAACTCAGCGCAACAGACCGTCTTGCGCCCCGGGGAACTCGCTTCAGAATGGGAGTTGAATTTTTTAATTTTGACAGTGTTTTCCAAAGTGATTCGTTATGTGTCTGAGATGTGGCTGGTGTTGATGTTTGAGATGTGGCTGGGGGGCACAAAGGTACACTATGTGGTTTGTGAGCCTTGCCTTAGTGTATCTTTAACCCCCGTTCACCTTTAAAAAAACGTGCCTGGGAGCAATGGGGACATCTTACCAACTGAGTGTCGAGCGATGTGGCAGGTTGACTGCTACAGTTTCCAGCGTCGCTACAGTCAGCGTTTGACATAAAAAAAGGATTCCACTTACCTATAAATTACACAAATACTATAAATAATTTATTAAAATAAAAAAACACAAACTATAAAGTCAAAATATTGTCTGACGGCTTGCACTGACGTGACGGCGCACAGGGTTACTGAGGGCGCTCCTTCGCGACCGTTGCCTCGGTAACGACACGGGCGTCGCGTCGTACGTATATTTACAAAAAAAATTACAGATCTCCATTTGATGAAAGCAATTGATATTGTTGTAGTATTATTGAGTCATCGGGCTAACATTCCACAGATTTTTGCACAAATTTTCGACTTGTTCTTGTGACGTTTTACACAATCCAAACTGTTTCTTGCAGCGCATATGGTTTCGTAATAAATTTTAAGTTTTTCGCACAATTAAGGCACTGAAGCCTTGGATAACACTTCCACTGGTTAATCGTCCTTCTAGCTTCACTTTGATGACAACAATATGTTGTTGTTTACGTAAATTTATTTTTAATCAATTAATAAAATACGGAGCTGTTAAAATTGAATGTTCACCTAGTGGCGCCACCCCCACCGTAACAAAATGTATTTATACCTATGAACTTAATATACCTATACCTATGAACTTGAAATATACCTATGAACTTGAATTTTGGTGATAATGTTTATTATTACGGATACTTTACTAACTAATACCAGTATTTGAAAATCTGACACACACTTGGCCAGTTTTATTTAATAAAAAAAAATAAAAAAATAGTTTATTTCAAGTAACAATAGACTCATACACAAACATTTACATAAAAGGGGTACAGACGGGATAACAAGCACAGACAAAAACTTTTTTACAAAAAAAACAACCGACTTCCAAAAAAAATACACTAAAAATTAATAAATAACTTTAATTTCGGAAGTCGGTGTTTGTATTTTACTTCTTCGTTATTTGACACCGACTGCTGAAATTAGAGTTATTTATTAATTTTTAGTGTATTTTTTTTGGAAGTCGGTTGTTTTTTTTGTAAAAAAGTTTTTATTTTTCACTTTTTAGTTGTTATACCCCAGAACTAAAAACCCCAATATAATGGAACGTGGAATTTAAACATTTGGAGAACACCAAAACGTCATCGAGGTACACGTATTTTCCGTTTTTGTTCAGTTTCTCAAAAAGCGCTGAAGCAATTTCGATAAAATTTATAGGGACCACCTCGGGAGTATATTCTTTCAGATAAAAAAAGAATTTTGAAAATTGGTTCACAACTGACGGAGAAATCGCGTAACATACATACAAAAAAAAAAAAAAAACAAAACATACAGACGAATTGAGAACCTCCTCTTTTTTGAAGTCGGTTAAAAAGAACATATACACCTACTTATTTGGTGCTATGTTGACTGGTATTCACTGTCCTCTACCAACAGATATATTAATACATGAAACATTTTTTATTTGAATTTAAATTGTATGATGATTTATTCACCTAAGACTGGCTTCGAAAAAATAAAAGTAAAACACCAGATTTTTTTATAAGAAGGACTTGATAATTATATAAATAATCTATCTAACTGATTGTGGTAAAAACAGGTTTTGAAAGTCAACCCATTTATTCTATTGAAGTGTTTGCAAAAAGAGATAAAAAACTGTTATCAAATAAAAGTTAAGTAATGGAACTCTTTGTTTAATCAAAAAAATAAGCCAAGCGCGAGTCGGACTTGCATACGAAGGGTCCCGTACCATAAAAAACGTAACACAAAACACTATACAATAATCGCAAAAAAAAACAGTTTGATCAACAATTTTCGGAGATAGGTATTCATTTACTTTTTTGTGCTGAGAGACCTTGCTTCTTGCCAAATTTCAACGAGAAAAACCATTTAAGTTTCGATTCCGCTGCTAGTGTGAAGTGTCAAGTGGTCCAAGGGATTACAGACTGAAGTATTTGATATCAATTTCAACTTCGCTTACGAAACTCGTAGGTACGGAACCCTAAAAACATTTTTAATGATAACACATTTTTTTAGCGCCTGCATAATGCATGAAGTGTTGTGCTAGTTTATTTAGTATGAAAAAATGATACTGTTTCATTGAAGTTTTTTTTTGTTGTTGTAAATATTAAAGAATAATAGCAAAACCTTTTCATTTAATATCAAAAAACCAAAACGAGCTGGGCGATAGAACTAAGTATCCATTTATTTAAGATGAATAAATTTTAATCAGGCATTATTTTACGAAGTAAACATTTAAGTAATTTATAATTTTCGAAATCCAAGTCTACAAAAATAATAAAAGTGCTAATAATACACATACCTCTTTTTTACTATAAATAGGCTCACGCTTGACCATTATCTCATGAAAGTAAGCAATGATAATTGACGACTTCAGTAAAATAACCACTAACGTATACACATAAATTAATTATCAAACTAAATATTACATAATAGCTCCAAAACCAGTATACTCATACACTCACTGCAAATGAATCTCAATTCCATTAAGGGTCTACTACCGGCCAAGTGTCAGACCTGTTTTAACAACGTAAAAATACTTTATCCTCTTTGTAACAAACGACTATACAAAAAGCTCGTACAATGCTCTGCTAGTTCAATATAATAACGCCTTCAGAGTTATTTTGGGGTTACCGCGCTTTTGCAGTGCATCGGGAATGTTCGCGGAGTATGGCGTGCCTGATTTTTATGCCATTATGCGGACACGAATAGCATCCCTGATGCGGCGAGTGCGCGATAGCTCCAAGAGCTTGGTGGCTATCGTGGCCGGCAGATTGGACAGTCCAATGATGCACTGGATGACCACTCATCGTGCATCATTTTGTTACATAAAATGAGAGATACATTATGTGTTTATCCTTTTGTGTGTGTATTTTTGTTATGTATGTGTATGCATGCGTGTGTAAGTAAAATTATAATATTTAAATATGGACTAGTCTGAAATAAATTTGATTTGATTTGATTTAATATTTCTTTTCTATGCTATGCGACGATTTTTTATTCAATGAGGGCGCCACTTGGCCGTTAGTAGGGCCTTAATCAACGTGTGCTCACACCTAAGACTGTGAAAGACGATGTTTAGTGAGATTGAGATTCGGCTGATTGTCAGTAAAGGGTCATGCACATTCACCAGACATGTCAAGGTTTAGTTACCGAACAAGGCAAAATTTTGGAAGACTAACTATGTCTATTTTTAACCAACTTCAAAAAGAAGGAGGTTATCAATTCGGATGTTTGATTTTTTTTTTATGTGTGTTCGAGCATAACTCCGTGCAAAATTCTTTTTTTGTTCGAAAGAGGTTTGTTTGAAATGGTCCCATTTAAATTTCATAATATATCTGATGATGGGTTTCGGAGACAGACAACAGAACTCTTCAAAAATTGACAGCAAATTAACTGCGATTGCTGCGATCGTATGTTTATGAATGGTTAACACAGTTTAATGGGGAATCACAACTAAAAAGTGAAAAATAAAAAACTTTTTATAAAAAAATAGAACCAACTTCCAAAAAAAGTTCAAAATAACTTCAATTTCGGCAGTCGGTGTCAAATAACGAAGACGCAAAACCAGGAACACCGACTTCCTTCCGAATTAAAGTTATTTTGCATTTTTTTTGGAAGTCGGTTCTATTTTTTTGTATAAAAGTTTTTTTGCTTTGATTACTTCGGAATGTGCATTGTGAATTCTAGTATCGCTCCGCTCGTCGCATAGACCTACGAATATGGTTGCTCATGCATATAACTATCTTCTGCTTCAGGAAGTCGATGTGCTCTGTGCGATGGGACAAATAGTCTTGGGGGGTGATATCAGTCCCCGAAAACGCCAGTCTCACAAAGCGCATCACTCTTGGGCGAGTGTTGCCGTCCCTGAAGCAAACTAGTTTGCCGATGAGTGCTCTGACCCCGCAAATACGACGCTCGTTATTGCACTGCCGGACCCGGCAGTGCAAAAAACAGCTTTGCCGGCTGGCAAGGGTGGCTTTGGTCTAATGACATGCCACTACAGCCGCACAATAAATCATAAAATGTGCATCGACACACACACCACAACCCAGAACAGCCACCAGTGCCCTATTTTGTATGCATAGGCAAACGAGGTAAGTGTGGCTGGTAAGTTCGAGCGGCATTTTGCTATTTTCCCGAATAGTCAGACAGAGTAGTACACTCCAAAGCACTCCTCAATAAATTCCTCATTGCACTGTGTACTGACATTTGTAACTTGGTTACTATTCTCGTCGTCAGTGTGGCTGAGAATTTGGACGGTGGTGGTACCAGTGTACGACGGAGGAAAAAAGATTTGGCAACTCATTTCAGTTCGGAGGTAATCAAGTACAGTAACGTACTGCCGATATATTATGATTACTCTGGATGACCCACACCTGATCCGACAATCGTTGGACTGGAACATTGCCGATTGGCTCAAGCACCTGATACAAAGTGAGCATCCAAACAGGGTACACGGTCAGGTTGTTTCCTCTCTCTTTAGACCCATAATATGATCACTTAACGAGGGCAAATGTCGAGAGGTCGTAGTCCACTCAAGGTGGTCGGACCAAATCCGCTCTTCGCTGAACACTAATCTGCATGATGCGCTTCACGGTGCCAAAGATTGAGAACAGGTAGGGCAATATTATCAAAACATAGATCATTCCATGTTCAGGGGATCACGACCCTTAGCAATGAGGAAAACAACGTGAGGAAGAGGGGATGAGCACATGACGGTGTCGTTGATAGATTGTCTCCATCGCATGAGTTGCACACTTCCAACGGTAGCTGGGACCCTATCAGAAGCTGGTGGGCCTCGAGGTCTTAAACTGACCAGCGGCCGGCGTCCGCTGCATCGACGGCAGTTGTTGGAGTCCCTGGCGGAGAAAAGTACTCATCCACGCCAAATGCCACGGCCGGTGGGGCTGGACAACGCTAGAGGTGGTGGGCGTGCTCAATAAATATTGTCTGTCACTACGGTTGAAATTCAATCCACTTGTTGTACCGATAGTCGTGTCAGCCAATGGTTTAATAACCACTTACCTCGACCAAAACTTCCGGAAACTTATTTATTTTGTTATATATTTTTAGTTATTGTAATATTTTATTTATTTTAGATTTCTGCAATATTTGTACAAAATATACAATTTTTCTATCTTTTCTTCTTTCTGATGAAACTGACCACTACTGACATTACATCCACAACATATCACTTTGACGTAACCGATCGTTGACTAATGAGTGTGCATGCATACACCCTTAGTTAGATGAGGAAGCTCGTAAATTGACTGGCATTGTGTCAGGTTCCTGTTAGCTCGAACTAGACTAATTCTATAGACAAAGCCTAGGATTTGGGGGCTAAAGTGCTGGCATAATCTGGACGAGATACCATTATCTTTATTCATTTCTATTTTTATCGTATATTGTAGAGTATAATAAAAACCGGCCAAGTGCGAGTCGGACTCGCACAAGAAGGGTTCCGTACCATAAACTGAAAAAAGAAACACGTTTCTAGAAACGTGTTTTTAGTTAGTAATAGGTAGACAGTTGAAATTTTCACACAGTGTGTATTTCTATAACCGCTATAACAACAAACTAAAAATTAAAAGGGGCTCCCTTATGATAAAGCGGCAACAGAAATACACCTTTTCTGAAAATTTCAACTGTGTAGCTATTACGGATCGTGAGATACAGCCCACTGACAGACAGACGGACAGCGGAGTCTTAGTAATCTGTAACCCGTTGGTTACCCTTTGGGTACGGACCCTAAAAAGGGACCTTTAGAAACAAAGGAGTGTGTATCTTTATAGACGTAATTTTGTCTCTTGTATTATTTCATGAATTTATGGTCTGGAAATGTCGTTCGTCAGTATCAAAACTAGAACTATCTACTACAAGGACAAACATTTAAAGGATTTTTTTTTTTTTTTTTTTTTTTTAGTCGCCAAAAATGGCACACCGTTGCATTTTTTCGTATAGATACCAATAGTTTCAAACCAAGTCTGCAGCTTCGAAAGAGCTGTTCTACCTGTGATGCACGAAAGTTCTTGAAATCTCATCCCACGGAAAAATTCAATCAGCCTACTTTTGAATAAGAAAAACTTTGCTACAATTCGGATCAACTTTTAGCTCTGTAGGTCATCAGGAGGCAAAGCTGCTGGCAGAATATTGAATACGTTTTAAAGCAAGAAACCACTGCATCACAGTACAGGAATCAGCAAGGGTGTTGGTTACCGTCAGTTTCTTCTATGAAAACTGGCCCAACAGTGGAACTCTTTATTATACCATTTTTTCAAGTATAATCAATTCAAAATCAAAAATCAAAATCAAAAGTCATTTATTCAAACTAGGCTGAGCCCCAGCACTTTTTGAACGTCAAAGTTCTTATAAAGACAGTCCCCCAAAAACGCCCGCCCGTCACCACTTCCTAGTGTTTTAGTTGTAAAGAAGAAGTGGCCAACAAACTCCCCAGCAACACGTCTGAAGTTCAATTTATGTCATTTCAGAAAAATCCGACTTCTACTAAATATAGGCCTCTCCAAACGTCGGCACAACGACTGGTCCTGAATTTGTTACATGTAGTGGATTCCCGCATTACTCACCACGTCATCGGCCTATATGGAAAACTGTCCAACGCTTCGTCTTCTAGTTCGCGGTTGCCACTCTAGAACCTTTCGGCTACATCGACAACCCATTCGACGAGCAATGTGCTCTGCCTACTTCCACTTAACTTCAACAGTTCTTCAGACCATGTCGACCATAATTAAAAATAATTAAAAGTAATATTGATACAACCAAGGATATTTAAAAACAAAACCTACATCCATTGGAGAGGGTACAAAAGGTTTTATTTCGTGTAAGATAAAGAATTAAACTCGTACTCAGATTTCAACAAAACAAAATCTTAGAAGTAAGGTTTCTTTTGTATTTAAATACTCCCAATTTAGAGCACTTATATAAAGCTGTTGGCACCAAATACGTGCGTAGTGTGTGTCTGCCATTACTAGCAGTGTTGCCAACTTGTCGTAATTTATTGCCACTACATAAAAATACAAGTGTGAAAATGTTACTGATTATATCAATATATTGTTTATGCTAAGCTTATGAGTAAAATTCTTATAAAGATAGTAACTACGAGTAAATTATGTGAAAAAACCAAAGGTTGGGTTAGGTTAGCTTATACACATAAAATATTTCATGTGTGGACTTGTAAGCCTTTAACTGAGAAATCAGTTCAGCTTTTTATTTCATCAAAAAAACAAGAAATACATGTACGTAATCCCCAATTCCACAATCAATATTAGTTAAATCGACCGTTATTTTTGGCTTTTAGTATCTACATAAAGAAAGAAAGAAAGAAAATACGTTTATTTACGGTAAACATGACGCAAAAAACAGAGAAACACAACAAAAAGACGTGTGGCACTCGGAGACTGCCGCGGTAAAGCTATTGCATAGCATATTTTACCAACTTATGCAATTATAATTATTTATTTATTTTATTTATGCAGTATTTTTTTCCTTTGTTTTTTTTTTCTTTGATATTAATTCAAATTACATTTTCTACACGCACGTAAGAAGTTACACTTCTTTGGCGTAACAAGATAAATATCATCATCATCATCATCGTCATCGTCATCGTCATCGTCATCGTCATCGCCATCGTCATCGTCATCGTCATCGTCATCGTCATCGTCATTGTCATCGTCATCGTCATCGTCATCGTCATCATCACTATTCATCGATAGATGGCAAAACTAAAAAGTATCACCGCTGTGCCGGTCGGAGTGAGGAGTGTTAGGTTTTTTTTCGTTACGGAATTTCTGGATTCGGTCTCCACGCTCAAGGCCCGCGATAGAAGCTATGCAATAGCTTAAATAAGAAAAGCTGGGGGAAAATATGTATCACATCCACGCAAAACGGTCATTGTTCAGCTTACCCTATGCGAGACAGAGCCCCAGCTCTGGTTTTCAGCAACAGCCGGCGCTGACGTCATGATGTCGACCGGTGCAGCAAACAATGAGTAAAATTAAATATTAGACAGCGTAATAAATATTATTATTTAAGTGGCAACATTCCATTCCCTGCAACATGACATACATCTATCACGTACTCACTAATTGGCTAAAATCACGATTTATTATCAGGTCATAAATGAATAACGCAAAACTGAAGACAAATGGACTTTATTCTGTGAAAAAATGCCCACATAATCTGCATGGCTGGACAGCCATGCAGATTGCATCAGTTTTGCGCTACTACATAGGCATGTACAGGTTATTTCTAAATTATTTATATAAAAAAAATACAATTAACTAACCTTAACTATATACCTACACACTCAAACAAAAAATAAAAACTTTTAACAAACTAAAACTAAAAATAATCTAAAATATCGCGTCAAAAAATTCCTCCGCTTTGCTGTCGACTGGTAATGAGCCCAAAAGACTGTCGGTGCCATCAGTCTTTTGGGCTCATTACCAGTCAACATGTTGTATGACAATTATCTTCTGTACAAGCTAAAAAACTTTTTTACAAAAAAATAGAACCGACTTCCAAAAAAAGTGCAAAATAACTTTAATTTCGGAAGTCGGTGTTCTGTTTTGTGTCTTTGTTTTTTGACACCGACTTCCGAAATTAAAGTTATTTTGCACTTTTTTTGGAAGTCGGTTCTATTTTTTTGTAAAAAAGTTTTTTATTTTTCACTTTTTAGTTGTGGTTCCCCATTAAACTGTGTTAACAATTCATAGACATACGATAGCAGCAATCGCGATTGATTTGCTGTCAATTTTTGAAGAGTTCCGTTGTCTGTCTCCGAAACCCATCATCAGATCTTTTTGAAATTTAAATGGGACCATTTCGGAATAAACCCCTTTCGAAGAAAAAAAGAATTTTGCAAATCCGTCAATATATGACGGAGTTATGCCCGAACATACATAAAAAAAAAAAAAAAAAAAAAAAAAAAAAAAAAAAAAAAAAAAAAAAAATACAAACATCCGAATTGATAACCTCCTCCTTTTTCGAAGTCGGTTAAAAAGCCAGCCCTTGGGTCACACGAAGTGTCAACAAGGCCTTTAGATAGGTCTGTCAATAATTTGTGAGCACTCGGTATAGCTAATCATGGGGTATTTACTTCATTCAAGTTGATTAGAATTATGTTGTTGTTGAATTAAAAAAAAAACAGAAAGAGTAGAAGGCTGTCTTTCTATCAACATAATAAGGGTCTCCTTCATACTCGTTATCTCTACGAAATTCGACAACAACTCAATTCTTGTCAATTTGAATGAAGTAAAAACCCCATGATTTTCCATTCTCAAAATAACTCAGTAACATTTTCCACAATGCCTGTTTATCATTGAATTCCTTCAAAGGCCTTCCATTACGACCCATTTATGGGTATTACAATATTTTCGGGCTTTGTTACGTTGGAAAAATAAAATATGAAAAGCAGTAGTTTCACTCACGAAATATGTGATTGTTTGAAATATTTTGTCAAAAGCTTCGTTTACACAACAAAGTTTCTTGCTTGTTTCATATTGCAATTGTAAATTATATCACACATCACTATTATTCTTGCTGTAACTTTTGTAGATTAGAGTGCCGACGGAAAATGACCATCCGTTTTTTTTTAATATGTTTTAAAAAACCTTGGCTCACCTCAGTAGTGACTCACGCACCCAGACCCGGAAAAACTATCTGTAGGGCGTACAAATATTAAATTTGTTCCGTGTGGGAATCGAACCCACGACACGCATCGCAGTTCACAGCAGCCAATCGCCCGGCCACTGCGCCAGCCGTATCGTTTAGTGTGTTTGCAGACAGATGATTTAACTCACACAGTATTTACAGTACAGTTTTGCTTCCGCTCTTCGCTTCTTGTTAGCCAATAATGTGACGTTTCACTACCACAAACTCCGCCTCATAGAGTGGTACTTCTTTATCTATCTGTTCAGTGGCCGTAGGATGGTCTATTGTCAAACTAATGATCTCAAAATATTTTGAAATTGCACGCTCGAGCACTCACAGGGTCTATCAATCAAAATAGAATGTTTCTGCGACTGAATACCTTTTGTGAGCGAATTCACAAAGAAATTGCTGGACAAAATATTTTGTTGAAATATGTAACATGTAGGTAACACAATTTTGTAAAATTGAGTGATAACTTATTTTTTAACCATCTTACATCATTCTTTTCAATCATAATCATTTTCTAACCATCTTTTTTACCATCAACAGCAAATATGTGAGAAAACGGTTTGACTTCATCATCATCCACAGCCCGACTTCACCCACTGCTGAGCATAAAGCTGGGTCCAGTTATGTTCTTTTGTCCGTACCGTACCTCCGTTACGTATCAGCGTCGCGATCCAATAAATCAGGACGCAAGCCGCCCGAACCCAAAATAGAACGTGCCTCCGTAACGTAACATTGCTGCGATCATCGCGTGATCATTTCTGTGTCAAATGTCGTCCGACCATATGACTGTGGAAGTCTATGAGAATTAGGCGATTTTCGTTGTTATTCGTAATAATAAAACAAAAAAATTACAACAAAATTGACAACGTTGGTGGATGACATGACGACGGACAGACAGACACGTGAGTGACAGCAACAGGGATCCGTGTGGACACTTCGGGTAGGAAACCCTAAAAACTAGGTATCGATTATATTATTATAAATGTTTTGTGGGTAGGTTACAAATATGGACAAGTGTTAGTTCGATACACGGGTTAAACTATCAAAATACATAAACAAGATTCCGTATATCTCAGATCAGCGGTAACTGGAACTCACTGCCTTTCCATTCTTAAAAAATACAATAATATTTATGGCTAGATTATTGTAAGTTGTCCTAAGCCAAAACTTATATCATAAAGCTTTATAATAATATATGAAAATCAGTCAAAGTGTTCCGTAATGTTCTTACGCACAACATTTCTTACATATTACTAGTATTTCAATAAATGTACCTATTTCTGAAAGCCGCTGACACAAGAACACTTTCGTTTTTTTTTGTCTTTGTTAAAGCTAGTCTCTTGAGAGATCTACCACTCTATTGAGTAAAGTATTGCTTGTTTGTTTCCTTTACTTTCTGTGCACAATTTATTACATTTTCATAATTTAACGCTTCACACTTTCCACGTTTTGTTTACTCTTGGGATAATTCAGAATATTCCTTACTTATTGTTAAATTGACTATGAGGATGTTTGTTTATTCCGTTTCCCTAGTAACTTCCCTTGGTGCTACATATGCTGACCTATCTTGTTGATAACTCGATCCATGATATGCCTGTTCAATTGGTGAGAAGAAACGATACGTAAGTGCGGAGATGTACGTGTATTTTCTATATTTTTTTAAATTATGATATATTATGTTCTTTTATAAAATACTAGCACTTCGCCCAGTAATCGTCCGCGTTGATTTAAAAAATGTATAACCTACACACACTCACAAATAACTTGGCTTTATATTGGTAAAAGAATTTTCAAAATTGGTTCAGTAGTACCTACTAGAGATTACCCTATATATTATAATGTACTCTGTGAGATTACCCACAACAACCTCACAAACTCACAATCTCACAAACTTTACCTCTTTATAATATTAGTAACTATAGATTTTCAACAGATTAACGATGCATCTGCCATAGAATTTCTTCACCACTGTTGGTTGACTAGTAGAGAATGCCTGAGGCATTAATTCCGCCTTTATACTCGTACCTTTGTGCATGCTGTCTTAGTAAATAAATAAATCTGCTCTTTAAGGGCCTTCTCGCGGTCCAGTGGCGCCCTCATTGAATAAAAAAAAACGGCCGTTTCTGACACTTTTGCCTACTACTTTGGATACGAAACATTTTGAGACCTGTTTTAACAACGTAAAAATTCTTTATCCTCTTTGTAACAAACGTGAAGTTCGATTTTTTAATATTTATTTTCTGTGCTATGCTACGATTTTTTATTCAATGAGGGCGCCACTGGACCGCGAGAGGGGCCTTAAGAACCCTACCCTATTTATTTTAGTTTACCTGACTATCCGTGTCAGCGATTTTCAAATGACAGCCGGTACCAACAGCTTAACGTATTTCCAGAAGTACGGAGGAATCTTGGTATGTTAAGATGGTCACCCATCCACAGACGGATATCAGCAAGCGTTGCTTAACTTTGCAGGTCGGCAAGTGTGGCTCCTTCCATTCCTTAGCAACGTGCTCCTCAGATATTGAACTTGATGATAGTAGAATAATTATCTGAACCTTGATAAATAATTACTCTCGAAGCGAGAAAAGGAAATCGATATTATAAGACCTAAGGCCCGTATACCAAGACATATCCTTCAACTCGACTCCACCTTAGGTCATCAAATTAACACTTATAGCGTGTTAATTGGAATACCTACTTGAGTACGACAGCCGTATCAGCGAATTTTGTTTCTTCGAAAACCTATCAACGACATCTCTATACTGCAACGCCTTGTTAAATCGACGTCTTGTTACTGCGATGTTTCGTTACATCGAAAAACTGTACTGGAAACGATTTTACTGCCTTAATGTCATACTGCGAAGCCTTGTTCAATCGACGTCTTGATACTGCGATGTAAGTTTACTTAGGACGATCTTACGGCGATAACCGTCAAGTACATCGATTCCCTTTGTAAAAACAATACCTAAATTTTTTACATTTATTTAAAAGAGCGCCATCTATCATGCATATGAGTGTTTGAATAAAGATTGTAGATCATTGCAAAGTTCGTCTGAATTTATCAATAGCATTGAAGGTTTTTTCCCGCTGTCATGGCGATTGAGTCGAGTGGAGGTTCTTTAGACAGATTTGGAATATGGGCCTTAGTTTGAACTGTCCTATCGTTACTTACACCTTAAACTTCAAAGTAGTCGTAGGTAGTTATTTGTGTGCAAATTCAAGTCCATCTATAAAAATATTTTTTGTGTCCGTCTCTTTCTTTTATTGTTTGAAAAACAGAGACGTGTGTAGCTTATTTGTGTAAAGCGGAGTCGGCGCCGTGGTATGGTAGACCAGATTAACAGGTTTCTTTTTAAAATTAATGCTGAGTTTAAATATACTTTTATACATCATGAGTTTGAATATCTTATATTTAGAATAGATCCTGTATTGGTTTTATTAATAACTTTAGTTACATCGTAAGTTGCCGAAGAAACACTTGTTCTGCTTGGAGGTGTTTTGCGTTAAACGGCTCATAATTTTTTCACTTTCACAGAAAATGGTAAGTGAGCTTATTCATTATTATTAAGTCTAGTATGAAATGGCCTTTGGAATATTCTGAACTGTGATAACTTCGGATCGATATATTTAAAGCAACATTTTTTATTTGGTTAGTTTTTCATTTGTTTCTGTGTCTTTTGTTTTTTCTGTTTTAACACTATATTTATAACTATGAAAACTCGAAAAAAATATGTGTTTTTTCATTATATTATGAGTTCCAACGTTGAAATAATGCGTCTCAAATGGCACGCAATATCAATGACATTATACCAATTACTTCTTTCTAACAAACTAACTTGTTGTTAATGGCTTAATAGCTTTCATTTAAGAAATTTAATCGTTACTGAACATCGCTAGAGTCCGAGAGACACTTATTTAGTCATCTCAGAGACACATGCTACAATGAACTAGGAAGCAATGAAAAATCACATATCAATCTTAGACTATGAAAGGTTTTTCATAGTCTAAGATATCAATCATCAAATTATTACATTTCTTTTCACGGTTATTTTTAATATTTTACGATAAAAAAGTGACCTTAAAAAAGTTGTGGATGTGCTGCAGCTTCAGTGCTGGTTTTTTAGGGTTCCGTTCCCAAAGGGTCCAAATTGAGCCCTATTCCTGTATCACGTGCCCGTCTGTCCGTCTGTCTGCCTGTCCGTCGGTCCGTCGTCTGTCACACAGGTTTTACTGCCAAATGGTTGGAGCTACAGTCTTCAAATTTTCACAGTATAAGCATCTTGCTAACCCAAAGCCATACAAATAGTCAAAAATTAATTTGGTACGGAACCCTAAATGTGCGAAGTCCGACACGCACTTGGCCGGTTTTTGTTTATTTGATAACCACCACTAACTGTATTTGGATAGTATGTTTTTTTATTATTCATAAAGACGTAAAAAATACATACATGCATTTAAACGACATTGACGATCATAACTGGAAGTGAATCACAAAAAATAACGTTATGAATCTTAATATACCTAACTAGTTCTTCGCCAGCGACTTCCTCCGCGTGGATTTCAAAAATGTATAGTATAATACACTCAAAAATAACGTGGCTTTCTATTGGAAAAAGAATTTTCAAAATCGATTCAGTAGATCCAGAGATTAGGTTGTAGGGGACAACCTCACAAACTCACAAACTGTTCCTCTATATAATATTAGTTTATATAAATATATAATGAAAAAGAAATCACGATCTAAACATATGTATTTATATCCAGACCCTTTATTTGCTTCATAACTAACTTGAATTGCATCGTTTGTTTCAGAAGCACCACTTGGTTTTATGGCTGGAAGTGCAATCCTTTAAACAGTTCACGAACATTTTGTAAACTATTTTGTTCGTAAATTAGTTTGATTGAAACTGTGCGATTGTCATTCGCCATGTCTGACAACGATACCACCGGACATGACTCGACAGTGAGTTCTCATTACGACGTTTATTGGGATGTCATATTCTATCTTGAGTATATTTTACAATTACTAGCTTTTGTGTTGTCACTAGCTACGTTGATATACGGAGTGGCGTCATGGTGCCTCTTTAAGAAGTTTCGTAATTTCAAAAACTTTTTGTTTCTTAACGTAATTTTTACTAAATCGTTAAGCGTTGCACTGTTTCTGATCACAAATTTGGCAAAAATAAACTTTCATCTCAAGCGATGGATGTATACTATGTTGACATTATACTTAGAAATTTACTTTAAATCAGTGTACACTAATTGGTTGTTAGTTTTGTGTCATATGTTTTACGTTGACATTGTAAAAGTATTTAATGGGAATATCCAAAGAAAATATCTAAAAAGTTTCCTCTTTGCATGGGGTGTATCTTTACTCTCACTAATTTTAGTTATTATTATTATATTTTATGTAGATACATACACGGATCCTATGGAACATACATTACTAATAGAAATTGTTTTGTCGGGTAGTCATCTTTTACCTTTGATAATTAATTCTTGTTTTTACATTAGAATCGTATATTCACTTTGTCATAGTTTCAAATCTAGCTCATATACAGGTTCTTACTTTTGGCGTCGGTTGTATATCGCTACTATGATATTTGTGTTGAGTGAGGTCATTATATTGGCTGGATTTTCTTTAGAAAAATTCGTGCATGGCCATTATATTTTTCACCGTGCATTACATATTATAAAAATATGTTTAGATCCTCTTACTCTTTTTGTATTAGACTTGTTATTGATTTTTTTTAAAAGAAATCGAAAAATATGGCACGATTTTTTTGAAAATAAATTAAAAAAACCGGTCATTAGCGAGCTGAACTCCCATACAAAGGGTTCAGTTATATTGGGGGAGATTGATTCTTGCGAAATTTCAAGGGTCTATGCCAACTTGTAGTCCCCCTAGGTTTTACGAGTGTCAAAAAAGGCGGTATTGTGAACCCTTGTTTCGCAAATCCCACTTGCACTTGACAAGTTTGAATTTTTTGTCATTATTTTTTATAATCTTAGCAATACATAAATTGAGGGTATAGTGCTCAACTTCAATAATGAAATAGTTTATATCGTTACTCGAGTATTTTTTTGTAATAAGTGTAAACATTAAATTAGTCTAAAATTTGGTTTTTATTTTCTGGGCTGATCATTTTTATCATAAAAGAAATTAAACATTTATTTTTCTTTACCAAATTGGTTTCTTCTATGAAGTCACAAAAATACAGGATAAATCACTCTTAATCACTTTCGAAGGGTGAACGTCTTCATATCACGTACCCACGCATGAAGATCATCGGGTATGATGCGATTTCCGTTCATATTAGTTCATTCAGACAGTCGACTCACGGGCCTGCGAACGGCGAGCAGTGGGTAGCTCGCCGTCCGATCAGCACCAGGGCCGTGAGTCGATGGCGCGCGTGGATGAGTGTCAGCCAACACTAACGGGGCGCATCGTGGCCGTTGCCTGCATGCCTAGGGGTAGCGGATAAATTCTACATCAACTTAATAACTATTATTACTATTTTACCTATATTGTAATCAAATAATTAATAACACTTGAAAATTGAAACTGAAAAAAAAATTATAATTATTACTACTCATAAATTGGAATATAACATCGTTGTAATGTATGCTGATTGTTAATTAAAATTTTGTGTCAACAAAAGAGTTTTATTGTCAACGGATCCACAGACCACCGTGCTAACAGTTCCTTTGTTAAATAATACTTTTATATTTAATACGTAGGTATGTATTCACTATTCAGTTAACAACATTTTATAACTTCAAGATGCTAATAAAGGAGATGGAAATGACCCCACAGTTCACGCTGTGGTATCCCATAGCGTAAACTGTGGCGAACTGTACTTTGGTATGGATATCTTCAAATATTATCAACTGCCAGCTAACGCCCGGTGCTCACACGCCGTCTATTGGCTATGAATAGGTACATACGCCACATGAGCTGCGCTCCTACAAATAGCAGCGCAAACGCTAGTAAAGCTTATTATTAAAAGAAACATTTGAAGAGTCAATCGAAACCTACCTAACCCTAACCAGAAGGCCCTACCTATAGGAGCTGATAGGCGATTAAGCAGATGTTCATTTATGGATAGCCCTAAATTAACCCCAAGAAGTGTGGCTTTCCTTTTATTATTGACTTGTGCCATTCGGCACACCACAAATCACGGCGATGCACTGAGGCTGCAATGAGGCACAAACCTCCCTAAAAAGCCTCACTGCACTGCTAATTCTCTTACCTAAGATGCCCTAGTTAGCATCTACCCAGGTGGGGTTCACAAAACATAAAATTTAAAACTGTAATGATTTTAAATCCATCAGACGCTTGAGGTTTGAGGAGAGAGAACCACTACCGCAATTTAATCCCTACTCACTATTTCCTATTATTATTATTTATTTAAAAAACAATATAAAAATGGTCGGATCATAAACTTCACTTTATTTTTGGAAGAACAATGCGGTCTTAGCAAAAGGTTCAGAATACAAACGTCCACGTGTCCAGAGATGACCACGATTAGATGACCACGGCTTAAGTAATGCTTGTGGATCTCCTCACTGGACCTTTAATCTTCGATCTTCGAACGATAGGGTAATAGTGACTCATTATAAATTGTAAGTTCAACATACAATTTTCTGTATACTTGATTATTATCTAGTGTGATGCAGTGTTAACAATAAATGTGAAAAGTGAAGGCCAAATCAAAGGACTCTTATTTACTACAGACATACCTCATGCAATAAACCCGAAGATTGGTAACTAGGGTCTCATGCAATAAATTATCTTTGACGCTAGCCGGTGGAAGAATAATTTCTTTACAAGGTAACTTTTAGTTTAATTTGTGGGGTCTAACAACTAAAAAGTGAAAAAAAAACTTTATTACAATAAATACAACCAACTTCCAAAAAAGATAATACACTTAAAATTGAAAAATAACTTTAATAGAATAGACTACAAGGAACTTTAATTTCGGAAGTCGGTGTCAATTAACGAAGAAATAAAATACAAACACCGTATTTTCTTTTTTGGAAGTCAGTTGTATTTTTTTTAATACATAATATCATTGAATCCAGTAGTATATGTTGTTTTACATTCACCCTCATTTTTTTTCTTATTTGTAAGTCCAATTACTAATACAGGAGTCACATCTCATCGGGTCTAACTCATTTCTTTTTTTTTTTTGGCGGGGTGGGAATCTCCCGCTCTGGATGGAGCGGGAGGGCGTGTCAGACTCTTACTGACTAAAACCCACCCCTGTTCCTTCCCTTATCGTAGACATTCATAATTCATAATGAAAACACAAAAAGTGTATTGTCACTGAGGTTCGAAGGCAGGCTACAACGTGCGAATCATCTTAACTATAACTAATCATCTTAATTTTAGCGTTAATCGCTAAGCCAGATATACATTGGATTTAAATTAAATACCACTGTCTTAATACGCCGTCGCGACGTGACAGGCTTGTCACTAAGGTAAATGATCACTATATCATACTCTTTCTGACTAGATAATGATGAAAGAGTGCGATATACAAGATCTTGTATGTGTGCGAAATGTTTGTTATAGAAATAGGTCGTAAGTGCAACCTGTTTCGATACGAAAGATTTGTGAAACTGCTACTGGCGTTATGGCCAATACTGTACATTCATAGTAAGGTTATGTGTGACGACGCAATCTTTAGCAAAGTTCGAGCAATAACAAAACACAATAGAAAACAGTAAACTTTCTTAATGATTCACTAAAAGGCTCACAATATGCGGTCATACCTTGCCAGGTGTGTGGTGTAATTTAGACGCAAATTCAAATTAAAAAATCATTTATTTAGATCATTCCATTTCAAATAAAATTATAATAATAATTAATGTCTTTATTATAAAATGATTAATCAAATAATTTAAATAAAATTAAACATTAAAATACACACACACACACAATACACAAATCGCAGTCATAATACATCACTCGGACCTTCGTACTTTAGCGTCATGAGCCCCAAATAACCGATGATAAAGCCATGACCTTGAATTAAGTTCCACATCCAGAAAAATAGGATCGTAGCCAGGATTGAGGTCATGACTCGCAGCCTGTAGCAAGCGAAAACGACAGAACCAAAAAAACCGTACCTGCTTTGATTAGGGGTGTCACAAAACTTACTATTTAGTAATGATGTTCTCGGCCATATTGAATCAGGCCCCGAACGCGTCACGTTTCAAACGGACGGCATCTGTCAGTCCCCGTTGACCGGCGGCCATCGTGTAACTACAGACTTTGTCAGGTTCCGGGTGTATGAACCTTGTCACAGGTCTAAAGACCCTGGCAAGTAGTGATAACAGCGGTTTAAAACGCGTCAATGGGTTTTTTGGCAATTTTTTTTGCAAGGCAAAGTAGCAGCACACATGTGCGCTACCGGGGTTATTAATGTTAAATGTTAAGAGTAGTATAGATAAGCTACAGTACGAACGCTAACGATTGGAAACCACCAACGGACACCGTAAAATTAAAAAACCTAAAATTATCACGATGTCCTGCCACGATGGGACTCATGCCGAGTTTCTGAAGAAACAGCCGAACGCGGAGTAATAGGTGAATTTAAGATATACTGTGTGTGGTGTAATTTTGATGCTGATCTTTGTATTGATACCCAATTAGGACACGACACTTGTCACGAGCCTATAGTTATAGTTTTCTTAAAAAAAACACACACTGTAACACTTTAACATGTTTCTAAATAATATCTTCTTAATTTATTTTTAAAACAATTTTTATTCATTTCACTTCTTATGTCTGCCGGCAGACTGTTCAGTAGGTATGTTATTCGTTTTTTCAGAGTTCTGTCACCACAGTAATTGGTGACTCCGGGTCCGGGCAGACTGAATCTGCCAGCAGCTCGTGCATTATGGTTGTTGATTACATGAGTTAAGTTATGCTCATGGGTACCATGGTGGTTAACTGCTAGAAGATATTTGTGGTTGTAACGTAGCGGTAGATTTTTACGTAACTTAAATAGTATAACTGTTTTTGGTTTTTTGAGTACCAAGTAGTTTTATGAAACGAATTTGAAAAAAAAAAAGAGCTTCTAATTTATTCAGGTTAGTTTTGAATGTTAATCCATAGCTGTCAAGGGCATAACTCATTACAGAATCTACTAAGACATGTATATACATCTTAATATGTTAATAGGAACTTTAAAGCTTAGGTGGTACATTTTTAACCGACTTCCAAAAGAGGAGGTTCTCAATTCGTCTGTATGTTTTTTTTTTTTTTTTTGTATGTATGTTACCCGATTTCTCCGTCAATTGTGAACCAATTTTCAAAATTCTTGTTTCATCTGAAAGAATATACTCCCGAGGTGGTCCCATATAAATTTTATCGAAATTGCTTCAGCGCTTTTTGAGAAACTGAATAAAAACGGAAAATACGTGTACCTCGATGACGTTTTGGTGTTCTCCAAATGTTTAAATTCCACGTTCCATTATATTGGGGTTTTTAGTTCTGGGGTATAACAACTAAAAAGTGAAAATTAAAAAACTTTTTTACAAAAAAAACAACCGACTTCCAAAAAAAAATACACTAAAATTTATAAATAACTTTAATTTCGGAAGTCGGTGTCAAATAACGAAGAAGTAAAAATACAAACACCGACTTCCAAAATTAAAGTTATTTATAAATTTTTAGTGTATTTTTTTTTGGAAGTCGGTTGTTTTTTTTTGTAAAAAAGTTTTTTAACTAATAATATTCTTAATTTACTACAAATGTAGTCTATGTGCTGGAACCAAGAAAGTTCTCATTTATTGTCACGCCAAGGTAAGTTACACAGTCAACTCTTTCAATAGGTTTACATTTAAAGTCCAGTAAGTTATTATGGTGACATTTGTAATCGTGGGTAATTAAAGACAGAGTCGCACTATGCGGTCGTAAATAAGGCGAATTAATTAATAATGATTTATTTTTATCAGCGTTTAATACAATGCCGTTGTCGTACGACCATTTAACTACTATCGTGCGTCTATATCTTGTTGAACTTGCTAGTGTCGTACAAGTTAGTTCCGGAGCGTAGTATGCACAAGTCGTCTGCCAACATAATTATACGCTGTACAATGCTGTAGTACATAAGATAACGAATTGGTCCACATCCTGAGCCCTGAGCCACCCCACTACGCACCTCGACTCTGTCACTAAGCACGTCCTCCTCCTTCACACGGTAGGAGCGCGCAGTAATCACTGAACCATGGGTTCAGTGGTTCTCTCACTCCGAACTCCTCCATTGCATTGACGATGGTATCGGACTGCAAAGTGTCAACTGCTTTTTTATAGTAAAAAAATATTGTAATAACATTTTTTTTATTATTTAGGTAACTGTTAATTTCGTCAGTGAATTATGTTAGCAATGTATTTGTACTTTTTCCTTTTAAAAAACCGTGTTGACACTCGTTAATGACGTTATTTTTTGTAGATAGTTACTTAATTGGTTGAAGACACACTTTTCTATAATTTTATCTATACTAGACCAAATTGTATCTTCATACCTCACTTCCGCGCACCACGCGACGCCGTTGCTCGCATTAGGTGCGAATTGTTTTTTTTTGTATTTGTCCGTACGTGGTTCGAGCCCGTACCAGCAACTGTTCACATTTAGCGTAACAAGGCCGCGGATATGTTACACAGTACGGTCTGATGCACTGTCACATATCTGGCACTAGCTTTGGCGTTCAATTGGTCGTTCGTTTAGTATCCGTCATCATAGGAGCGTAACGCAATATAGACTCGTCTAAGCAAAATAGAACAAACAGGAAAATAATAACATTAATGCTGAATAAGAATGCAGTGACATCATAAATAAATATACCTGTACTGATTTTTTTATCTCGGGAACTTTATTAACATCGAATACGTACAACGCAACACTCGTGTTTACTAACCGAAAGCGCTTTATGTCAAATAAATATTCCAATATTTTGTGTTCTAAAAACTTATCTGTTTAGTTTCTAAAATCAATCAAAACTGTGGAAATGACAATCGCCATGTTTAACAACGATACCAGTGTAAATGACTCTTCAGTGAGTGACAATTATAATTTCAATGAAGACGACAAGTTTGAAGATAGTCGACCTGATGATTACGAGTTGCGGATTCTCCTATTTACCATTGAAGACATTATTCACTTCATTGGTCTTGGGCTGACACTATCTGCGTTGATATACGGAGTGACATCATGGCACATCATGAAGAAGTTTCGTAATTACAGAAATTATGTGTTTCTCAACGCAATTTTAGCAAACTTTTTGCTCTATTCAATTATCAAAGTCATGGTGAATTACAAAGAACTTGGTTTTACGGTACTATACTCAGGTGAAAATAAATGGCCATACATAATAATTCATAATCTATACAAATACTTGTTATGTGTAAAGAACCACTGGTTGGTAGTTATAAGTCATATGTTTTACGTAGACTTTGTTAAAGTATTCAATGGGAATATCCGAAAGAAATATATTAAAAGTAGCCTCTTTGCTTGGGGTGTGGCTTTTATAATAACCGTCATGTTTGGCTTATTATATTATTGTTGTTTGCCTAAATTTCAAGATTCAAATATTTTTTCTTATGATATAGTTCCACACCAAATTTCTCTCGGAACCCAAATACTTCCTTTGATTGTCAACTTTTGTTTTTATATTATGACTGTGTATTCACTTTGTCGTAGTTTCTACACACATACAGCTGCTAACAGCTGGACTCGCTTGTACATAGCCACATTAATATTCATATTGAGCGACGTTTTATTGTTATCAGATTATGTTATGACTATAATAGGTTACGTTGTCGGCAACAACTGGATAATATCAAAGCGTATTCTAGGAATTACGTTAAGTAACATAAACGCATTAATACTACCGATTTTTTTGATCATTTTAAAGTGTAACCGAGAAAATTGGTACCAATTCTATTTAAATAAAACTGGGAGTATACAATAAAGATTACTTGCCATCAAAAATAAAAAAAAATGCTATAGCTATTGGCTTCGCTGGCGTGATAGTCGAAGAGTATATTAAGACAACATACTGCTGGGATAAAAAGTATCCTATCCTATTCCAGGACATAATCTACCCGTGTACCAAGTTTCATTCAATTCCGGTTATCTGTTAAGGCGCAATTATATGCCAATGGCCTTGAGTGGTTTTTTTTTTTTTTTGGGTGGTGGGAAATCATCTTATGACTTCTTCCGCTCTATGTTCCTCCCTGCCCTACATGCCCAGGGGCGAGGTAACTCTTTCGAATTTATCCTCAACCCCCGGGCAGGCATTGGCCGTAGCAGGCCCCGTCCTTTTGCTGACAACTCTTTGAGGCGCGCGTGGAATACTACGCGCCGTTGACTCTCGGGCCTGGTGCTGATCGGACGGTGAGTTACCCACTACTCGCCGTCCGCAGGCCCGGGTCTACGGTGGCCGGAGATCGTCTCGCGGCCCCTGGCTGCCCTGGCTGGTCTCTGCTGTTGTTGAGTCTCCCTAACGTATGCCGCCTTCCTCTTCGCGAGCATTACTGCTTCGCAGAAGGAGGAGACGGCTTCCCATTCCCTCTCGCTCCGTACCATGGCCTGAACCAGGGCACGGCGCGAGAGGTCGCTGCCGCCTATCGCATCCACTAGAACACGGCGGTGCTCTGCCCAAGCGGGGCAAACCTCCACCGTATGCTCCACCGTGTCCTCTGGGTGATCCTCGCAGTGGAAACACCCGGGGGTCACCTCCGCCTTGATCCGACACAGGTACCTCCCGAAACAGCCATTTCTGATGAGTACCTGCGTCAAGCGGAATGTGAGGGCGCCGTGGCGCCTCTCCAGCCACTCCTTAAAGAGGGGCACTACCGCCGCGATGGTGGCGTGCCCAGCGCTGGGTTGCGACAGTCGCTCTCTCCATGTCACCATGAGATCCTGCCGGAGCTCTGTCCGCCGAGCCGCGAGGTGTCGCGACAGCGGAGTTTCGCCCCGGCGTTTGGCCTCCTCGCGCCACTCATACAGGTGCGCGAGGATTTTTGCTTCCAGATCCCACGGTGACAGTGCGGCAAGGAGGCTCGCAGCCTCACGGGAGACCGTGCGGTATCCTAGGATCATGCGGATATAGCCTTGAGTGATTAGCTTGCAATTTCTGTGCTGAGCTCACGCAACACGTCGTACGTCTACCCAGTATTAGTACTCGCCTATCAAGGAACGCTGTCCCAAATTAGACACATTATAAATTTATTATACATAAAAAGTCACGTATTATACTAAAACACGTATTATAAAATAAAGATAATTTAAATATTTAAAAGATAAATAATTAAATTATCTTTAAGACGGTGAAGGTTTCATAAAAATGCGCTTTTGCGTGAAAAATATTTTTTGCGTGATTCTCAATTTTTTATCCGCGTTACACCTAGCTTTACAAATTAATTACACTATGTTATAAAAATGTTATTTTAAATATTCACATATCAAATTACGAAGAAAGTATCTAGAGTAACCTATTATATTTTTTTTTCTAAGAAATAAACTGATCCCTGTATGGCTACTAGCTTGTTTGTAAATGTCATGTCTGATCTGATACATAGGCACACACAGATCTTAAAAATTCCGCGCAACAAAACACTCCTGAAGCCATGGATTACTACCGGCCTCCTGAGGTGTATTAGAAATAGGGACATGGTGCACTTGAAAACTAAAAAAGAACCTAACAATATAGTATTTTGCTCAACATATAAGCGTTACAGAAACTTTTGTAATAATCTCCTTAAGAAACTAAAACGTCTGTATGAAAGAGATCAGTTACAAATGGCTAAAAATAATTCTAAGAAGTTATGGAATTCTATAAAAACCATAACCAACATTATAGTTGGTTATGGTTGGTAGGAATAATAATTTAACTTCTCATGACCTGCTAACTCCAAATTCTTCTCCAAAGTCGTCTGTCATTACTGCAAATGAGTTTTTTGCTAGTGTTGGTAGTAGACTGGCACAGAGTATGCCTCCTGCTCCTCCGTTTCGGGGTGTCGCTGAACAAAAAGAAACTTCATCCTGCAATTCTTTTGTACTCCTCAAGGTTGACTGTGAGGAAGTTGAAAAAATCATACTTAACCTAAAACGCGACTGTCGAGCGGGTTGGGACAACATCTCGTCTGGGTTTTTGCAGAGGGTTTCTGGTTTCGTTACTCCTGTGCTCACTGACCTCATAAATCGCTGTCTTGAGGCTGGTGTTTTCCCCAAAGCGCTTTTAAAATCGATTGTTGTTCCTATACATAAGGCAAGGGCAAGGGGATACAGACTGAGTCAACAACTATAGTCCTATCTCAATCCTCACATCACTGTCAAAAATATTTGAGTGCGTCATAAATGGTAGGCTTGTAAATTATCTAGAATCTAATGAGCTACTTTCTTCATCACAATATGGTTTCAGAGCTGACAAGTCTACTGATGATGCTGTTCATAAGTTCACCACCTTAATAGTTAGGAAAATTGATGCAAATAAGAAATGTATTACCATTTTTCTTGACCTCGCTAAGGCGTTTGACACAGTCTGTATCTCCAACCTTTTGAACAAATTAAATTGCTTGGGTATTCGGGGCAAACAACTTGATCTTTTCGCAGATTATCTCGCAGGTAGATCTCAGTGTGTTAGTATCGGGGAGCATTTAAGTGATGATCTTCAGGTGTCGGTTGGAGTCCCGCAAGGGAGTATTCTTGGACCTACGTTATTTCTATGTTACATTAATGAACTCTGTAAGCTTAAAATCCAGGACTGTACAGTTATCTCTTATGCGGATGACACGCTTTGACATTTGAGGGTGACACTTGGGAAGAGGTTTTGGCTAGGGTTCAGGCAGGGTTTGACATTGTCTTCCACTGGCTGGCTTCCAATTCGCTGACTCTGAACGCAGATAAGACAAAATTCGTAAAATTCGCCATTCGTGATGCACCAGTGAATTCTTATAACCTATCCCAAATAAACGCACATCAATGTTCCTTTCCTCCTTCATCACAGTTTAGTAATAGCCCACTTGTCAAATTGGCAAAATGTATACGTTATTTGGGTGTAACTATTGACAGGTTTTCGTTTAGGGAACATATTCATAATATCTCTCAAAAAGTAAACTTACGTATATTTTTAGACAACTCAGACATGTAGCAGATAGGAAGACACTAATCATGGTTTACTATGCCTTGATTCAATCAATTGTGACCTATTGTATTACCTCATGGGGCGGCACCGACAAAACAAAACTATTAGAATTGGAGAGAGCCCAGAGACTAATTTTGAAGGTTGCCTTCTTTAAGCCTAGGCTTTTTTCTACCCGGGAGTTATATCGGGAAACTGGAGTACTGACTGATAGACAGTTGTTCATACTTTCTTGCGTCCATCGACAGCATAAAGATTTATCGGTGTTTAATCAACAAAATATTAACACGAGAAGGCAGTATTCCGTTTGCAAAACCTATAAAACTAAGACCAGATTTGCACAAAAATTCTATGACTTTATTAGACCTAGATTATACAATCAAATTAATAAACTCATGAATATCTTTAATGATAATATGCGCGAATGTAAAAGAAAAGTGGCTTCATGGTTATCAGGATTAGACTATCAGGAAACTGAAGAACTGCTGGAAATAAAGAAATGAAATGTAATTTTTTGTAGTATTTTAATATAAAATATATACCTGTCATCCTAAACATACAAATAAAAATAACTTTCACTGACATTCACTACACACCACACATTCACCATACATCATACATTCATCACACAATACACATACCTACCTACTCTGTCTCAATGTTCACACGCTCATTCACTCTTCTATTATATTTATACTTAACTAATAGCTTAACATGCACACTCACAAACTTTCGCCTTTATAATATTAGTGTGATATCATATCATTTCGCTGGGGACCTGGTGTCCTGAAGTACAGGCTTCGGCTTAGTTTAGACACCAGTCTCCCACAAATAAAATATTTTTCCTATTATTTTTCCTATGTATTAAAATAGATATAAGTAACATTGCAATTAAGATGTAAGGTCTGTTTTTTTTTGAGGAGAAATAAATAAATATTATTATTATATATATGAACAGTGATTTCATTTATATTTACTTCTGTTATACATCTATAGGTATTTTGTATGAGTTAATCAATTGTGTTACATAGTAAAAGTTTTTAACCATGGATCTAATATTTATGTGAATAATATTTATACTAGTTTTATAAGTAGAAGGTATAAATTTAGTAAAGTTTTTTATGTTTGCACGGTCGAATAATTCTTGGTGATCTGAAAAGAAGACCCGGGGTACCTTGTTTTAAACTATTAAATTAAATTAAATTAAATTAAACTATTGCCGATAGAATTTCTGCCTTCCTGCCTGTATTGTAGTCGAAAGCTTTTCAATGTCCGCTTCACTTCTTTACGTAGCAGCAACTTTCCATCCTGGAACCATACATATTTATATGCTGGTCGCAATTTTTGTTGAGCTAGAAACAGCAAAGATTTATTAGCTTTGGTCAGGGTGCGACGCACAATCACTTTAGACTTAGCTATTTCTACAGGAGCTCCCGATATTATTTTTCGAGCTGTACTTCTTCCGTTCTGGAAGCCTCTACCCATGAGCGTGCCTGCTCTGCTTGTTTCAGCTCAACCTGGATGTTACCTTCACGTTCATTTCGACTGTCCATACGTTTCACATAAATTATTTGAGATTTGTCTACGTTGAGGGTTTCAGCCAGCTTGGCCGATATCGAGTCAAGGTCTTCCTCTTGAGCTTTCGGGATGCCTATCACCCCTATCATATTATCTAGACGCTGTTGTTCTATGTAACGTAGATACTGTTTCAGTGAGCTCATTTCATGCTCAAGATGAGTTTTTTCGTTGCTGAGGTGAGTATACTTTTTCTCCAACTCTTGTATATGCCTATTTTGAGCTTCTACAGTTTTTGTTAGGTCGTCTACTTTTTTCCCACAGAGGCTGACTGATGGCTCAATAAGCTGCAATTCTTCTTTTAGGACTTTTTTCAGCTCGGCTGTGATATCCTTCAGAAACTTGTCACTATCTATGTTGCAATTACTCGTATTTCTGCTGCTGGAGGTGGCGACTTCATCTTTTAAATCCTCTTCGTCCGGAATAAAGAAGGATGATTTTCTAGTAGGCGAGTTGTGATTGCATTTGTCACATATCCAGTCCAGGCTGTCCGCATTACGAAGTGCAGACAGTTGCTTTACGGTTAGACCAGAGCAGGTTTTGCTTGCATGAGCAGTCTTGGCACAGTTCCTGCATTCCAATCCTGGTGACCGGCTGGTTATTCCTTTGCTGCAGATATTGCATTTAGTCATTTTAGTTGGAGTAGAAGGTACTTAGCGCACAAAATACTATGACTATGACACCTAACCGGTACGTACGACAGCGCAACAGCGAATGAACAACAGCGAATGTACAACTTCTCATGGTATTATACGAGTATGTTCGTGTAGGTTTTATTTTACTTTGTGAGGTGTTTAGAACAGAAACACGGGCACGCCACATTAAATAATACGAGTATTATATGTCTGATAATCCATGTTATTTCGATTACAGCTCATGTCTAAGTCATGATTAACAATATTTTCTTCTTTATTTCAAAACCTATTCTAAATTCGAATCACCCTTTAAAAGTATATCAAACCGGCCAGTTGAGATAAAAATGGTATTCTCATGCGACCTCCGCAGATGCCACATGAGCTACGCCCTTAAGAATAGGAACGTAGATGCAGTCGTAATATGTATTGGATTCCAAAAACTTTTGAAGGGTCAAGCAAAACCTACCTAAACATAATAAAAGTATTTACCTAACGCCAGAAATAAAATAACAATCTGGGTGTAAGTTTCTTGCAAGAGATGCCTCAAGACAGCCACGACATCCGGTAACCTGACACTACGGCATGCGTGCCAATGTGTAACAACAAACTAACATCGTCATATTTAAAGCGGTCCTAGGGCCGCCGCTGTGGAACATCGGTTACGACTGGGTGCTGCGCGCCGACCTCCCTATTGGCGTCAACGTAGTCTGCTACACTGACGACACGCTGGTCTTGGCGCAGGGGTGTCATATGAGGCGGCGGCTGACCGTGTGACACGCGGGGTTGTGACAGTCGTGGAGAGGATCCGGCAACTGGGACTCGAAGTGGCATTGCACAAGTCCGAGGCCATATGTTTTCATGGTCCTCGAAACGTGCCACCGGCGGGTTCCCAGATTACGGTAGGAGGGGTTCACATCGGCGTCGCGGCGTCGAGGGGACGATGAAGTACCTGGGACTCGTCCTCGACAGCTGGTGGAACTTCGTCGAGCACTTCCAACGTTTGGCTCCTGCCCAATCTGGAGGTGAAACGCCGGGGCGAAACGCCGGGGCGAAACGCCGGGGCGAAACTCCGCTGCCGCGACACCTCGTGGTTCAGCGGACAGAGCTCTGGCTCAGCCTCATGGCAACATGGAGAGAGTGACTGTCGCAACCCAGTGCTGGGCACGCCTCCATTGCGGCGGTAGTGCCCCCCTTTGAGGAGTGGCTAGAGAGGCGCCACAGCGTCCTCACCTTCCGCCTGACGCAGGTCCTCACTGGACATGGTTGTTTCGGGAAGTTCCTGTTTCGCATAAGGCGGGAGGAAACGCCCGGGTGTTTCCACTGCGCAGATCGCCCAGAGGACACGGTGGAACATACGATGGAGGTCTGCCCCGCTTGGGCGGAGCACCGCCATGTCCTGGTGTATGCGATAGGCGGCTGCGACCTCTCGCGCCCGGCCCTGATTCAGGCCATGGTACGGAGCGAGAGGGAATAGAAAGTTGTCTCCTCCTTCAGCGAAGCAGTAATGCTCGCAAAGAGGGAGGCAACATGGGTGAGGGAGACTCAACAACAAAGTCACACTCATGCCCTCAGCAGCAGCCGCCGCAGGAGACATCTGGGGATTCCGGAGCCGCGAGATGATCTCCGGCCACCGTAGACCCGGGCCTGCGGACGGCGAGTAATAGTTAGCTCGCCGTTCTATCGGCACCAGTCCCGAGAGTCGACGGCGCGTAGTTTCACGTGCGCCTCAAAGAGTTGTCAGCAATAATGACGAGGCCCGTCATGGCCGATGCCTGCCCAGGGGTTGTGGATAAATTCGAAACAGAGTTACCGGGTCCCTGGGCTCTCAGGGCAGGGAAGGAACAGGGGTAGGTTTTAGTCAGTAAGAGACTGACACGCCCTCCCGCTCCACCCTAGAGCGGGAGATGTCATTGAATGATTTCCCACAAAAAAAAAAACCATTAAAACACAAATAAAATGCTGTGTCAGATCATATCAGCCCAGCAGGGGTTTCATAACTAACTTAAACCTTTATAACTATGACTTTGTAACAAGGCAGTGTTAAAGCAAATTACTTTATTTCCTACCTTTTTTTATTTCAAATTCAAATATTACTTGCCTTCTCTATCCAGCCTCTATTTTATATTAAAAATCAGTTCAGATTCAGCAGCCGAGCTAGTAGAAGCTCCTTCTTATCATTGTAATTTTCCGACTCCTCAGCAAATGATAGTTACCAGTATTCTGCCGTCCTTTAACTAGAAGGCCGTTAAGCCCAAAAAGTCATTTCTGAGTAAATGACAAAAAACGCGGGAATCGTTGTTTCCTAAAAACTATGACACTTAGGTTAATGATTGTAAAACACATCAATTGATATTTATTTATATTTATTCTAAAGAATCGTTTTTGTCCAGAAACTCTTACTCATTACTTTTAAAATGATTTTTTCTTATTTTTTTAAGCTTTTATTTCCGTTATTGCATCTTATTACTGTACTAGAAGGCCGTTAACCATACCTTAGCGGCGTTTTAGTGAAGTAATTTATTTAAAATTTTAACCTGCATCATACTCGTATTTGTTAATTTTTTTCAGAAATACTTATCTAAAAAGTTGTTAAGTGACATAACTACTTTATAGCCATGACATTCGCTTCGATTTCAATTTCAATAACTTTAATAATAAGCGGTTACGGGGCTTTAGATGCTTTTAAGCTAATTGTTGCCAATGTTGTACCGAACTTTTGTAAAATCTTAACTACGTTACTTAACTAAATGGTCGCTAAAAATATTTCGATTGTGGTTAACTTCTTTATAGTTTAGCATCTTTCAAAAAAAATGTTTATTTCGGCATTTAAAAGGTAAAAGAAATACAATTTTAATGGGCAATAATCAACTAATATCTAACTCATTCAGATCTTACAGATAATGAGATCACTATTTGGCATGGACTAACTTAATCTATGCTCTCACTGTAAAGAAATTTTTCTTCCACCGGCTAGCGTCAGAGATAATATATGGCATGAGACCCCAGTTACCAATCTTCGGGTTTCTTGCGTGTGGTTTGTCTGTAGTAAATAAGAGTCCTTCACATTTATTGCTAATAATCACTTTTCACATTTATTGCTAACACTGCATTACCCTAGAGAATAATCAGTATACAGAAAATTGTATGTTGAACTTACAATTTATGATGAATCACTTTTACCCTATCGTTCGAAGATCGATGATTAAAGGTCCAGTGAAGAGATCCACAAGCAATATCTAAGCCGTGGTCATCTAATCATGGTCATCTCTGGACACGTGGACGTTGGTGTTCGGAACCGTTTGCTAAGACCGCATTGTTCTTCCAATATATAGTGAAGTTTATGATCCGACCATTTTTATATTGTTCCTTCTTATATAATTAAAGATAAAGTAGGAACCCTGCCAACAAGAGAACATTCGGTGAGAATCATAAATGCCATGCTTAAGACTTAGCGTTGCTACAGAAAATCCCAAGAAAAGTACTTACATCGTCCTACATTCTTATGCTTACAGCATTTGAACTTGACTCGTGGTCCCTTTTACACCACGAGACATCATTAAGCGCTTTTAGGAAGCTTTTTCCAATATATAAAATTTAGAGGCAGACACGCTATAAATCAAGTTGAAAAAAGAAACGTCAAACGATAATCTGTCAACTCGCAAAATAACGCTCCATTCCACGAATCTAAATTTTTTCCATTTTTAAGTGTTACATCACAAAGTAAAAAAGAGAAAAGAGAAGAGTATTCTATTCTATTCTATTCTCACTAAACGTTACGGTATGTTGTTATACTTCTGACTAAATTACTTTAATAAACTAAGATTACAATATTTTAGCCATGAGGCAACTTCAGTCTTAATTTATTTTAATAGTATCACAAATAAAAGTAATAAAATAGTAAAAATGAAATCTGGCAAAATAATAAAACATTCAAACATAAATAATTTTAAAAGCACTTTTCAAGTGTATAAGTTAATTGTATCAAATCTTAATCCTACTAATAAGTAGGTACTATAAACTAGATTTTGCCCTTGACTTTGCCTCGGCCTCTTAAGCCATTCCATGTTAACGGGTACTAAAGGCGTGCCATAATCTGATCTTTTGATATAACTTCTACTTGTTCTAACCGACTTAGTTCACTTTCGACTCGCGGGCGCAGTGCCAGTGGCAAAGGCCGTGCCTTTATAAACACGATTCTGCAAGCATTCTCCGACAGTCGTTTCTCTTTTGGACTGATCACCGACAGGACGTTTCGTTTTTGACGGGTTCGTCGATAGAACGTTTCTCACCTATGGATGTTTCGCCGACAGAATGGTTCACATTTGTTTGTTTCGACGACAGGACTTTTCAACTATGGAATATTCGCCGTCAGCTCGTTTTGTCTACGATTGTTTTGACACGGCTTTTTCACTATTTAACTACAAAGCCACCAATAGGCTACTGAGTATTGAGCTTATTTACATGAAATATCAAATTTTATATGAATTAATTTTGACTTGGCGCCAAATAATAAAATTATTTATTTATTTTTATTTATTTATTATTAAACTTAAAAACACTATCTTTACAGGATGACCCCAATACAATAGTGGTTTCCAAACACCCAACCAATAAACAGAAAAATCAACTTAAGACTAATACTTAAAAATTTATAAAACAACTAATCATCTGAATCTGCACAAATACTTTATAATTATAAAACAAATATCAAACTAAACCTTTTTAATGTTTTAAAATCTTAACCTAAAATATTACATATAAAAAATCAGACCTAACACAGGATATTAATATTTAAATATAACTAACAAAATGATGTATTCATTCAAATCTCTTCAGCCGTTTTGCGTGATTGACAGCCAAACAAACAAACTTTCGCATTTTTAATATTAATAGGATCTTTTTCATGATTCTGGCACCCTGGTAATTTGCCTGCGATTTCACCCGCGTGTACGTCGGAAATTTTACTTCTTCATGATTCTGTTCTCCTGGTAGTTCGTGAATCTATACCGCTCATGATATCAGCTCCGGAAATACTTCTTTTGATTGTGAATGATTCTGGTCTCGTGGTACTTGGTGACCGTTTGCTGCTCTTCCAGCCCGTCTCTGAACTTATTTTTAAATTATTTTTTTTTAGCTCGTCCACACTTTCGCTGACGACGCAGGGATACAGGCAACTGAAAAAATACGGGTGGGTTTTAGTCAGTAAGAGTTTGACATGCCCTTCCACTCCACCCAGAGCGCGAGAAGACCAGAAGCCCGTGTCTGAATTTCTACTTCCGCCTCAGCCTTCGCTAAGCCTTGTCATATACCGGGATTAAAACTAGCCTAGGTGTTAATTCAGGTTATAAATAATAATAATATGTTTTATTTGCACAAAATAAAAAGGTTACATTATCGCATTTACATAAATGGTAGTTTAGATAGCTAATCTAAGGAATGTAACCATTGAGTAAGAACCCTGCCTCTCAAACTAGCCACTTGTATCTTGAGAGACAGTTTTCTGCTAAGATTGATCATTGTACCCATTAAGTGGAGCATATTGTCGCTAAGATCATATCAAAAATTCTAAATTAATTAATTACAGATTTAAAATTCATTACAATAATAAAATGTATCACAAAATATAACAATATAATATAATGACAGCAATAAAAAATTAATAACAGTAAACAAAAATTCAATTTAAAATTTTGTGAGGGAGGTGAGTATTAGAGTGAGTACTATTGTATATTTAGGTGATGTTTAAGTAAGGATTCCGTGTAAGAGAAATTCTGGTGTAGAAAGAAGCCACTCAGTGACTTTACATTTCAGTGTGTGTCTGTTGAGGTCTTGTGTGGTGAGTTGTTTGAGGATTAAATGCGCAGCTGTTTTTTCGTGATTGAAACACAAACATACAAATTTTCACATTTATATTATTAATAGGATAGTAGGATTACGTCAAAGTACTTAGGCATGAGTTACTGCCAGGGGCACCACATGACATTTATTCAAAGAAATGATTTTCTTCTCCAGGTTGAATGGCTACAGAGGCAATGAAATTATACGCCAATGACACGAAGTGCCTGGGAAAATGTATGGATATCATAATATCCAACGAAAACATGAACCTCACCGACGACATTTTTTTTTTCATTTCAAGCACAGATATATAGAGATTTCTCGCCCGCGTAAAAGGTGTAAATATAATAGTTTACCATATCGAGACTGTTTCATTTATTGGGTCTCGAACATATCCTAAATTGGTGCTTAGCTTCTTGCCCATGGCTCCGTCCGCGTAGACATTTATATTAAATTTACTTTTTCACGATTTTGGCACCCTGGTAGTTTACCTGTGGCTTCATCCGCGTGCAGGCCTGAAATTTCTCTTCTGCATGATTGTTTTCCTAGTAGTTTAAGAATCTATACCGCTCAGGATGCCAGCCCCGAAAATACTTATTAAAGGTGCTACACCTCTTATAATCCCACCCTTGGAATACTTTCTGTGATTTCTGGTAGTGCGTGAATCTATACCGCTCGGAAATTTTACTTCTTTACGATTCTGTTCTCCTGGTAATTTGTGAATCTTTCTCTATCTCCTACGATTCCTGCCCCGGAAAACTTTTTGTGTTTCTGGTCTCCTGGTAGTTTGTTAGCCTTTATCGCTCATGATTTTAGTCCTCAAAATGTTTCTCCTCATATTTCTGGTCTCCTGGTTATTTGTAAATCTCTGCCTCTCCTAATACCAGCGTCGGAATATGTTTCGTGCTTCTGATCTCCTGGTAGGTTATGAATCTATACCGCTCAGGATTCCCGCCCCCTCCCTGGTAGTTTGAGAATCTATACGGCTCATGATTTCAGCCCCAGAACACTCTTTTTGTTTCTGGTCGCCTGGTATTTTGTGAATCTATACCACTTAAGATTCTAACCCCAATAATACTGATTCACGAATCTGGTCTCCTGGTAGTTTTAGAATCTATTACTCTCATGATTCCAGCCCAGAAATCACTTCTTCATCATTCTGGTTTCCGGGTGATTTATGAATTTCTACCTCTCATAATCCCAGCCTTCTTCAACATCTATGACGCCGCACACGAACTAAAATAACAAAATCCTACATCGCGCAAGCAGAGTTCTCCGCGCGATTTGAACATATACAACAGTCCGAAATCAACCATCGGGCAGTTGCTCGGACCAGACACAACACCCGTCTGGTCGGAGGATCCTCCCTTTTCAATGGAGGTTTGCGGGACTACACCCTGTTCCGCATACCTCTAAACTGGTGACCCTCGACTATGAACGTGAGCGCAGCCTTCGTCATGACGTCATCACCTCCAAACTGGTGGCCCTCCAGCAGAACGTCAGCGCAGCCTTCGTGCAGCTACTTCAGCGTGACGTCATCATCATCACTTCCTCAAAGCTCTTGAGCAACGAGTCATACAGCCAGCCAGTACCAACGGCTTCGACAGGTATCCTGACCACCAGCATGCAGCGGACGCGCATTCCTGGTCAGCATCCTCAGCCTCTTACATCAACTTCAACCTCATCAGCGATCTTGGCGCAGCGAACAGCACCTTCAGCCGGTCGAAGAACCTCTCCTGGTCGACGCCAGCAGTCAAGCCACTACGTTGCACAACACCGCTCCGACCCACTGGAGCCCGCAGCACCACTCCGACTCACTGGAGCCTGCAGCGTCATCCCGACTCGCTGGGATATCATCACCCCGACTCACTGCAACTCACTGGAACCAACCATCCACTGGCCCGGCAATCATAACAAGATGTATGGAGGACTCATCAAGAACCATCGATCTCCGATCTCCGGAGGGGAGTGATGTAGCGACATCTATGACGCCGCACACGAACTAAAATAACAAAAGCCTACATCGCGCAAGCAGAGTTCTCCGCGCGATTTGAACATATATATACAACAGTCCGAAATCAACCATCGGGCAGTTGCCCGGACCATACACAACACCCGTCTGGTCGGAGGATCCACCCTTTTCAATGGAGGTTTGTGGGACTTTACACCCTGTTCCACCTGCCTCACCACCAGAATTTGTAATTCTGATGCCCTGGTTGTTCGTGAATCTGTACTGCTCGGAAAACTTCTTCATGATTATGTTCTCCTGGTAATTTGTGAATCTGTACCTCTTATAATACCAGCCTTTTTTTTTTTTTTTGGGAGGGGTGGGAAATTATCCAATGACTTCTCCCACTCTGGGTGGAGCGGGAGGGCGTGTCAGACTCTTACTGACTAAAACCCACCCCTGTTCCTTCCCTGCTTGAGTGCTCAGGAGTGCGGTAACTCATTTTCAGAATTTATCCGCTACCCCTAGGCAATAATACCAGCCTCAGAATATATTTTTTAATTCTGATCTCCTGGTAGGTTGTGAATCTATACCGCTTTGGATTTAAGCCCCAAAAATACTGGTTCATGTCTATGGTCTCCTGGTAGTTTTGGAATCTATACCTCTCATGATTCCAGCTCCGGAACTACTTTTTTGTGAATCCTTATCTTCTGGTAATTGTGTGAGTCTTTATCGCTCATAATTTCAGTCCTGGAAATACTTCTCATGTTTCTGAACTCCTGGTACTTTCTGAGCGTATACCGCTCGTTCAGCCTGACTTAGTATTTCTACTTCAACCTCAGCCTTTGCTAAGTCTTGTCATTTATCGGGATAAAAAGTAGCCTATGTGTTAATCCAGGCTATGACCTACCTGTGTGCAAAATTTCATTGAAATTCCTTCAGCCGTTTTTTCGTTACCTTCAGCCAAACATACAAACAAACAAACATACAAACTTTCGCATTTATAATCATCATCATCATTCTCCTGCCCCTATCCCAATTTATTTGGGGTCGGCGCAACATGTCTTTTTCTTCCATACTTCTCTATTAGTCGTCATTTCTGTAGTCACCCCCTTTTTACCCATATCCTCTTTCACACAGTCCAACCATCGTTTCTTTGGCCTTCCCCTACTCTTATAGCCATCCACATCCATACACAAGACTTTCCTCACGACATTTTCTTCATTTCTCCGCATCACATGCCCATACCACGACAACCGATTTCCACAAAACTTTTTGGGACGCCATTTAAGTCGCCTGCTGAAGACGCCGAGCTTGGTACTGTTCTGGTGTTTTCGCAGCCCGTTGAGATGCCAGATACTCAGCATGCTGTCGACGCCGAGCTTGGGACTGTTCTAGGATCTCAGCAGCTCTTTGAGGTGCTAGATATTCGGCGTTCTATTGACGCCGAGCATGGGACTTTTCTGGTGTTTCGGCAGCTTGTTGAGGTGCCAGATACTCAGCATGCTGTCAATGCCGAGCTTGGGACTGTTTCGGCATCTCAGCAGCTCTTTGAGGTGCTAGATATTCGGCGTTCTATTGACGCTGAGCATGGGACTGTTCTGGTGTTTCGGCAGCCTGTTGAGGCGCCAGATACTCAGCATGTTGTCAACGCTGAGCATAGGACTGTACCGGCAGCTTAGCAGCTCGTAGAGATGCCAGATATTCGGCGTCCAGTTGACGGCGACCTTGGGACTGTTCTGGTGTTTCGGCAGCCCGTTGAGACGCCAGATACTCAGCATGCTGTCGAGGCCGAGCTTGGGACTGCTCTGACATCTCAGCAGCTCGTTGAGACGCCAGATACTCAGCATGCTGTCGACGCCGAGTTTGGAACTGTTCTGTAGTGCTATTCTGTAAAATCTCACCGTGAAAACTTTGGTGAAGTGAACGTGAAGTGGGCTGTCAATCCATACAGTCAAGGTGGAATGACAGTTCACTTCACGTTCACTCCACCTAAGTTTTCACGGTGAGCTGTAAACAGAATCGACCGGCTGGTGTCTCAGTAGCTCTGTGTGCTGCCTCACGCACCGCCTGTTCAAGCCTTCGCAATTCGGCTTGTGGAACTGTCTCGTCAAGTCTAGCTACTTTCGTAGCTCGAGCTTTATTAGTTTTGGGAGAGATTAGACTTACGATCTCGTGGCAGATAGTAGTAGTAGATCTTAGTAGCTATTTTTTCTACACTTCCAAAAAATCCAATGCAGTAGGTAGCTATTATTATTTTGTTAAATATGCAATACCTGCCTCTCCAATTAAAATAATAAATACTATTATAATAAACAATATGGCAACAGGCCAACTACCAAAAAAATATATTAATTAAAATATAAAATACTTTTTTACAAAAAAATAGAACCGACTTCCAAAAAAAGCGCAAAATAACTTTAATTTCGGAAGTCGGTGTTCCTGTTTTGTGTCTTCGTTTTTTGACACCGACTTCCGAAATTAAAGTTATTTTGCGCTTTTTTTGGAAGTCGGTTCTATTTTTTTGTAAAAAAGTTTTTTATTTTTCACTTTTTAGTTGTGGTTCCCCATTAAACTGTGTTAACAATTCATAGACATACGATAGCAGCAATCGCGGTTGATTTGCTGTCAATTTTTGAAGAGTTCCGTTGTCTGTCTCCGAAACCCATCATCAGATCTTTTTGAAATTTAAATGGGACCATTTCGGAATAAACCCCTTTCGAACAAAAAAAGAATTTTGCAAATCCGTCAATATATGACGGAGTTATGCCCGAACATACATTAAAAAAAAAAAAAAAAAAAAAAATACAAACATCCGAATTGATAACCTCCTCCTTTTTCGAAGTCGGTTAAAAAATGAAATAACTTGTTATGACTAACTACTAACCACAAAGAAAAAACCTTTTAACCTGAGCGTTACTTTTTTTAACAAATCTTAAAATTAGCGCGCACTCACTTTCTCAACGTCGTCGTAAAGAACAATGCCTACCTTCCATACATTTAAAAACCTGATGATGAAAGTTTAAGTATAGTTATAAGATACAGCAGAAATACTTCCCGTAAGTTTAGAAAGTAATGTCTAATAGTCATTTCGGCAATTTAAACGCCACGAAGTTCAAAAAATATTAATGTTTCTTTTTAGGTTAGGATTTGCCGTCACCAGAATTAATGAAACAAACGTGCATGAACTAATTAATAACGCTCTGGTCTAAAACATCTTTTTTACTCAGTTAATTCCTTGAAACTAACTGCCCCTGGCTAAGTCAATGCTAAGACTCCATGATTGTCACTATAAAATGAGTGTCGAGTTGAAAACTGCATTCTCCAGTACTTACTTACAAATTATTTATTTTCTAAGACTAACATTTGGTTACCTACCTACCTGCTGGCTAACACCACATAATATGTACAATTTGTGGTTAAAAAAGTACATTGTTATCACACTAATAATTGCTTTTAATTTAATTAAGTATACCTAGGTATATACTAACTAGATTAATTTATTTATCTTCACATTATAATATAACATTACAGTATATTATGTAACTTCCCAGTGGCGTTCTAATGGATAATAACACAGCAGTATAAAATAGTAGCAGGTATCTTCTCATAAGTACTTACTAACCTATATTTTATTTCTAGTACCTATAAAAACGACACCTTATCTAGTCAGATAGTGTCTATATATATCTAGCTCTAAAATGCCTAACTTAATTCATGTTTTCAAAAATGATCACTTATTTACCAACCTTATGTAGGTGGGTTGTTAGACCTGTTGAATGAAACGGGGAAAATAAATAAAACACTATGTTACAGTGGAATAGTTTATTGATATTCATCATTTTCATCCAAATCTCTTATAACTACGTCATCCAGAAATTCTGCTGGAGCAGATATATTGTTTTCGTACCTAGCCCATCCAAGGTACCACACTACCGTCATCACGTGAGCGCAACATCCGATAGTTCGTCGACCTACCTACCTACTACCTACCTACCTACCTACATTGCAGTTTATGCAAAGTATACGTCGACTTGTTGCTGATGGCGGCATTGTCAACAGAACGGATTTACAACGGTATCAGGTATGGTAAGCAAAGGTCGTCAGATGAGGAAGATATCGGGGTCCAGGGGCGGTAAATAGGGTCGTAATAAGAAGAAACACATACAAAATGGCACAGTACACAACGAGACGCGAGCGCAACAACAAAGGACTGCGCCGATGCAAATCACAGAACTGTCAAATGTCAAAAAAATCCATTTCACTTGCGCACACTCAATGAAACACTGAATGATTAATTTAATTCAATTATTGTGTTATTTTTTAATTATTTACTTTATCCCATGACTAATAAAAAAATAGTTACTGGTCGAATTAAACGTAAAATAAGTATAAAACTAAGGAACAAAGTTAAATATGGTCAACCAGCAATTTGTAAAATGGAACGTTTTAAAGAATTGATGGTTTGGATGCGTTCAAAATATGACAATACGTTTAGAATTAGCTTAAATAAATGTAAAAATATCTTTTTTTCCTGCGTTTCTTTTAACATTGTGATAAGCGTAATTAATATACAATTCAATAAGCTATATTTTAAGATTTATTTCATTTCTATACACAGTCAGGTCAAATATGAACATTCTTCTTTTAAAATATTTGTCCAAATTACGTAGTGTAAAAGACAAACGTATCTGCCCGGGGGTGGAGGATAAATTCGAAAGAGTTACCTCGCCCCCGGGCACTCGAGGCAGGGAGGAACAGGGGTGGGTTTTAGTCAGTAAGAGTCTGACACACCCTTCCGCTCCACCCTAGAGCGGAAGAAGTCATTGGATGATTTCCCACCCCCCAAAAAAAAAAAAGACAAACGTATATGTTCTTTAAATATCAGAAGCGATAAAAGTATTTATTTTGATAAGAATCAATTTGTTACTGCAAAATGTGTATTGGAACCATAGTATTAAATTTTATTGTATTTATGGTTCAATACTTTGGTAATAATGGCTCACACCTAAAAGGAGAAACACTTCTACCGTACATTATATTCGTGTAACTAATACAGTTTCTGCAGCGCACGCCAAAGTACCTAGCACGCAGATGACAGAGTTTTTCCGACTTACTTAACACCTATCGTTATATTTTAGTCAATTTACACAATATCTTCATAAATTATAGCATAAGTGTTATTTTGACGTATGAGCTATTATTATTGTAAAGTTTCATTAAAATCCGTTTAGTAAGTTTTTGCGTGAAAGAGTACAAACATCCATACATTCACACAACGTTCGCGTTTATAATATTGGTAGGATGGGTGCTTCCAAATCGAATGATTTTCATATAAGCCTAGGACGAGTAGTAATTTTAAATCGGTTTCTGGACTCGATCCAGACCGAAAAGCAATATCTTTTGTTTGTCTATCGTACGAAAATAGCTAAGGAGAATAAATATATAGTTAGTTGCTACGGGATTTTAAGAATACAAAAAAACGAAGAAGCTGATGGGTAGCAACGAATTAGTGTGTCACGTCGAGGAGGCGAAATAGTGTGTTACGTTGAGGAGGGCCGGAGGAGTGACGCGATGAGGAGTACCGTAGTGGAGTCACGATGAGGAGGTGAAGGAAGAGTTGGATGAAGACAAAGACACTGCAAATTAAGACGTATATTTCAATATTTACAGTAGGCTGGATGATAAGAAGCAATCATTAATCGAACACCATACACTGTAGAGGTATAAATTGTATCATTGCCAGGACACATGCCTGACTCTGCCTGGTTATAAAAACTGTACTTCACTGTTCTAAAAAACTCTTGCAAACTGGTAAATGTCAATCACTGAGAATGACAATGATATAGGGGAGCTTCCAGCTCGGTAGCTGAATTCGAACTGATTTAAAATGAAAAACAAGAGGCTAGACAGAAGTTTAAGGCATATTTGAATTTGTAATTAAAGACTAGGTTAGAAAGAACGTAATTTGGAATGAGGTTAGAAAATAAATAAGGCTGTAAGCCTTACAAGCCTTGTTTCAAGTGCTTACCAAGAAAAAGCAGTTATTCCAAAGCTTCAAGTAAACAATAATAAATTAAACTTGTAGTTTTAATTAATTGTGATCTGTTGATGATAACTTTGTATGGAAAGTCTATATTTGTTTGGGAATTGACTATGACTTCCTCGAAGAAAGTTGTTCATTTCCATAGGCAGATTCTGTTCCTAAAATGTGACCAAGCATTTCTGTGAAATCCTGTTTGGATTCTCTTTTTAGGGTTCCGTACTCCTACCAAGGACAAGGAACCCTTATAGTTTCAGTCTGTCTGTCCGTCCGATACATAGCGTAAGACTTTTGGTACTATAAAGTTGCAATTTTGCATGGAAATATTTAGATTAATCACGCTAAGAAAACGAAACAGTAACATTTTGGAAAAGCTCTTTCTAATGGTAGTTCCCGTACAGGTAAAGAGGGGATGTTTATTTTTCTCGCCTATCTATAGTGTGGAGTATCGTTGGATAAGTATTTCTAAATCATTGAGTATTTTTAGTGATTCGTTTGTGAAATAAAGTGATATTTTTTGGTCGTGTCGAGCGTCCTCCCCTCCCCACTAAAAGCTAAATAAACTGTTGGCTTAAAAAATCTGAAAAAAATCGTGACGGTAGTAGATAAATACCTAAACTGGGTGGTCCAAATAATGACGTTAATAAATAAATAGATTCCTCATACGTAGGGGTATCCGAAAATACCCTATGTATGTTCCGCGATTTTTGATAGTTTAGGAGATACGTTTTTTTATTGCTTTTTTTCGACAAGCCAGTTTTATGACTTTTTTTTTGCAATGGGACTATCATGAAATACCCTTTCATGAGTAATTTAAAAAGCTAAACATATAAAATTTAAAAAAAAAAAATATTATTTTCGTTTTTAGGGTTCTGTACCCTAAAAACGAAACAAGTCCAAACAGAGCCCTATTGTTGTCTCTTACGTGTCTGTCTGTCCATCTGTCTGTCTGTCCGTCCGTCGTCTGTCACAAAATTTTGTTACGAAGAATTTTTTAACTTCTCATTGACCTATGAACTTGAAATTTGGTGATAACGTTTATTACTTTATTTATTTACGTTACTTACAAAAACCAATATTTGATACGGAACCCTTAGTTTGCGAAATCCGACACGCACTTGGCCAGTTTTCTCACATAATTCAAAGGAACCAATAACAAATTTTAGAAGCTGTAAAATTATGGTTGTTAATAAAGCCATACCCCAAGCAAACAAGAAAATTTAAGATATTTCCTATTTAAAGGAAATAATTATTTGAAAAGTTGCCTATTGAAAACATTAACAAAGTCCGCGTAGAACATGTGACATAAAACCAACAGCCAGTGGTAATGAGAAACCACCACGTGTCATGGTTTTATTTTTCATCTTTTAAAAATGCACCATAATGTCGCTCCGTATATCAACGTAGCTAGTGTAAGCACCAATACAATAAATTGATAAGTGTTCTGAACTGTTTTAAGTAATTAACTCCCAATGAATAAATATCATATAAAATTTTCAAACTATTTGTGAACCGTTTTACGTAAAGCACTCTCTCACACACAATATTATAATAACGTCCACATAATATTATAACCGGTTCTTAGCCGGTTTTTTATCATAGGGTATTGTTACGAGCTGGGTATGCGATAAATTCTTTTACACCTATTAATTAACCAAATATTATTTACTAACTCAACAACATTTTTACACAAACACTAATTCGCTGCTAATCACAATTTTCTTCGTAATCGCTTGTACTCGCTTCCGTTCGCACACGTAGTCAAAAACAGACTGACTCACTCGCCCGCCGTCCGGCCTATTTATACAGTATAGTGAAATATTCTAAAAACACCTATGAACTTCTACACAGTACCACAATGGAATGTTCTCGACCGCAGTGGAAACTTCTGGAAACTTCGACTACATTCTTGAACGTTCCAGTGTAATACGGTCGACGTAACAGTATGAAACCCTTAAAAACGAACTTATATACAATCAGAACTGACAAATATAACGGTTTAGCTAAATACCGGGCCTGGAAGCGGGCCTAATTTTCGCAATATGCTGAAAGAATTTATTCCGCTTGTTATACACAATACAGCCCAAGCTGTTTACCCAGTCCTGCTAAGCCCTAAGTATTGGACCAGACCGCTTACCGCTAAAAGCTGCTACAAGCTACATACAATGAGAACTGAACAATACAAACGCTGTATTTAAACTAAATCTTAGTACAATACCCTTTGTTGAAAGTATTCCAAGAAACTTTTAGCTCTTGCTTAAAAGTTTTGAAGAATTTTCAGCGATTTTACTGTTGGATTTTTTTAAATGTATTGAGCAAATTGAAATTTTGTTTAATTAGAATTTAAGGTTATTAACGACTATTGTTTTAAAGTTTACGCTAAAGATTCAACTGTGATTCCTAAAATATTTCAGTAAACAGTTGTTAAATACTGAGAAAATCTTAATTTGTTTTGCCCAATAAAATATGTATTCATTATTTTTCTTCTTTTAATTTCTCAATGCGTCTGTATGTTTTTTTTTGTATGTTTGTTACGCGATTTGTCCGCCACTTGTGAATAGATTTTGATGATTCTTTTTCATTCTTCAGAGGTAGTCCATATATACCTATAACATTTTATTGAAATTGATTCAGCACTTTTTGAAAAAATCTACATAAACAAAAAATATGTGTGTACACAGATGACGTGTTGATTTCGATTATGTTTTTCTAATTATGTTCAAATTCCATGTTATTGGGGCTCTCCATTCTCCGTTCTGAGGTACCTACAACTAAACGTGTATACGTTTCTATAATAAACTTTCTAGCCAAATGCAAGAACTAAGCATAAATATATGTTAAATAATTTATTAAACGTAAGCTAAGCCAGAAAGCATTTTACACAATGAATGACTACCTTGAGGACAAAAAGGCTTGGGATTAAGCTGCTTCAATGATACACGTTATTGTTGATACCATTGTTTTCGTATGTACTTTATAGTTCATAAACACAGATGACATTTTTTTTATTTTTTTTTATTCTTTTTTGACATGAATGCTAATTGTATTGTATTATATTATATTTTAATTTATGTTTTTGACATGAATATTTACTTTGTAAAGTATTATATTTTTTTTCTTTTTTTGATTACTTACTTAATTATTGTTAAATGTGGGACAATGTGGGTTATTATTAATTTTTTTTTCCTCCTTTTTACAGTAATTTTTAACCTTGTCTGACAGTTTGAGTACTTTTGTGGCCTACTCAAATGTCCTTTCTTTGGTATTATTCGTCAAGTCATTGAGCTCCTTCGTGGTTTTAAGTTGAGCTACTCGACTATTGACAAATGCTTGCACTGACCGGACTCAAAAATGTGTGCTTCTTTCTTCAAAAGACCATTACAGACACTAAGCTGCATGGTCCTCATATAGCATAATGTGAATGCGAGAGCTATATATGTCGTTATATTCATATAGATTTTATGATTGTCTGGCAGTTTGAGTATTTTGTGACCTACCCAAATGTCCTTACTTTGGTATTTTTCGTCGGTTCGTTGAGCTCCTCAAAGTTCTGAGTTGAGCTTCACGATAACTGACAAATGCTTGCACTGTCTGGACAGCTCCACTCGAATTTGCGTTTTTCTTTCCTCAAAAGCTCATCCCAGACATAAACGTACAAGGTTCTCATATGATTTGACTAGTACATATTGTATGGATTTGAACACTTTAAAAGAGACTTTGACCTCTGCGTTTGTTTCGGTGTTTCATCTCAGGGTAGTCAGCTAGGAAACACCGGCCTCATCTAGCTAAAACCAAAAAAAAAATTGACGTGTTGTTAAAACCTACTTACAAAAATAAAATCGTTTATCTTACAAAGTGAAAAATAAAAACTTTTTTACAAAAAATATAACCGACTTCTAATTGCAAAATAACTTTAATTTCAAAGTCAGTGTTAATTAACGAAGAAACAAAATACAAACATCAAATTTAGAAGTCAGTTGCATTTTGTAAAAAAGTTTTCGGTTATATTTTTGGCTGACTCCTGCGGAGTGGAAAATGCCAAACCAAACCATTCATGTTCATTGTTTATTCATTATCCACAAGCTTCCCCGAAGCTGACCAAAAACCACAGCCCCTTTTCGGTTATCAGTCTCGTTACCCAAATGGTATGAAAACCGAATAATAATTTAGAATAGACACAAATGAAAAAAAAAATTTAGTTTTTTTTGTTGAACTAATTTTTATTTTCAAATTTTTAGTTCTAATCGGACAAATTATTCTATTCATGATTGTATTGTCATCGGTCTTTGATAAGTGTGCGAAGTTTTAATTCAATCCGACGTTTTGATGTGTGTGAAAATTATTTTCAAAGATTCCGTTACATAGATACATACCAAGGTAATAAAAACGTGTTAAGGCGCAGTTAAACGACTTTTAATGGTTTTTAATTGAACATCACGTCGTATAGACTTGTCTTATTTCTTTGAAAAAAATATATGTTATTCTAGACCTTTTTCGTCGTAATTTGATCTCAGATTATTTGATATTATATTTTTATAACATAGTGTAATGAATTTGTAAATTTATGTCTAACATATATAATAAATTGAGAATCACGCAAAAACTATATAGCGTACTTTTATGAAACCTTCACGATTTTAAAGATCATGATTTATAATTTAGTCTCAGTGTTTTAGTTTAATTAATACTTGTTGTTTTATGTGTAATAAATTAATAATGCGTCTAATTTCGGACAGCGCTTCTTGATGGGCGAGTCCTGTTACTGGGTGGACATACGACGCGTTGCGTGAGCTCAGCGCAGAACACGCAAGCTAACCACTCAAGGTCGTTGGCAGCTAATAGCGCCTTAATATAATAGTTTGTTATGAACTGATTACACGTGATTTTCGAAAATTATCCCATGGGAACGTACTACCGTTACCCGTAATAGAAAGTATTCTACGTCCTTTTTCAGGTCAATTATCGACCTGTGTGCCAATTTTCGTCCAAATCCGTTCAGTCATAGAGACGTGAAAAGGTAAGAGACTGACAGAGTTACTTTTGTATTTGATTAATAATTGATATACAGGGTGTCCCATAATTAATGGATAACCATCATGTACTTACTCACTATGTGAACAAACCTGAAATCGCGAAAAAATCAGCAGTTTCTAACATTTTGACGAGTTATGCGAACGTTAATGTAGGAAACAGCAGATTGTTTTTCTCGCAATTTCAGGTTTAGTCCCATAGTATAAGTTGTTCATAATGACGAGTACAACGACCCATGAGATTATCCATTAATTAAAGGACACCAGGTAATATGTATTATCAGTAGGAGTTGAATGTAAGATTATCTGTTCCTTTGTCTGTGTGGGTATCTACCTACACATTTAAGGGATGACCTACATTTTGGCCAGATCCGTCAAAGCATGCATTTTCTAACATTATAATGGAACATAATTCACTTCCCATTCAAATGTCGGGTAACAAAGAACGCTATTGTTATAATCCCAAACTCTTTTATGCTTAATCCGAAATAAAATCCGGAAAGATTTTCCTTGATACATACTACATTTTGTAGAGTAAATGTCTCGTTGGTCTCGTGAGGTCCTAGGTTCAATAACTAAGTCGGGCAAAAAGTGCTATTGGATTTTTCCATTAGGAATTACTCTATCTAAAGCATCCTTTTTTTTGTGGCGTTAGGAAATCGTCCAATGACTTCTGCCAGTCTGGGTGGAGTGGGAGGGCGTCTCAGACTTTTACTGACTAAAATCCAATCCTTTTCCTTCAGTTGCCTGAGTGCCAAGGGCCGCGGGAACTTTATTTCGAATTAATCCGCGACAGGAGTTTGTAAGTCGGTGATGTACAGATTCAATGTGTATTGTCTTTGGTTGTTGGCGGACCATGACATCAGGCAATGAACAAAAGACTTTCTTTAATTGGTTGAATACGAGTCTTTTAGCTTCGTTGTATGTTTATATTATTCTAATTTTCTAATATTTAAATTACATATACAATAAATTCATAATATTAATTTTTTTCTATAACGTGCGTTTTGTTTGTGCAGAATAAACAATTTTCTTTACATTTTTTTTTCTTTCTTGGTGTGACACCCCCGTGCCTCGGAAAGCACTTAAAACCGATGCCCCCGAGGCTGGTCTCTCCCCGGTCGTGTCGGATTGCCGACCCATCGGAGAGAGTAAAGGAACAGAGAGTGCACCTATATTTGAGTACACGCTTATGCACTCTAATATCTCCGATGTACTTGCCTGATCTCCGTTGAGATTGACCACCGTGCTCGCACTTCGGTCGGGAGGATTATTTTACGTAGGGATTCTACAAACATTATTAAGCCTTATTTTGCCTGTGTTAATTGAATAAAATCCCAGAGACACCAGACATTACTTATTTTTAACCGAGAGAAAAGAGGAGGTTCTCAATTCGTCTGATGTTTTTTTTTTTTTTTTTTTTGTATGTATGTTACCCGATTTCTCCGTCAGTTGTGAACCAATTTACAAAATTCTTTTTTCATCTGAAAGAATATACTCCCGAGGTGGTCCCATATAAAAATTTTATCGAAATTGCTACAGCGCTTTTTGAGAAACTGAACAAAAACGGAAAATACGTGTACCTCGATGACGTTTTGGTGTTCTCTAAATGTTTAAATTCCACGTTCCATTATATTGGGGTTTTTAGTTCTGGGGTATAACAACTAAAAAAAGAAAAATAAAAAACTTTTTTACAAAAAAAACAACCGACTTCCAAAAAAAAAATACACTAAAAATTTATAAATAACTTTAATTTCGGAAGTCGGTGTCAAATAACGAAGAAGTAAAAATACAAACACCGACTTCCGAAATTAAAGTTATTTATAAATTTTTAGTGTATTTTTTTTTTGGAAGTCGGTTGTTTTTTTTGGAAAAAAGTTTTTTTCTCGTAGGATTGAGTGGTATTAATTTTAACTTTGAACATACGCATACCTGCTAGTTTGTGCCGACGTCTAGTTTGCCGTTATCAGGAGATAAAGTTACATAGTATAACATACATGATTAACTTTTGGAACGAAGTTCCTTATCGCGCGTTGCAAAAGGGGGCTAGACGGAAAAAATTAAGACCAAAAGTTGTAACGACACTTTTTGTTATAGTTGATATACATATATATAATATATATATGTATAATCAAAAGGAACTTTGTTCCATCCGTCCTATTTACAAGGCCAAAATTTGCGAATTGTTTATTTAATATTAATAATGAAAATGAAAGTTAGGGATGATTTAGGAGGGTGCTTATATACCTTGGGTAAAAATAAAAATTACTTAAATAATTTCTAAATATTAAATAATTATTTTAAACTTAACTACATACATAATACTAAAACAGAAATTATACTTAGGCATCTTAGTTGGTTTTTCAATTAATATCTAGTGAAAAAAAAAACGTTCGTAAGTTGAAAGTATGTACTTTGAGTACTTGTTAGTATGTACTAACACTTACTCAATCACATGATAAGTACACATTAAGTGATGTCTGGAATACTGTGGAGATATGCCCCGCTTGGGTAGAGCCCCGCCGTGTCCTCGTGGAGGCGATAGGCGGCAGCGACCTCTCGCAGCTGGCCCTGGTCTAGGCCATGGTATGGAGCGAGAGGGAATGGGAACAAGTTTCCTCCTTCTGCGAAGCAGTAATGCTCGCGAAAGAGGAGGCGGAACGGGTGAGGGAGGCTCAACAACAGAGTCGCCCTCACGCCCTCAGCAGCAGCCGCCGCAGGAGAAACCCTGGATGTAGGACGTCGCGAGACGGTCTCCAGCCATCGTAGACCCGGGCTTGCGGACGGCGAGTAGTGGATAGCTCGCCGTCCGACCAGCACCAGGCCCGAGAGTCGAAGGTTTAGGTGTGGAAGCTGGGGTGGGTCACTAATTAAAAAATAAAACAGAAATTCTGAACAAAAAAACTATCAATGACAAAGAGTACTGCGCCATAATTCCCAAACGCGTAAGTATGTGTTTTAATTCATTTCTTGTTGTTACTTGCTGACTGATATTAGGCACGAGTATGTATGACAGGTACTAGGAGCTTAAAGAAAACTTGATATTATTTGGCAGACTAAGTCAAATGAAATTTATTAATTTCATTTGACTTAGTCTTAACAGACGACATAAATTAAATTACGTTTGTTTAGTTTTCTTAGTAAATAACACGAAAACTACGTAGATTAGTTTGAACTTGAAGAAAATTAAAACTAATCTGGTTTTCGTTAAGTCTCGAATTGAGTTAGGGGTGAACACCCTTATTATTTATTAGCTTCTGACAGCACCTTCGCTCGCGTAGTACTAGTACTTCCCTCCATTATAAATTATGGCTTATGTGTTATTCTGATGTATAAGTAATATAACTGTAAATTTTCATCAAAATCCGTTCAGTAATTTTTGCGTGAAAGAGTAACAAACACACGTCCTCACAAACTTTCACATTTATAATATTAGTAGGAAGTAAGATATCCAGCCTGAGTAGCCTCCATTAAAACATTCGCACCGCTCGATATTATGCTTGACAAGGTCTCCCGTAGATGGGTTACAATTCATATGGCAAGACTCTTCCATGCTTCGGGTAGCACGTTAAGCTCTTGGTTTCTGGCTGTCATTTGTAGTTCTTTGATAGTCGTTACGGAAGCCAGAAATCTGATACCAGCAGTCTTATATAGGCATATTGTATTATCAGATAACAAGTCACAATATTCTTATTTAACAATAAAATTAAAGCAAAAAATACAATTTAACTCACAAGTCACAGTATTCTAATTTAACAAGAAAATTAAATCAAAAATTGCAATTTAACATTTAATAGAAAACTAAAAACGGCCAAGTGCGTGTTGAACTTCACACATTTAGGGTTCCATACCATATGAGGGGAATCAATATTTTGGTATTTGTTAGAAAAATATACATAATAATAAACATCACCAAAGAACAATGGGTAATTTTGTTTGGAACCCGTAGCCACCTTGTAGCATTTTAGACTAGGTGTCATTTATAAGAGGCCTATGTGAGCAACTCAACAATGAATGAACAAATGAATGAATGAATGGGAGACCGAAGTTATGTCACTTCTGTTTTGAATTTTCAACCAAATAAGTAGTGTTATAATAATTATTTTATAGGCCCAATGAATAACCAGTCGTTCTATTTTTCACTGACTTCACAAAAAGAGGTGCAGTATTCGACCTGTATGTATGTTTGTATGATTGCGATTTTCTCGAAAACTACTGGTCCGATTTCGATGAGGTTTTCGTTAAGGAGGGTTTTAGTATATATATATTAGGATCTGATGAAGATCTTTGGAGAAAGACAGTGGAACTTTTCAATAACTAACAGCAAATGACTCGCGATTGCTGTGATCGTAGGATTATGTATGTGTAACAACTAAAAAGTGAAAAATATAAAAACCTTTTTACAAAAAATAGAACCGACTTCCGAAATTAAATATATTTTGCATTTTTTTTTTTTTTTGGTAAGTCGGTTCTCTTTTTTGTAAAAAAGTTTAAGAGAGAGAAACTGAGACTAAGGCTTGCTTTTTGCTACGGAAAATATTAATTAAAATGCCATCAATTAAATAACCTGTCACTCTCAGGTACTTACCTAAATCACACCGGTGTCATTTGAACAATAGATTTTCTATTATGTCCGTTATCTAGTACTTCAGTAGTTATACATATTTATTAAGGTACACAAAATAATCATAATTTCTAAATGATATTTTTGCTCTCAATGATTATTTCATCCCAAGCATTTGCCGGACTTACGAAGTTATAAATAGGTGCCTGCCATAACCTTAGTAAGTACCATATAAAGGTACAGATAGACATGCTACTAAAATAATACACTTATTAGCATGCTTAAGACGAGCATTCTCCGTATCGGTATACATTAGTTTGCGAAAAGCGTACTTACTCAGAAGCATGCCCTTGATTAACCTGTGAAGCCCCATGGCAAAATCCGGGTTGTCAAATTAAACCCCGAGGACAACCCGGGTTGACAGCCGATTTTTTTTTTTTTATTATTCTCTTTAATTTTTTTTTTTTTTGGTCCGACTCACCGGTGAGTTTCGGGGTTTTACAGGTAGCATGCTCAAAGCATATACTCCAAAAACATGTGCCAGTGTAGCGTATAGTGAAAAATGGAAAACTAAGTGGCCCTCAGCACAGAACTTAATAAAATCATTCTATTGCTTTCAATCCAATGCGTCCAAAATCTTCTGTTATCAAGAAAGAAAAAATAAAGGAATGGAAGGATTTGGGAGGTTTGGGTGATTGAATAGCCAGAAGAGGAAATCTTATTGCTAGTTGAAATGCGTGAAAGCACAAAGAAAAAATGTGCAAAGAGTATGTAAAAACTACGTTGCTGCGAACAACTGATCGATACTAGCATGCTCAATAGCAAACCTGTTCAGATGCGCCCTTCAGGTAGCATTCGCCAAAATCGCACGACGGTCGATTTTTTAGTATATATAATACAGGGTGTACAAAGACATAGCCGTCAACAGCTATGTTCGCATACTGTACATCTAACAAAGTAGCAAGCCAGTAGAAACAACTTTCATTTTTAGGTATGAAAAAAAAACTATTTATTGTTGCACGAACAGGCAAGTGGAGTTAAACTCCGCCCCTTCGCTCTAAGCCACATATGTACTTGTCGGATACGTTTGATATTCATTGCGTTTTTGTAACTTTCAATGCAAGCAAGCGCAAGCGTAAGCGTGCTCCATCCTCGACCACATCATCGCTTACCATCAGGTGAGATAGTGGTCAAACGCGTGCCTATCAAGAATAAAAAAAAATGCGTAATTTTGAAAATTCGAAAAAAAAAAGAAAATTCACATAATGTTTTTTTAGAAAAGAGTTTAGTAATAACACTTTGGATTTTTTTTCGTAAAAAAGCCGAAAACAAATTGCGACTTTGACCTTCAATATCTCCAGAACCAGTGCATGATCTTGTGGAAAAAGATGATGAGGTAGAATATGTGGCTTTCAGCTTCGAAAACTGTCTTTTTACACCCTATATATATAAATAAGCATGCTTATTTCTAGCAAAGTACGTACACACATGCTACTAAGTGGCAATTGATCATTTATGGCATGCTTTTGTGCTAATAATGACCATGTCGAATAAATTGCGAAAACGCGATCGTATAATGGCACGTGGGGTGAATTCACAAAGAGTTTTCAGCATATTTCAATGTGTCCCGTGAACTACAGAGTTATCTCCATACAATATAATTATATATACATTTTTAAGACCTTTCGAATGGTACTAGTCTCAATTTGATACAAGGTGGGTACGTTTTGTTCTATGTTCTTTCAAGTTAAAATGGTCAATGGGAAGTTAAAAAAATCTTCGGAAAAAAAAATTGAGATAGACGATGGACAGATGGACCCGTGAGTGACAGCAATAGGGTTCCATTTAGACCCTTCGGGTACGGAACCCTGATTAAAAATAATAATGCTCCAGATTACGAATCAATTATATATGAAAGCTTAGATCATTATTTCTGAATAGATTAGGTATATCAAAACTAGTGTTTTTTTTTTACTTTATTGTTGATAGGCACGCATTTGACCATTATCTCACCTGATGGTAAGTGATGATGTGGTCGAAGATGAAGCACGCTTGCCTAGAAGTAACCTATTCACTCCTGACTTAAAGACTCCCAGGTTGTAGCTATCAGGAAACACAGACTCTTTTTTTCTTGGAAGAATACTGATTAACATAATATTTGTTTGAGCCACTAGCGGTGTGCTAGTGAATTTAAATGTTGAGGTTTCTGTGGTACGGATGAGTTATGAAATAATATACGGGGGCCTCGGGTTTTCCAACTAGGTATTGCGGTGTTGACAAAGGTTGAGTTATACTGCATTTTTCCTGTACGTCTTTTTTTCGATACTAGCTTGTGAAAGCGGCTTCGCTCGCTTCTGTGTAGATAGATTTTAGTCTGAAATAGCACATAGGCCCATAGTACCAATTACGTACTATGGGCCTATGTGCTATTTCAGACTAAAATCTATCTCTTTGCCAAATTTCATCGAGATCCTTTTAGCCGTTTTGGCGTGATTCAGTAACAAACATCCATCGAAACCTTCTTATAAAAATTAAAGGATATTTTCTATAACTTGATCTAGTCGAAAAATACTTGATAATTTCGAAGTATTGGCATACAAAAAAATATAGATTGCATAATGACCCTTATTTTCGATACAAAACACAGTATCTAATAAGTATTTTACCAATTAACACCTCAAGGCCCTGCGCCGACGAAAGGCGACAGCGATCAACACCGTCATCAAACCGCCGTCGCCGCAAGGCGACGGCAGTTTCGCGCGCTTTAAAACTCTATTATTACTAATAAGGAACGGATTTACTCGGGCCCCGCCGTCACCATAAGGCGACGGCGGGGCCTGACGACAGTGTTGATTACTGTCGCCTCTCGTGGACACAGGGCCTTGAGTTGTTAAAAGTGAGATTTTAACATAGTAAAATAATCACACAATATTCATCATTAAATGATTAAAATTGATGATGTTAAAATTGTACCTACTTGTCTAATTTTCAAAATAATATTTTAAAGTCGAAAGAAGAGGAAGGTGGAACTTTGGTTAGAATATTACCTACTGACAGACTACAAGTTTTAATTTGTATTCTTAGGTACCTACTAAGATGAATGAATTGGAAAGAAGTAAAATAGCGTTGTATTTTAAGAGATTGGAGTAATAACAGGATTATTAGTGACAGTATAGGATTTTTCCCTATCAATAAACTTTGTGTTATTTCAAAATTGGATTTATAGGCCTACGGCCGCCTGCTCCTGGTCGCCAGGATAGGGCGAGCTCTCTCTCTGCCACCTGTAGTGAGGGCTATGCTAACGGAGATGGAGTAATAAAGGTAAACGACCTCCTTCTGTAAGACCGTTATTGTCCAGAAGGAGACCGCCGAGCGGGATCGAGAGAGGAACGATCCCGCTCGGAGAAGAAAGCGTCGCCACCTGCATCATTTAAGGCAAGCGGGTTCACGGGTAAGACTGGGGGAGTAGGACTCCCAGGTCACGGACTCTCAGAGTAGGAACTTTGTGGGCCCACCAAGTGACCCTAGGAAAGGCGGTTGCACAAATGCACAGTGATCACGTGCTACCGTGCACTGCGAGGCTCAGGGCCTGGGCCCGCTTTACAATCTCCTCAGGGATGTACCCTAACTCAGTTGTACAGAGGGGATTCCGTGGTGGTCTTTTAAGGGTCACGCGGGTTTCCATGTGATGATGGTGATCACTGGGTTGGTTTTAAAAAGGTAACAATCCCACACTCCCTAAGTCTCTCCCCAATAAGAAAAAAAGGCCTACGGCTGCTTATAACTAGTACTTATAATAATCTCTCATCAACTTCCTAATCCTTCAAAAAGGACAGTTGACATGTTCTAGGTATTGATAATATTTAATTCCATAAAATATAACCACAGAAGTTACATTTCCCGAAACCATTAATCTGTCTGCCTCAGTAAGATTAATGTCTGTTAATGTCAATATTAAAAATCTGTCTCTTGCGTCATCGTATAACGTACGTAATAAGCCAATCAGCAATTCGTATCACAAATTAATTTTGACATTTAAAACTAATAAAACTGTTTGATCAAATAAAATAAAAAGTAAGAAAAAGAAAAACGACATTTTAAAAAGTAAAAAGATTCTTTAAAGAGAATCGACTAGTAATTTGGTGCTCATTAAGGATTTATTTCACAGTTATTATCATCGAAAAATGAGTTGAAAAGGACTTATTGTCCAAAACCTGGTTTTGAGTGCCATTCTTCCAATATGGCAGTGCGAGCGGCAAATATACGAGGTGGCAAAATAAAAATTCGAAATGAGCATGTCGAAATCTACAAAGTCACCAATTTTCAAAAATCCCGGAAATCTTTCAAGTTAAAACTACCAAATGACTGTACTAGAAGGTAAACTATGATTTTTTTTGCCTATGTGTTAATCCAGGGTATAAGCTATCCACATACCAAAATTTATCCAAATCAGTCCAGCGTGAAGAAGTAACAAACATACACTCTCACAAACTTTCGCCTTTATAATATTAGTGTGACTAAATCCAATCTCCTTTAACCTACTTGTGGTTAAAGGAGATTCGGGTTGTTAGATCCAAAACAACTAGATTTCGGTAGTCTTCTTTATAAAACTACTATAACATTCGGAGGGCTGTTCTTCTCAGAGTAACCAGGACAAAAAACAAAATTATAGGTGTGATTCTCACAAGAGCTGATGCTACGACACTTCTTCTTCTTTTAAATCGAAAGTTTCCTAACTCTTTATATACTTTGGGCCCAGAAGGTGGCCACATTAATTGCTGAGACACTGAAAATTATCGATTGAATTACCTAACTAACAAGCACGTCGCATAATCAGACTGCTGGAACTCAAGCTTCCTCTCTAAGTGTGGGAATGGGCCGAAATCCACCACGCGGGGCCAGTGCGGCTTGGCGAATGTCACATGTCTTCGAATTATTGCTAATAGGACATGTACGCAAGCACGCAGTGTTTTAAGAGAAATTCAAATATTCATAATGCCGGCTGTACACGCTCTACGACTTCTAGGAGACAACACGAGACAGGCCGAGTACGAGTGTGTACCTACATGGTGCCCGCGTCGCGTCTCTCGGCGTCTCGTGGCTCTCAGCACTTCTAAATCCACTTGCTGTCACAAAAAAGGTTCTAATAGGCCGAACGCCAGTTGCAGTAGTTGTACTTTGTCGTACAACTCATTTTAAGTAATTAAGAGAGAACAGGGCCTGCGAGGAATTTATAAAATAGGTATTTGATGAAACTATTGCCATCGTGCTCCCTCAAGCCTGCCTCTGTAGAGTGCAATAGGGACAGCTGCAGCTCAGACCGATTTTATCACAAAATTTTTGACGAGATCGACGTTTCGTATTCCCCTTTTTTCTCCTCGAAAACTGAGCCGATTCAATTATTAATGGCACCAAATTTTTAAGAAAGAGTATGTCTAGGTAGGTTAAAACTTGTCTACTTTGTCTGGTAGTCATCTAAAAACAGCGGTAAAAATAGGGCCATTTTATGTAATTTTTGAGGGTCATAATTTCTTTACTTATTAGTTGCTGAAAAAAAGAAAATGACAGAGACAATTCAACAGCAGCCCTTGACTTTATGAAAAAAAAATGATTGCTCTAGAGGCATTATTCAGGCAGAAAATAGGGGAATACATTTGTATGGAGAATCGCAGCCCCTGTTCCCTCTTAAGCACTGTACAACCGGTCGCGGTACATAAGTAATTTTAACTATGTTGTTTAAGTGTATAGTGTTCAAATACTTTGAATGACTTTTCACCTTCTGACCTCACCTTTTTATTTTTTTTTAAAGTTATCTGACAAATGTTGAGTGAATGATTCACCCCCTTAAAATATCTTGAGCTTGTTTTATATGAGTTGATCTAACAAAACAAGTAGTAAAATTGGCCGATGATAAAATAATGATGTTTATTTTGTTATTTGGTTTTAACAAACACATTAAAACGTCAATTTTTTTTTTAATTTTTTGGCTTTGCCGTTCTTATAAATAGTGATAATCTTCCTCTTCCACTTCTACTCTAATATTATAAATGCAAAACTACCGACTCACTCTGTCTGTTTGTTTGTAATGTTATACGCTTACACCTCTGAATTAAATGTTGATGCATATGCGTATGGAGGTAGGTAGATTGAACCTCAGAAAAGGACATAGTATACTGTCTTTATGTGGAATTTTGATGTTCAAAAAGTGCTGGCTCTCAGCCTAATTTGAATAAATCACTTTTGATTTTGATTTATCTGAGAAGCCGCTGGCAGAAGCTAATACTTCACAAGGATATCCGCGGCATCAATTTATCAGCATCTACCTACATGTTTCCGTGATAGCAATATGTCGGTGTCGCAACTGATGTGCACCCGTATGGAAACAGTGAACGAAAACTCTTATCGATTACCGGTATCCTACCAACAGATTACCTAAATTTGCCTGGTTTTCCTACTTTTATCAACATTTTCATAGACAGAGGTTTTATGTGCCATACAGGTGATATTTTTTTATTGTTTGCTTCTGGATATCTTGACGGTCTTTAAACCATTTCCCTGTGCTACAAGAATTGCAAATCATTTCTCCCTTTTCTAGATATATAGAGACAATCTCGTAAAAATCTATGGGGTTGTTAGTAAACCAGTAAAAAATCTTCAGTGACTTTCAAGCATTAGGAAGTGGTGAAGGGCGTTTTTAGAGGTCTCCTCCCGTCAAGCCCCTCGTTAGCAGATACAATTAAAAACCCCTGACGGATTAAGGATCTTTATGTACTATTTTGACGTTCAATAATGACTTTTGAATTATTTTTAACCGACGAAAAAAAAGGAGGAGGTTCTCAATTCGACTGTATATATATATTTAAGTATTGTGGAGTGCGGTAACTCATTTTCAGAATTTTTCCGCTACCCCTTTTTTTTGTGGGGTGGGAAATCATCCAATGACTTCTCCCGCTCTGGGTCGAGCAGGAGGGCCTATCAGACTCTTACTGACTAAAACCCACCCCTGTTCCTTGCTGCCCTTAGTGCCCGGGGGCGAGGTAACTCTGTTTCGCATTTATCCTCAACCCCCGGGCAGGCATCAGCCATGACGGGCCCCGTCTCTATTGCAGACAACTCTTTGAGGCGCGCGTGGAACACTACGCGCCGTTGACTCTCGGGCCTGTTGCTGATCGGACGGCGAGCTACCCATTACTCGCCGTCCGCAGGCCCGGGTCTACGGTGGCCGGAGATCGTCTCGCGGCGCAGGAAGTCCCAGGCGTCTCCTGAGGCGGCTGCTTCTGAGAGCGTGAGGGCGACTCCGTTGTTGATACTCCCTGACGCGTCCCGCCTCCGCCTTCGCGAGCATTACTGCTTCGCAGAAGGAGGAGACGGCTTCCCATTCCCTCTCGCTCCGTACCATGGCCTGAACCAGGGCTGGGAGCAAGAGGTCGCTGCCGCCTATCGCATCCACGAGGATACGGCGGGGCTCCGCCTAAGCGGGGCAGACCTCCACCGTATGCTCCACCGTGTCCTCGGTACGATCCGCGCAGTGGAAACACCCGGGCGTTTCCTCCCGTCCTATCCGACACAGGAACCTCCCAAAACAACCGTGTCCGGTGAGGACCTGCGTCAGGTGGAAGGTGAGGGCGCCGATCCGCTACCCCTAGGCATGCAAGCACCGGCCACGATGGGCCGGTGACGGGTTAAAACTTATATTGTCAATTGCAATAAAAATAACCTGTGTTAGGTAAGTAATATTAAGTAGGTATGTCATTAACCCTGCAATTGCAAACAAGATAGGTACTTAAGGTATAGGTACAAGTTTATCTATTAACGACACGGCGAGCAATAAACGAACCCATTAAATACGCAATATACATTAATGATTTCCCAATAAGGCCAAGTACAAAACACTGACTCATAAGAAACTATTTCTAGAGAACCCGAGGAGATCCCTCCCGTTTCCCAAATTTAAAATATCCAAACGTCACTCATTTCCATTAAAGAACATTATTCTTAAAACCGTCTGAAGTTGGAAATACCCAAATAAAAGTAAAACCACGATGCACTATGCGTCATTGACTGGCACACCGGTTGTAAGATAAAAGCTGTCCTTGTCACACGCAAGCAAATATCAATAAGCCTATCTCTTTTGCTCGTTAGAGCTATTAGTTAAGAGCATTTGTTTATATATAATAAAATGTTTGTGGAAGTATTATTCATTCGTTTGTTTACGTTCGCTGTGAGAACACGGAAATATTAATAAAATTATTAATCAGTTATCTTTGCTGTTGTGATCAAGTGCGTTTTAAGTGACAAAGATAATTAAGGTGAGTTTACTATTTATTTAGTTTTATTTATATTTAAATGAGTCTGTACATTTTGACTCCCGAAAACAGGACTAGAAGTGATTAACAGAAAAGTTTTATTAATTAGTTCATTTAAGATTATTTTCGCGAAAAACCAATAGTGTTCTTAGAAACTTACTGTACCTCCATTTGTCTAATTCTTAAAGTCTTGACGAACAAATCCTTTTAAAACCTTACGTTGTTTTTCCATTGACATAAACCAATACCTGTTCGAATACAATTAGGGTAGGCAATTTTCTGAATGGACTTAAAGTGCCTTTAGTAAGATTCCATGGGTCAATTTTCGCCTTTGCTAAAGCTTGTTCAAAGATAAACAGTTCCTTTATCTTTCTTAATTCTTATTCCGTATCAGAATTACTATGGGTGTTAAAGTCAAGAGGGAATAGGTTAGATACTTCAAGGCAAGCGTGCTTCATCGTCGACCACATCATCGCTTACCATCAGGTGAGATAGTGGTCAAACGCGAGCGAGTTTTTAAAACAATAATATTCACAAACAGGTTTCCGTTACTATAATGTTTATAACAGTTATATATCTCACGCGTCTTATCGTTGTGATAAGGGCCATGTGGGGGTCTGGTCGGTAATGCCACTTATCAGTTTGCTGTTACATTGTGGTCAACAGACCTTGCGATAACATAAGTGACAGGAAATCTGGTAAACATTGATATACTTTGTTTTTTTTAGAGGGAAATAAATATGTATAATCAGGTTTTTTTTTTGTTTTCTGGAAATTTTCATTGTGATTGTGGGTAGTGTTTGACAACTAACAGTCGCTACGGGTAGTCCGAAAGTTCGAGATCCAATTATGCATATTGTTCTCGCATATTTGAAACAACAAGAAATATGTAACCTGGGTATTTACGGACAGTACCTTTTAGGACGTAACATGGTTTAAAACAGTGTCTTTGTCAGTTCTTGTCCATAGGGTTTTACGCTTTGAAATTTGCAATTAGCTTCATCTTTTTGTCGAATTCTTGACAATTCAAAAGTGCCTGTTATGGTACGTCTACCCAAAACAGACTTGATACAGAATAACTTAGATTTCTATAGAAATTTGTCTGCACTGCTATGTTGCACAGAAAAATTCTATAGAAATTACGTAAGTCTGTATTAAGTCTGTATTCTATGGATGTATCATAAATGGTTTATTTAAATAAAATGCTTTGAGTTTGAGAGATTGAGTTTTCCTAGGAGTATCTTGTTATTTAGTAACTGAGCTATGGAGGTGAGATAGGCAGTGACTCCTTGTAAAATACTGGTACTCAGCTGCATTCAGTGAAACTGGAAGCGGACCCAAACAAGTTAGAAACAGACTAAGCAGATTGATTGCTTAGTGTATAAAGTAAATAATTGATCAGCCAGTATTAGTAATATAGAACTGACATAATTTCACCTTGGCCACTGGAATTTCAACGTATTTTTGTATGGCAAAGTCTAGCCTCCTAATTTTTAGGGTTCCGTACCCAAAGGGTACCCAACGAAACCCTTTTATTAAGTCTTTCGTGCACGTCCGTCCATCTGTCTGTCATCTCATGAACGGTAATTAGTAGACAGTCAAAACATTTGCAGAGTATGTATTTCTATTGCCGCTATAACAACAAATACTAAAAAAAATTACAATTAGTAACTAAAGTAGGCCCCTATACAAGAAACGTGTTTTTTTTTTGGTTAATGATTCCTACGGAACCCGTCGTGCACTTAGTCGGGTTTTATTACTTAAATTTTCTTTCTTCTTTTCAGAACCCAACAATGAAGACCATCATCGTATTCTCCGTAGTCCTTGTCAGCTGCCTAGCCCAAAGGTCACCGTATGCCGGCAGACTACCCATTGGATTCCCCTATATCGAGCCAAGCACCGCCGCTACAGATCTTTTAGGAAACAGGTAATTATCTGAAACTTTGTATAACATATTTAAATCTTTAGACCAATGTTCATATGTTGGGTTAAGCCAGCTCTTGACTTCATTCTCGCCTGATGGAAAGCGATGGATGGGGTCTACTATGAATCTTGGAGAAATTTCCTTCTGCAAGCAATTCTTACTGTGTACGCAAATCCCTGCAAGCTCACTACCGCAAGTTGTCTGAATAAAAATTGCTTGCGGAAGCTTAATCTTACCTTCATTTTGTCTGCAGAAGTCAATCCATAACAATTATTTTAAAATTATTTTTAATAAAAAAAATCTAAACACAGTGCCAATTAAGTTAAACACAATTTAAAAAACTACGATTTTATCATTTTAATTCCAGATTCGGAGAGAATGACGGCACGACAACTACAATCAGACTGCCCCTTGAAGCCCTTGGTGATGCGGCTCTAGTTCAGAGGCTGAGCAAGTTACCTATCGACCAGCAACCTTTCTGGCTTATCAACTGGAAGGCACTGGAAGAAAACAGGAAGAACCCACAGACATACCCTCAAAAAGGAAACAGTTTTATAGATGACAACAGCAACTCTAACTCAGTTACCATCGAGAGATAAAGAAACAAAGAACTTTTAAAATAAGAATTTCATGAATAAAAATGTTAAGACTGCTTCGAAATTTAAAATAATATAGAAATTTTGGACTTCTCCAAATCGTTATCGCTGGAATGTAACTGCTTAAAGCCATATAACAGGGCAGAACATTAAAATTAAATTTAAAAACCAAATTATGAATATTTAGGTCATGACGATACGAACCTCAACGGGATTTAAAACCACAGTTATTTACAAACTACATCTTTAATTAAATTGTCACTAGAGTACTATTTATTGGAATCAATTAACATTAATCATCAAGGTCTTTACATGTACAAAAGACTGCTAGTTAGGCACATTATAGATATTAGTAACCTATTACAAATATTAAGATTTTATTTTTTATGTTGAAATATTAGTCAATATACCTGAATTAAAAATAAAAAGAAAGGAAATATAAAATTAACGTCTTTTTTTTCAATTGTTATGTATGAATTATGAAATGTTGAGCTGGATGAGCAAAACAACATCAAAATATATATTTTATTTTCTCTATATTAAAGTGAGAATATATATCAAAATAGATCAAAATTAGGACATTCTGAAAAGCGGCTAAACCAAATATATATTACATAAAACATTTACACATTAGCCACAATATTTTGAATGACGTTGTCTACAGAAATTTCTGTGGCCTTTCTCTATTCATGTCATGTGCATTGCACATAGTGTTGGTGCTAACAATTTTAAGCTCGCTTTTTATATCTCTCGCATTCTACATTTACTTTATACTTATGCTTTTCTGCATGAGTCAACAAAGATTTTCCTATTTCTGCACGAATAGTTATAAAAACTTAAAAAAGTAAGAAAATAAAATAAAAATATAAAAGATGGTAATAATTTCATCCTTCATTGACTGCCCCTCGCTTTGTAGTGACAACACATAACTTCTCGAAAGTTATGTATACTAGCTCATATAATGGGATCCCGGTTTACAAGTATATACTCATGACATTGTTCTCATACTTAATCTGTAACATGTAGGTACCTACTCGTACCTATTCCCCAGAGAAAGACAGTTTCCGAAGCCGAAAGCCACATATTCTACCCATTATTTGGCTATTTTTTTCCACTAGACCATACCTGGGAAAGGACTGGTTCTGGAGATATTGAAGGTAAAGTCGCAATTTTTTTTTTACTTTTATACGAAAATTAATTCTAAGTGTTACTGGCCTGTTGGTCTAGTGGTGAGTGACCCTGACTGCTATGCCGGAGGTCGTGGGTTCGATTCCCACCCAGGACAAATGTTTGTGTAATGAACACAATCATTTGTTCTGTGTCTGGGTGTAATTTATTTATCTATAATATGTATGTATTTAGAAATATATAAGTATGTTTATCAGTTGTCTAGTACCCATAACACAAGCTCTGCTTAGCTTGGGACTAGATGGCGTTGTGTGATAGTTGTGGAATATATTATATATTGTGGAATATATTATATATTATTATGTTATGACTAAACTTTTTCCAAACAAACATTACCTGAATTTTCGATTTTTTTTCGAAATTTCGAAAACACGAATTTGCAGTTACGAAAACGCAATGAATATCAAACGTATCCGACAAGTACCTACGTGGCTTCGAGCGAAGGGGCGGAGTTAACTCCACTTGTCTGTGTTCACGTTACATTGCGCGGAATAAAAAATAGTTTTATTTTTCATATCTAAAAATAAAAGTCGTTTCCCAGCAATAATTTTTGCGCAATACTACTTTGTTAGACGTACAGTATGCGTAGTTAACGGCTCTGTGATGTGTATTTTTACACCCTGTATAATATGCTAGTAAACAAGGTTTAATAATTTAAGAATTTCTATTCTAAAGCCAAGCCAATCCCCGTATTTGAAGGAACGTTCGCATTCGCATTGCAGTCGAAATCTAAAAACGTTTAAAATTTTCAAATAACTCGACTGTGCCACTTTTCAAGCAGGCAGTTGGTGAAATCTATTTTAGTTTAATCACAGATTTGATGCCAGCAACTGCATCAGACTGGTTACATATAAACATACATAATATTCTCGAAAAACATTACTCTCGTACTGAAAGTCGGGTAAAAACTCCCCTAATTTTCGTACATTTTGAAATAGATTGTCACTGAGATGATATTTATTTGAATTTGAACGAGTTTTAAGTAGGTACGAGGGTTTACCGGTACTTACTAGTCAAACTTGAAAAGAAGAAGAATTGCCTATTAATTTACAAAGGAATCCTCGAGTTTCCTTTCACAAAGAATCCATTACCGCATTGTCCCAAAAACTGTATAATTAACTGAACCTCATATTTTCATAACAAACCCTTCTGCTTACAGTGCTAATGATTTAATTAATTATTCGCCCTATTCGCTTTAATGGCCGTTCACAATTATTATTCAGGCCATATTTCCTGAACTTCAGCATTTAAGTGCCCAAAATGTTTGACAAAACAAAATTATTTAAAGTAATTAGGTAATAGTTTAATTTATTCTGCTGGCGTTTCTGTAAAGTGTCTACTGATGAGAGTTTATTCTTTATTTAGGTGTATAGATTTCGTTAGTTCATAGCATTACATAATATTATCATATTAATATTATTAGCATAATGATTATTATTATTATTACATATCAGTCATTAGATAAATTGTTTGCAACTTCGGTATTGAAATAATAATGATCAAACGCTACTGCCAGCGGCTTTGCCCGTGTGTATTTTTTCTAAGGAACCATATTCTCTCGATAAAAAATCTATGTTCTAGTCCAGGATAATTATGTCCTACCCTTTTTTTTTGGGGTGTGAAATCATCCTATGACTTCTCCCGCTCTGGGTAGAGCGGGAGGGCGTGTCAGACTCTTACTGACTAAAACCCACCCCTGTTCCTTCCCTGCCCTGAGTGCCCAGGGGCGCGGTAACTCTGTTTCGAATTTATCCACGACCCCTGGGCAGCCATCGGCCATGACGGGCCCCGTCATGCATTGTTTAAGGCGCGCGTGCTACGTGCCGTCGACTCTCGGGCCTGGTGCTGATCGGACGGCGAGCTACCCACTTCTCGCCGTCCGCAGGCCCGCGTCTACGATGGCTGGAGATCGTCTCGCGACCGCCGACGCCCAGGGTGTCTCCTGCGGTGGCTGCTGCTGAGGGCGTGAGAGCGACTCTGTTAAGCCTCCCTCACCCGTTCCGCCTCCTCCTTCCGAGCATTACTAATTTGCATAAGGAGGCGACTGCTTCTCATTCCCTCTCGATCTGTACCATGGCCTGGACCAGCGCTGGACTCGAGAGGTCGCTGCCGCCGTTCGCCTCCACGAGGACACGGTGGGGCTCTGCCCAAGCGGGGCAGATCTCCAGGCAGCCACCCAGGCGTTTCCCTCTGCCTTATCCTACACAGGAACCTCCTGAAACTTCCGAGTCCGGTGAGGACCTGCGTCAGGCAGAAGGTGAGGATGCCGTGGTGCCTCTTCAGCCACTCCTCAAAGAGGGGCATTACCGCTGCAATTGCGTTGTGCCCAATGTTCTACCCTTGTGCCAAGATTCATCATTCTTTCAGCCATTGAGACGTGAGAAGGTGATAAACAGACAGGAGATAAATTATTTATTATTATAAGCCTGTGCTGTCCCACTGTAGAGCAAAGGCCTTTCTTGCCTCCTTTCACTTTCCTCGGTCTTCTGTAATTTCGGGCCAGTCCTTTGAGGAAGATTTCAACTCATCCCGCGATCTACTTCAGGGCCTGTGCGTTTGGGATCCACTGTGGGTTAATCTTCGCCCATTGCTCTTTTGACATTCGGCAGATGTCGCCATCCCAGTTCCACTTTAAGCTCACAGCAAATACTTTCGCATTGATAATATAAGTACACTGAAATGTGCGTCACAACGCTGGCCAAATATTGGATTAGTGACGTCCCCATTTAGAAAATAAATTGACTTTGAAGAAGGGAGTATTTGAGGACGGAAAATTTGAACACTTTGTTTTATCCCTGAGGGCAAAGGGATTAAGTACAAAAGTGCCCAAAGCTGGTTAGATGGAAAACTCTGATAGTGTGGTTTAATGGGTTCAATTGGGTTTGAGGTTTATGAAGAAACGTAGTAGTAGTTACTGCTTAACAATCAAGAGTGTTTTGTAATTTATAGGTCCTATATTTGGAATCAAATGCAAATATCCTGCCATCAGCAAGTAGTTATGGTCCAGTAGAAATAGGCGTATAAATGAGAAAAAAAAAATCGTTGCAGCACTCTGAATTGTAACCCATCCTTGTTCCTTCAGTTGCCTAAGTGCCCAGGGGCGCGGTAACTCTGTTTCAAATTTGTCCGTTTCACCTAGGCAGGAATCGGCCAACTGCGATTAATATTAGTTAAGATTAGGACATAAAAAAAGACTGTTGCCGATTTCATTCGCACATTATTTTTTTTAGAACAAAAAAAAATAATTTTAATATTCGTGATAGTCTCTGTAGTCATTCAACCCGGTGAAGATAACTTTTTCTTTGAATATGTTCTTCATGGCGTGATTCTGGCAGAATGACAAAGGCACTTCTTCGTAACCTGAAATATAGTAAAGCTTTTATCCACCGGGTAGCAATTTCCAGTCAGCCAAGCATTCTGGAGATACTCGAAAACAAACAAGTAGATGTTATCTTACCTTTCTGTCATTTTTTTCTGCCTATGCATGCATATAATAGCATAATCAGCCTCTTAAAATTCCTACTGCTGGGACATAGGCATCCTGTATGCGAAAGGTAATGGGCGAATATCCATCACGCGGGCCTAATATGGGTTGGTGGATGTCTGTCATCGAATTTTTGGTTCTAGGACATGCCGGTTTCCTCAAGATGTTTTCCTTCACCGTTTTGAGAGTAGTGATGATGAAATAATTTACACAAACTAAAGTGTCTGCCTAGGTTCGAACCTACGCCTGACATGTAATTCAGAGCCGTTACTACTGGGCCATCATTGCTCTCTACTGGGCCACATAGCCATCATATTCATGGGATAGCACTAATTGTCCCAGCTGGTCTAATTCGGATCAATATTAGTCAAATGAGTCAGATGACACAGCCGAATAAACGGTAGGTTCGAACTTAAGCTCCCTTTTTACGTTAATTCACCATCTTCTTCACTGAAAACAGTGGAGAAAATAATGTGAGAAAACCGACCTAAACCAAAAATTCAAGAAAAAAGACCACCAAAAAGACGTATCGTGAAAACCACTAACCCACACTGGGTCCGTGTAAGTGGATCACGACTCATGAAAACAAGGTTTGTTTCCTAGCAGTGGGAATATTATAGGAAGGTTATGCTCAAACGGGTCTAAAGTTAGGACTGTCCACAACGAAAAAAGTTTAGAACGAAAGAAAGGAACACCACACAATCATGTGAAATATTACCAAAACCCATGCAGGGAGTTTTTGGCGGGATTTTTTCGAGTGAAGTTCCGTGGCTGTTTTAATTATTCGCAAATTGATTCTTAGTGGATATTGTGATGTAAAATTGGTGTAGTTTTGTGTCTAAATTGTCTACGCAACTGGACAAGATGTGGAATCATTGAAACAGGCGCGATCTCGGTAAAATAAGGCTGAAAATTTTGTCGTAGTATTGACTACCTCAGCGAAGCTTGCCAAGAATGCCGACTCGACTCATTTGCTCCCAAATACTGCGAAAACATTAGAATGTGTTACATCTGCATTCTAATGGTGAAAAAAGTGACAGTATTCTGTATCTAAAACTAAATACTTTTCTTAACTTGACACTGGCTAAATGCACAAACCGTGCGAAGCCAAAACTAAAAAAAAAAACCATGCATGCCGCTTGAGCAACTAGACTAAGTTTATTAATTTATGTATTTTGTTATTGTTTTATATGCTTTTCTTTTTTTTTTGGGGTTGGGAAATCATCCAATGAATTCTCCCGCTCTGGGTGGAGCGGGAGGACGTGTCAGACTCTAACTGACTAAAATCCACCCATGTTCCTTCCCTACCTTAGTGCCCAGGGGTACTGTAACTCATTTTCAGAATTTATCCGCTACCCCTAGGCATGCCGGGCCTGCGGACGGCGAGTAGTGGGTAACTCGCCGTCCGATCAGCACCAGGCCCGAGAGTCGACGGCGCGTAGTGTTCCACGCGCGCCTCAAAGAGTTGTCAGCAAAGGACGGGGCCTGCCACGGCTAATGCCTGCCCGGGGGTTGAGGATAAATTCGAAAGAGTTACCTCGCCCCTGGGCAGGGAAGGAAGAGGGGTCCACCCTAGAGCGGAAGAAGTCATAAGATGATTTCCCACCCCCCCAAAAAAAAAAAAAAGGCATGCAGGCACCGGCCACGATGGGCCCCATTAGTGGTAGCTGACAATCATCTCTTTGAGGCGCGCGTGTAACACTACGCGCCGTCGACTCACGGGCCTGGTGCTAATCGGACGGCGAGCTACGGTGGCCGGAGATCGTCTCGCGACGTCTTACACCCATTACGCCCAGTACCTCTACTACGGTGGTAGCGGCCGAGGCTTCCCTCACGCGCCCCGCCTCCGCCTTCGCGAGCGTTACTGCTTCGCAGAAGGTGGAGACTGCCTCCCATTCCCTCTCGCTGCGTACCATGGCCTGAACCAGGGCCGGGCGCGAGAGGTCACCGCCACCTATCGCATCCACGAGAACACGGTTGTGCTTCGTCCAAGCGGGGCAGACTCCCACCGTATGCTCCAACGTGTCCTCTGGGCGATCCGCGTAGTGGTAGCACCCGGGCGTTTCCTCCCGCCCGATCTGATGCAGGAACCTCCCGAAACAACCGTGTCCGGTGAGGATCTGTGTCAGGCGGAAGGTGAGGACGCCGTGATTTGTTTTATATGGTGACTTTACCATATATAAAGACATTACTAGACTTAAATAATTGTTTATGAAATTTGTATTTGTGACTTAAAATTTTGCATGACTTAATTGGCAGAACACAGTGAACTGCGCATTCACTAATCATCTGATAATGTAACTATATGTACTGTGTTCAGCAATAGAGAATTGCATTGAATTCAAAGCTTTAAAACTAAAACAATAAACTGCTATTTTACCATTGAATTCGTCACCCCTGCAATTGAGCATGTCAAAGTAGCAACCGTTGTTGAAAGTCTTATAGATATACGCTCTCATCTTAGACATCCCGCAGACCGGCCTGTAGTGGTCTGGGCAAAACGTTGGGCAGGATTCCCCATACATCCTTCTTTTAATGGTTTGAAGTTGTTTCAAGCAGAATTTTAAGGGTGTTCTCTTGAGCTCTAGGGAAAAAGTTGTATTCTATATATAAATAATAATTATTGAAAATTAAACAAACTATATACTTACAAACAGACAGACGGAGTTACTTCCGTACCTGTTTATTATATTTGAATAGATTCGGAGGGTATTATAAAGAGTGTCTTTGGAGAAAAAACTTTTTTACAAAAAATAGGACCGACTTAATTTCGGAAGTCGGTGTTTCTGGTTTTTAACCGACTTTCGAAAAAGGAGGAGATTCTATGTTCTACTGTATGTTTTTTTTTTTTTATGTATGTCCGCTGATTTCTCCGTCAGTTGTGAATCGATTTTCAAAATTCTTTTTTTATCCAAAAGAATATACTTCCGAGGTGGTCCCATATAATTTTTATTGAAATTGCTTGAGCGCTTTTAGAGAAACTGAACAAAAACGAAAAATACGAATACCTCGATGACGTTTTGGTGTTCTCAAAATGTTTAAATTCCACGTTCCATGTTATTGGGGTTTTTAGTTCTGGGGTTAGGTTAGGTTATTACAACTAAAAAGTGAAAAATAAAAAACTTTTTTACAAAAAAAACAACCGACTTCAAAAAAAAAAATACACTAAAAATTAAAAAATAACTTTAATTTCGGAAGTCGGTGTCAAATAACGAAGAAGTAAAATACAAACACCGACTTCCGAAATTAAAGTTATTTTTTAATTTTTAGTGTATTTATTTTTTGGAAGTCGGTTGTTTTTTTTGTAAAAAAGTTTTGTTTCTTCGTTTCTTGACACCGACTTCCGAACATCAAGTTATTTTGTTTTCTTTTGGAAACCGGTTCTATTTTTTGAAAAAAAAAAGTTATTTATTTTTCACTTTTATAATGTGGTTTCCCATTAAATTGTGTTACTCGTAACAATACAAATACATAATAAAATAAAATAAAAAATAAAAAAAAATAAAAAAGCCTTTAATTTCTTGCAAGAAATAACAAAATAGTTATACTTAATCGTAATTATTACACTACTTTTCTTTTTTTTTTTTGATATTTGCTTAAGTTATAATTTAATTATATATATTTTTTTAATAATAACTTTATTGATCTGCAAGAACCCTTCCGCAGGTGAAGGCCTCCTCCAAAGAAGCCCAATTTTCCCTATCTTGAGCTGTTTGCATCCAATCCGTGCCAGCCGTTTTACTAATATCATCCGCCCATCTCGTAAGCGGTCTTCCTCTATAGCGTTTTGCCTCTTGGGCCTCTCCACAATAACACCCTTTTGGTCCATCGCTCATCTGTCAGCCTCGCTACATGCCCCGCCCATTTCCATTTTAGTTTTTGGCAGTAGTTTAGCGCATCGGTAGCTCTAGTTACACTTCTTATTTTTGTGTGTCGTATTTTGTGGATTTTCTTTATTTTCAGCATGCTTCGTTCTAGGCCTCGTTGACACAATGTTATTTTTTGCTTTATTTTTGCTGTGTACTTCCAGGTCTGACAAGCATACGTTAAGCACGGTAAAAGGCAACTCGACATGACCTTAGTTTTTATGTTCACTGGCATATTACTTTTAAAAACTTCCTTTAGGCTCCAATATTTGTTCCAAGTAAGTTGGATACGCCTCTCTATTTCCGCAAGATTGCTATCCTTGTTGTCGGCTTCAACAAGGACAAATACATACGATCGCAGTAATCGCGAGTAATTTGATATTAGCTATTGAAGAGTTCCACTGTTTAACTCCAAAGATCTTCATCAGACCCTAATTTATTATGTACTTAAAACGTTCTTGAAAAATATGCATTTGAATAACGAAAACCCCATCCAAATCATCGCGAACAAACATACATACATACGAGTCGAATACAGAACCTCTTTTCTTGAAGTCGGATAAAAATATGCGCCAAGTCCAGGAATACACTGGATAACTTGGCGTAGGTAATTTAACGTTATATATATACGAAGAGTTTTTTTGCTTGTTTGAATGCGCTAATCTCTGAAATAACCAGTTAGATTTTAAAAAAAGGGTGGCACTCCGGGATTGCCGACAGAAGTGAAAACTTGAACAATAATGCCCAGTGCACCTAAAGAAGTTGTCACTTCAATCCAAATAGCGGTGTCGGTTTCGGTGTCGGTGGCGAGTTCAATTGGTTTTTCCATCTCATAGATGCCCAACGCGCCTAAAGAAGTTTTCTCTTAAAAAAATACAAATACACATAAAGTATGCTTAAGATACTCGTAGGTACTTTCTAATATAAAATACTCACCAACATTATGACAAGTGCTGTAAACTTTAAAGGCACATTCCGAGACGATTAATTTATATTCCGTATTCTTTTCATCTAAGCCGCACAGCATGGGTCCCTCTAGCGGGCAATGATCGTACTTGCACTTCTCACACATTGCTACACTTATTATTGCTTAAACAAGATGGGTGGTGTATCATTTTTTGGGTAGGTAATTAATAGGTATCTAAGTGAAAAGTAATTGCTGGTAATGGGTTATATTTTAGCTAAATCTCTCTCTCGCTCAATTTTTTCATCATTAAAAAAAAACCATAAACCATAACCGTATCAAAAAAAAAACAGTGGAACTCCGGGAGTGCCGACAGAAGTGAAAACTTGAACAAAAAATGCCCAACGCGCCTAAAGCTGTTTTCACTTTAATCCGCTACGAGTGCTACGACGCGTAGATCGCGTAGCGGTGCCGATAGATGCCGAAACAGTGGTGTTGATTCTGTTATGCACAAACTAAATTTAATTTAGGCTATTGCTATCTTTTTCTCTCTAATAAAACAAGAAAGAGACGGACGTAAATTAGAGCTGTCAAATTTAGTTCGAACTAATATTTCCATACAAATTAAGGGTACACGTAAAAACATGTCGTCTAAAAACACGGCGAAGCGCAAGACGTAAACTAGTTTGACATCTCTAACTTAGTGCATAGCTATAGCCGTCCTTTTCTCGCACTGCCTTTTAGTAAAAGATAGCAATTCTCTAATTTTAGTTTAGATATTGAACAAGAGAATCCGTGCCAATGTCGCGATTTCAGTTGATTTTTCCAATCTCAAAAATGGCCAACGCGCCTAAAAAAGTTTTCACTTAAAAATAACTTTATCCAAAATTAATAATCTTGAGAATTTTTCAAATGCGTTCAAAATGAAGTACAGGTCTCCCAAAGTGATAATGCGCATAGAAATCTTCGTTACTGTTCGGCAACGGTCGTATTCCCCGAGCGTCGCAAGACTATATGTATTTAGAGTGGTTAAGTGTATTTGCAAGTGCATTGTTTAGGGCTCTTACGATTCAATGATTCGGTTGTTTCCGGGAATACGACAATTAGCGAAGATCTGCATGCGCATTATTAATTTGGGAATACTGTACCGTAAGTTAGAAACCTTTCAAATCTGACGAAAGGGGAAACTGTTAAGTAATAGAAATAGAATGCACACAATGACGTATGATGTAACCACTATAAGGTTACGCGCGTACTAAACAGATAGCGAAATGTCACCAGAAAAAATACAAAAATAAACACAGGAAAATACACTATTCTGACTAATGGCTATGACAACCAAAACTTGCATTCAACGCGATTGCACACCCACGCATTCCTATTATGCCTAGGGGTAGCGGATAAATTCTAAAGATGAGTTACAGTACCCCTGGGCACTCAGGCAAGGAAGGAACAGGGGTGGGTTTTAGTCAGTAAGAGTCTGACACGCCCTCCCGCTCCACCCAGAGCGGGAGAAGTCATTGAATGATTTCCCACCCACCGAAAAAAAAAACGCATTCCTATTATCAGCAATGGCGTCTTTAATCGCTACAGGCATTCCATACCCTATGAGATGCACAAACAAGCAACTACCAAGTAATAACTATAGAAAACTAATAAAGCATTTCAGTTGTTCAAGATATGATAACCAACGCTGTTAAAAGACCAACTTACGGAGATAGTAGCAATGAATACAATTTAGTTTTAAATGAGAAAGCACGAGATTCATCGCTTCACATTATTTACTTCAGCCACAGGGTTGTGTGGGAGACAACGCAAAATGTCACATCGCGAAAAGACAATGAGAACAATTGGACACTGCATTAAGTTCATTTATTCTGTGCTTATTTATTTTATTAACGTCGGTTATATGTTTGGATTTGAGTTCTAAGGAAAATTATGGCTACAAGGCCAATCTTAGAGTCATATTAGGCACACGGGGACACCTTGGTGACCATGGTGATCCACGGTCGCCTTGCCAGGAAAATGTAAGAACACTATGGCGCAGTTATACGACTTTTAATGGTTTTTAATTTAACATCACGTCTAAACAACTACTCTTATTTCTTTAAAAAAAATATAAGTTACTCTAAACAATTTTCGTCGTTATTTGATCTGAGAATATTTGAAATTATATTTTTATAACATAGTGTAATTAATTTTTAAATTTATGTCTAACTCGGATAAGAAATTGAGAATCACGCAAAAACTATAAATCGTATTTTTATTAAAGTAACCTTCACCATTTTAAATATCATTTAATTATTTATAATTTAGTCTCAGTGTTTTATTTTAATACCTGTTCTTTTATGTGTAATTAATTACTAATGCTTCTAATTTCGGACGAGCGCTCCTTGATGGGCGAGTTCTATTTCAGGGTGGACGTGTTAAGTGAGCTCAGCACAAAACACGCAAGCTAACCACTCAAGGTCATTGGCAGCTAATAGCGCCTTAAAGCTAGAAGCTGAGCCTACTCATTTTACTGTTACTATCTTATTCACCCAAACGTTATAAAAACCATGTGAAAATTTGGGCAAAGTGATAAGAGGGATTTATCGTTTGACTAGCTTCTGCCAGCAGGTCCGAATTAGTTTGGTACTTCCCCCATTATAAGTTATAGCCTACGAGTATGTGCTATTCCAGACCCTACTCTATCTGTGTGCCAAATTGCATTCAGATCCGTTCAGCTGTTCTGGCGTGATTGAATAACAAACATCCATCCAAACTTTCGCTTTTATAATAATATATACAGGGTTACTGGGAACTTGACGTATTCCTTGCAGGACGTCATAGTAGAGTTAAAATGCAGCAAATTAAGCTGCCAAATTTTCTTCCGAAATTCAGTAGTTTTTGAGATAGTTAGATTTTTATTTCTTCCATGAAAAATCCCAGATTGAAAAAAAAATTATCACATTTGAAGACAATTTAAAAATTATTTACGGCGCGACTGTACTTAAACTTTTATCATAGATATTGATGTCATAGAAGATCTTTGTTATTCACTAAAACTTTGAAAATGCATAACACTTTAGCAAAGATCAATAATCAAACATTTTTTTTTTGTAATTTTTGCTATTGCTTCATAAAAAACATTGTCTAGTGCCAAAAAAAAAAAATTACTACGCCTGATGTACAAATTACTAGGAAAATATCCTTGTCTTACTAGCTATCCAAAAAGGCATAACTTAATATAAAGTCATGGACTACATTATGAAAATCTTTTTTGATTTAATACAGGAAGCATTGCATCTCATAAAAAGGTGATTATACGAAAATATTTAAAATAATTTCGTGTAAATTATTAGTTTAATCAATAATATTTTTAAAAACCTTAATTATACTCATTTCATACGTCTTATTCGATGTGCAGCCCTCGCTTTCGAATACATTTTCTTATTCGCTTCCTTACTTCGGTTTTTGTGATTCTCGATGTGACCGTTGCTCTCATCTGGTCCGCTGCATCTGTTATTCTCTCCAATCTCCGTTCTTCAATTGTATTTATTGGGGTTACATATACTAGGTTGTCACGGTACGGAGGGCGTGTCTCGTTGCAGCCGGAGTATTGGTGACTCGTAGAGGAGGTCGTAGGAGTGACACGCAGAGGAAGATGTAGGAGTGACACGCAGAGGACGACGTAGGAGTAGGAGGACCGTAGGTAGATGAGAAATTGGATGAAGGAATCACACATGACAAGTTAACACGTATATTTTATTACTTACAAAAGTAGGCATAAATATAAGAAGCACTCATTAAAGTTCAAACACATACACTGTGACTTGATACGTAATTATATTGTATAATTGCACAACTTTTGGAAACTGGTAACTGACAGTCGAAGAGTCGAAAAATGATAATCAAGAGCTTCTACTAGCTCGGCTGCAGAATTAGAACTGATTTTTAATATCAAAACAGAGACTTGACAGAGAAAACTAAGTAATTTTTGAATTTGAAATTAAAAAAGGTAGTAAGGAACGTAATTTTGGAATAGAGGTCAAAAAATAAACAAGGCTTTAACACTGCCTTGTTACAAGGTCTTTCATATGACCCCAGACGTAAAAGTAGCGGCGTCAGATCAGGGTTTCGTGCAGGCCACGGAATGGCACAACTGCGTCCTATCCATCGGTATGGATAATTTTCATCCAGTAATTGTCGAATTGTGATTCAGAAGTGGGCTGGACATCCGTCATGTTGGTAAATCATGTTTGCTCTTCTTTCCTCCGGTACATACGTCAGTAGTGCTGCTAAATTATTTCTTAGGAAATCTTCATAAAGTTCCCCATTTAGTGTTCGGGTTAAAAAATGTGGGCCAATTAAATTGTCGTCGATAATACCCATCCAAACATTAATCGAAAACCTATGCTGGGATGCGGTTGATTATAGTTTCATAGGGTTTTTGTCTGCCTTCGGTGCCCAGTAATGTAAGTTGTGGTAATTTGTAATACCATCACGGTCAAAAAAGGACTCATTGGTCAACACAATATTTAAAAAAAGTTTCTGCTCCCCATAAAACTCTTCTCTTCCCTATCACACGTCCAAAAGTATACACAATCATACTTTTTTGAATAGCTGATAAGACAAAAATAGTTTCCTAGTAGTTTGTACATCAGGCGTAGTAATATTTTTTTGCACTAGACAACATACTCGTATTTTATGAAGCAATAGCAAAAAATACCAAAAACAATATGTTTCATTAGTGATCTTTGCGAAAATTTTAGTTATTTTTGAACTTTTAACTACTCGTATCATAATGACTTAAATCTCAGTACAGTCCTGTCATAAATAATTTTTAAATTGGCTTCAAGTGATTTAATCTGGGCTTTTTCATAAAAACTATAAATCTAACGTAACTAAAAAACTAATGAACTTCGGTAGAACATTTGGTGGCTTAATTTATTGCATTTTAACACTACTATGACGTCCTGTAAGGAATACGTCGAGTTACCAGTATCTAACCCTGTATAATAATATTAGTAGGTAGGACTCACAATTGCATGTCGACGGCAAAGCGCCAATAACACCTAACTGACGAAGTCAAGAATTTACAAGATTTGAAAAAAACGTTTAATCCCTTGAGAAGTTGCAAATTAATTATTTATTTATTCATTAAGAAAATTAATAACATATGCTATAAATATTATGTTGTATTAAGATATTTTATGATAGTGTAGTAATACCATAAAAGTAGAGAGGTAATGCCATAAAACATTGGTTTAGTTAGGAGGTATTTCCTCATTTTAATTTAGTTAAAAATATACATCGGAGATTTCACTGATACATGCAAAAAACCCCCTTAAACTTCAAAGTGAATATCCAGAAAAATGTCAGTTAGAAGGTATTGGCACTTCACCGTCGATATGACCTTTTTCTGTTCCTTCAGTTGCCTGAGTGCCCAGGGGCGCGGTAACTTTGTTTCGAATTTATCCGCGACTTCTGGGCAGGCGTCGGCCATGACGGGTCACCCGTCCACCCCGGCCACCCCGTTACCCGTCAGGTATTGGGTATTGTTGATATCTCCTTAAGGCGCAGTTATACGACTTTTAATGGTTTTTAATTGAACATCGCGTCTAAACGACTTGTCTTATTTCTTTGAAAAAAAAAATGTTAATCTAGACAATTTCCGTCGTAATTTGATCTCAGAATATTTGAAATTATATTTTTATAACATAGTGTAATTAATTTGTAAAGTTATGTCTAACACGGATAAAAAATTGAGAATCACGCAAAAACTATACAGCGTATTGTTATAAAACCTTCACCATTTTAAAAATCATTTAATAATTTAGTCTCAGTTTTTTAGTTTAATACTTGTTGTTTTATGTATAATAAATTAATAATGCGTCTTATTTCGGACAGCGTTCCTTGATGGGCGAGTCCTATTACGGGGTGGACATACGACGCGTTACGTGAGCTCAGCGCAGAACACGCAAGCTAACCACTCAAGGTCATTGGCAGCTAAAAGCGCCTTAAGGAGATGCGACAATAGTCATTCTGAATCCAATAGTGCGGACTCCCAAAGATGGCGGACTAGTTAATTTGTATGCAATTCTATATGGGAATCAAATGAAAGGATTTGCTGAAAAAGACACGAAAAAGAAAAAAATTAAGTGTGTTTTAGCTTTTTTTAACTACAGATTTTTATTATAGTATTAAAGGAGTCTGCCAAGGACATCGTATTGTTCCATGACCGTGCTGGGAACGTATCAAGCACGGATAGAAACACAACAGGGACTACTATGCCATCTAGAACGTATCAACAGCGTTTCATACTCATGCATAACAGTCATCATGAGCGGTTATAACACGTATGCTACCCGTTTCGCCACCTGCGCTCACCAGTTTGGTATGCATGCATCTGCCAGAGTTACGAATGTGTTTGATAGAGTCTAAAATTGCACAGTATCGGCTCCGGCAAAATATCCATGCATTTTGTTTTGGTTGGGAATTCATCAAATAACTGCTCCCGTTCTGGGTGGAGCGGGCGTTTCAGACTTTTACTGACTAAAACCCACCCTTGTTCCTTCAGTTGCAGGTGCCAAGGGCCGCGGTAACTCTCTTTCGAATTTATCCGCGACCCCAGGCAGTATCGGCCATAACTGGCCCCGTCAAGTGAGCGAGTTGATGACTAACAATCTTATTCATATATCTCACTAAGCATATACTTAGTTTAAATTCTGATTAGTGAATTCTAAATTGATTGATTGAATATTTGAATTAGGAACCTGCTAATCAGTGTTTAAACAAATCACTAAAGGTTGTTCCAAATAAACGTGCAATAACGGTCATTGACCCACCTACATTTATTGACATTTTTAATTTGAAAAACGGAATTAATGACTCAAAGCTGTCCCGAATCAACATCTCTCGTGATCCTTAACATTGTCTAATAATGAAAAACGATTTATATTTGATTGTTCAGGTACCTACGAAGAGTTATTAGGGAAAGGTCAATGTACTTTATTGCAAATTTATCTGAAACATAGTATAGGTTGCTTATTTCATAAATTAAAAAAAATAAAGGCCCTAAAAGTGAAATAGTAAAAAACAAAATATAATACAGGCCTTACAATGCAACGCTACGAGTGTTGGTAGTAAATAAACCATTTTCTGATCAAACTAATATTGCAGTAAGCTAATCAAAACATTGAAACAACTTGACTCACAATCTTACGTCTACTAACCAATTATGATTAAAAATTAATTACAATTCAGTAATTTACTATGACTTTACTTTTAGATTACTTTGAGGTATGCACTTACATTTGTATCAATGCAATGGCTTTTTTTTCTGTTGAACGCATGTGCTTAAAAAAGTGATGAATTGAAATCCAAGCACAATACTTCTGCGGTAAATAGATGAGGAACATCAGCTAGTAATAGAAGGATTCTTCAGATATCATTAAAGTTAGGTTATCCGTATGGATCAGACCTGTGAAAGTTGCTCACATCCCATCACCAACCAGACTGAGGTAATGATATTCATGGCTGGACAGATTTTCCTGAATTATAGCTTGGAACATCCTAGATAAAGTCTCATTTCAAATAAAAACATCTTAATCAAAATCTTTATTTTCTTTTTTAGGGTTCCGTCGGAAGGGTCCAAACGTAGCCCTATTACTGTCACTCACGTGTCCGTCTGTCCGTCGACTGTTACAAAATTTTGTTCCGAAGAATTTTTTAACTTCCCAAGTTCATAGGTAACTTGAAATTTGGTGATAATGTTTATTATTACTTATATTTAACTAACAATTACCAATTTATTGATAAATCAGATTTTTCAGTGTAGTAAGCAAAAGTACCAAAATTTTACACTTTTGCTTACTACTTTGGATACGAAACACTTTGAGTCCTGTTTTAACAACGTAAAAATACCTTATCCTATTAGTAACAAACACAACATAGGATTCTTTAATATTTATTTTTTATCCTAAGATGCGAATTTTTATTCAATGAGGGCGCCACTTATGGGGAGGAAGGTCCTTAAGATTAGCGCGTTCAACCTAGCAAACAAACTCTTCAGCTTTATATTGGGTCCCCACCTATCAAATTGGCGTTTTTTTCTCACAACTAAAGAACTTCGTCACTTCTATAAATTAAAATATTCATCAATTGCTTGATATTCTATCGAATAATGACCGTCATAGACAACTGCAAAAAACCTTATTGCTTAGTTTTAACAACAAAAAAAAATCCTTAAAAATGACTCCTCTTTTTAACCGACTTTCGAAAAAGGAGGAGGTTCTATGTTCGACTGTATGTATGTTTTTTTTTTTTTATGTATGTCCGCGCATTCCTCCGTCAGTTGTGGACCGATTTTCAAAATTCTTTTTTTATCCGAAAGAATATACTCCCGAGGGACCACCTCGGGAGTATATTCTTTCGGATAAAAAAGGTACATATAAATTTAATGGAAATTGCTTTAGCGCTTTTTGAGAAACTGAACAAAAACGAAAAATACGCATATCTTGATGATGTTTTTGTGTTCTCCAAATGTTTAAATTCCACGTTCCATGTTATTGGGGTTTTTAGTTCTGGGGTATACAACTAAAAAGCGAAAAATAAAAAGTTTTTTACAAAAAAAACAACTGACTTCCAAAAAAAATACACTAAAAATTTAAAAATAACTTTAATTTCGGAAGTCGGTGTCAAATAACGAAGAAGTAAAATACAAACACCGACTTCCGAAATTAAAGTTATTTGTTTTTTGTTGTTTTTTTTGTTTTTTAATGGAGACTGGTAATAAGTGATTCTCGATACGATACCATTGTATCGTATCGAGAATCACTTATTACCAGTCTCCATTTTCGGAACTGTTTGTTTGTTTGTTTGGGGTTATCAATTTGGGCATAATTTTTTTAGTTCTGGGGTACAACAATTACGGACTATACATGTTTCTAGAGACGTATTTTTTATGGGCTGTATTTCATGATCCGTAATAGGTAGACGGTTCAAATTTTCACACACCGTGTATTTCTATAGCCGCTATAACAACAAATTAAAATTAATTTTTATTATTTTTATAAAAACTTAAATAAAAATTAATTAAGAAAAGACGGACAGCGAAGTCTTAGTAATAGGGTTCCGTTGGTTACCCTTCGGGTACGGAACCCTAAAAACGAATAGAGCTAAAAATAGAGGAGTACAAAGGTGCTGCTTATTTAAAAAAAAAATCTTCCATCAGACCTACGACAATAATGTCTTTATTACAAAAAAAATACATACCTTAACATTACGGGATGTTATAACTGTTTGACTAGTTTTCTGAATTGATAGATATTTTTAACTGTGTGCAGTTTTCACTTATCGTTTACTAATACATAACTCTATAACAATAATAGTAAATTTAAAATAAAAAATGAATGAATTTGGTTATATCAATTATTTTTTCTAAACGTTAGCATTTTTTTATGTACGAAGAGCCACTGGATGGTTATCAGCAGGTTTACAAATAAATCTTCCATGCATGCTGACATCTTGATCCGTATGTCTGGCTAAAAACGACCTTCGTTTCAATTTATAAAAGTCATACCATGTTTCTCGATTGCTTTTTGAGACGACAATATAAACGTCCAATACTAATGGATTAAAATATGTTAATAATGTTACTATAAGTTTTGTTTTTCGGTTTTCATCGAATAAAATGTCTATGATATAATCAGACAACAATGAGACATCACTCAATATAAATATGAAAGTGGCAACATACAAGCGACGCCAGATGTCAAAAGAAGTATATACGCGCGCAATGAAGCCACGACAAAGTGAAAATAAGATTATAAAATAAAACATACAGTTAACAGTTAGCGGTAGAATTCGATCACCCGCCATAATGAAATACATTATTACTATGTATAGCACCGTATCATCATAATAAAATACATAAAACTTATAATGTATAGCAACAAAAATGGCGGTGGTTATTAAAGAGACACCCCAACCAAATATACTGCTTTTAAAATATTTTCTTTGTAAATAATGTCTATTAAAAACAATTACAATATCTACGTAAAACATGTGACTTATGACTACTAGCCAGTGGCTCCTTGCTGTTGCTAAGTATTGAAGAAGAATCTCCAACATTTCATAATTTTCTGTCATAATATACTTGTAAATGGTTAATACTAAGTAAAGGATGAAGTTCGATAAAATTCCGTTAAGTAACACAAAGTTTCTGTAATTTCGAAACTTCTTCAAAAGGCACCATGATGCCACGCCGTATATCAAAGTTGTTATTGTCGGCACAATTATAATGATCAGAATAATTAACTCTTGAGTTTCTGTTAATAATGGCTCATCGTACTCGTAATTCTCTGTAGTATTGTACATTTCTTCATCAAAACTCTCTGTGGAGTCAATTAGTGTACTGGTATCATTTTCAGCCATGGCGAATTTCACTTTCACTTGCACAGTGTTTTGGTTGATTCACTTTCACTTCCTGTCGAAAGAGGCAGGATGAGCTAGGCTTAGCTTAGAAACAATGGTCGACACTAGCCGAGCTTTCAGAAATTTCAGTCCAGGGCTAGGGACTGAAATTTCTGAAAGTCCAATGACTTCCAGAAATTTGAGACTGAGAAATTTTAGAGGGTTATTTTTGCCCAGCTAGATGATGAGGGATGATGTAGGTTGAGGAAAAGGTGTCCACTTTTAGTTTAAAGAATACAAATTTTATTTATTTGAGATCAGCTTAACGGAAAACACAGCCATGCTATAAAATACGGTGTTGTTTTCAAAACAGTCGAAGTAACAATAGTTACAATAAATAAAAGCTACAAAAGTAATGAGAGATAAATTATAAATTCTTTATCTATAGGTATACTATAAACAAGACTAATTTGATTAATTATTTATTAGTAATATTTATTATTAAAACGTTAATTAAAATTTTTCCTGTTTGCCATATCGTTCGTGATAAACACGGTGCGTGTCGAACCACGCATAGTTTAGGATTCCGTAGTCAGGATGAGTATTTTTACGCATGCATGAATGATATTATCGATTGCAATAATCAAGTCAGGACAATTCGTTCATAATAATACTCTATCTGACTACAACATAAAAATGGCTAAAATTAAACATTTTTGAACTTTACAAATAGACTTTTGATCAGCATGTTAGTTGTAGAGCAAAGCAAATAATAATGCATAGAATGATAGGGCTGAAAGTAAATAATATGTATTACAAAAAAACAACAAAAATCCGGCCAAGTGCAAGTCGAACTCCCATGCAAAGGGTTCCGAACGATAAATGGTCCATCACCTTGTACGCCCACCCTAGCACACGTCACGTACGGCCGCAGTAGTGTTAAGGGTGTGACTGTACATGAAAATATACAACAAGTTTAAGGACCTACTCAGACCTACCAGCCTGACAGTCCCTAGGACCCTAAGACTTATCAGCCCTATAGCCCTAACCTATGACACATATACCTAGTATTTTATAAATAAATAAATATATAGATTAGTTCAGGAAGTCTGCACCATGCAACATATGGTTAAAGACGGATAGTGGACAGGAATTCCAGGTTCGGTAAGGGTACACTCACACAACATCGATACACACCATTTGCGCATGATGGCATGAAAGTCAATTCACGCTTCCGCAAGCATGCCCGATGCAATGCAAAACCCAGGCAGCCCCAAAAATATCCTCAGCGCATTATTATACTGCACGCACAGAGCATTGTAAGCCTATAATAAATATACCTAACCCACAAGCTGCACAAGGTCAACGACTGGCAGTAGGCTCTGAAGAGCGTCAGTTTTACCTCGTCAGTGCACCGCGCAAACCTGCGGGCGAGCATATTGCATCGGGCTGCCAACGCCCTGCGCTCCCAATCTATACCGGTGGTATATTTGTAGGTGTATTTACATGTACTTTAAAAACCACCACCTCACTTTTAGTAGCATGAGCCTCCGCATACCTCTCATACATGGCCAAGAACTTCCTTAGTCCACAGATTAATGGGCTGAGCAGCACTATGTCATCAGCACAACTAATTTGTTGATCATTCTTCCATCCACAGAACAACCAACCATGGCGCTTCACAGCTCACTAAATAACAAAACACGTTAAATATACTGGGTGAAGTCGACCCCCCCTATCTTACTCCACTATCTAGCCCATACTGTACTGAATGAGCATCTGACAATCTATCACAGTTTATCTGATATTCATACCAGAACTTAAATATATTTATTAAGGTGGAAAAAAGGTCTGTTTTATCCGTTTTTTGCTACAGAATGTCATAATTCACCAGGTCAAAAACCCTTGACAGGACTAGAAAACAACCATAAACAGTTGTCTTCCCGTCAGTGTAGCACTGCACAGTCTGCTTGAGACACAAGATTGCACTTTCCGACGACGAACCGGTTCTAAAACCAAACTGCGCGTCGTTGAGTTTGATATCCACCTCCAACTGTCTCTCACGCAGGCTGTCCAGCACTTGGCGAAGGACTGTACCCAGTAAAATAGGTCTATAATTGTTTTTATCGGATGAGTCACCTGTCTCATTTTTAACTATGGGAACTACGACAGTTTCTACGAGATCTTCAGGCAGGTAAGAGTGACTCACACCAAAATTAAGTAACATGGCGAGTCATTTTTATTGTACATTTTGATGCTCAGAGAAATAGACAGCCTGTGGCAATTCACCAAAGTATTATTTAAAATGTATTATTTTAATACACTGAGAGTACTGTTGGGGCTGCCGTGGCGTTGCAGTGCATCAGGGATGTTTGCGGACACAAACATTGATGGTTTCGCCGCCATTATTAGGAAAAGATGTGCCTCTCTGATGATGCGTGTTCGCGGCAGTATCAATACTATTGTCAGTGTGTTCGCAGATCGGTGGGATTCTCCGTTGATGCAGAGGTGGATGCAACTCCACGTTGGTGTGTAGCTGTATGTTTTAGCCATAATGTCTGTACCTACTAACACTAGTTTTTTAAGTAATTTGTTACTAACCCTATGGACTTAGTCTGAAATTAAAATTTTTATTATTATGTTGTTTATTAATTTTCTATACATATATAAATTATAATTTTAAATATTTCTTACAAATCATATAAAAAAGAAAAAAAAAACATTTAAAATTATAAAAAATAGTAGTCCGCCGGTGTCGGGAGCAGGGTCCAAGCTACCGGTGGTTAGGGCTCCAGAGACAGGAACCTCCTCACAATGCGAGCCGTATCGAGGAGTACTGCCTTCTGTATCAGGCCCTTGATCCAACCGTGCAACGACAGCTTCGACAGGTGGTCGTCGAGGCTTTTGGCTATCAGGCCGTTGGCGGTAACGACTATCGGCACAATGACAGCCGAGTCCACATTCCACATATCGACAACCTCGTGTGCTAAATCAAGATATTTCATTTGTTTCTCTTTCTCAGCTTTCACGAGGTTCTTGTCATGTGGGATGGTGATATCGATTATCATTGTGCGGCGCGCTAATCGGTCTATCACCACTATATCAGGCTTATTTGCAACAATAGTCCTGTCAGTGATGATAGACCGATCCCAGTACAACGTGACATGGACATTTTCGAGAACTGGGTTGGGCACATATTTGTAATACGGCACCTCAGAATCCACAAGTTTGTATTTCAAAGCAAGTTGCTGGTGAATAATCCTGGCCACTTGGTTATGTCTGTGCAAATACTCGCTGTTAGCAAGACGAGAACAACCAGAGATAATATGTCTGATGGACTCACCCGGACGATGGCATGCCCGACACACGTCAACCGTTCCATCCTTCATAATATGTCTCCGGTATAGTTATTCGTCAAGATAACTTCGTCCATAATCGCACAGACAAAACCTTCAGTTTCCCCGAAGAGGTCGCTGAAACGTAGCCAGGCCACGGACGCCAAGAAATCTACATCAGGCCCATGAAGAGCCCGATAAAAGCGCCCGTGAAGCTCCTTGCTTTTCCATATCTCCTTGCGGTCATCAGTAGTGAGTACTACAGGTTTGCGCCAGTTCTCTTTTGCCATGGATAACGGGGTGAGTCCCTTGTCCACTGAGACCACATCTCGGTGCATACCCACGTCGGTTTCTAGAAAATATTCTCTTAGACTGCACACCTCGCGGTTGTGGAGAGTCTTAGCGTTTAAAAAGCCTCGCGCCGACCTCCACATTTCCGCGGGATGTACAGTCTCATCACCGATGAACGTGGGTGATGCATCCGGTTTGCGGTCAGCAGCGTACGGACCCTCCTATCCAGGGCGTCGAGTTCGGTCTGAGTCCATTTGAGTATGCCGAAAGAGTACATCAAAACCGGCATGACCCAACCGTTGAAGGCGCGCACCTTATTCCCGCCCGACAAAAGGCTGTTCAATACCTTTTTCAGGCGGCCAAAGAAGCGCTCCTTCAGCGATTGTTTCATGTCAGTAACATTAATGCCTAACGTTTTCCGACATACCCAAATATTTGTATGTTTCGGTCGAGGAGAGGGATCTAAGGTGTATGAAATCCGAGAGTTGGATCCCTTCGGATTCCATAATCTCTCCTCGCTTAACATGCATGACTGCACATTTGTCCACACCAAATTCCATCCTGATCGCGCTACTGAAAGTTTCAGTTACCTTCGGTAACTCCATCAGTCGCAAATTATTGGGGGCAAAGAGTTTCAGGTCATCCATGTAAACAAGGTGAGATATGGCTTGACCACCTCTTCTCAACCGATAGCCCAGTCCCGAGTCCTCCAGCAATGTGCTTAGAGGATTCAGGGCCAAGCAGATCCAAAGAGGACTCAAACTGTCGCCCTGAAATATTCCCCATTTAATTCATATAGGTTCATCACTCCCCTGGATTGGTCGACATCCTGGATAGCGAAGGACTGTCTTCCATTGCCCCATACATGACCCAAGGAAGGTGCGCAGAGTTGCATCTATTTTGTACAACTCCAACACCCTCATGAGCCATGTATGTGGAACAGAGTCGTAGGCCTTCTTATAATCTATCCAGCATGTCGACAAATCCTTGTGGGATCGACGAACCTGCTGGCTTATGGCCATGTCTATGAGGAGTAGCTCCTTAGTACAGCGGGACCTGTTCCTACATCCATTCTGAGAGGCAGACATAATTGAATTACTGTCAATGTGCAGATTATTTTTCGCTCTCAGGATGGATGTAAGAAGTTTATAGACCGTCGACAAACACGTTATCGGTCTATAATTCTTAGGTTCCGCGGGACTACCTGTTTTATGGAGCAGGTGGGTAACACCAGTTGTTAGGAACTCAGGCAGCGACCCAGACTCTAAGGATGACTGGAACTGAGATGCTAGAAGCGCGTGTGAGCTGCTATACCACTTTAGCCAGAAGTTATGCAGCCCGTCCGGTCCTGGAGACTTCCAATTCGGTAACGGACGGACTGCTCTGGCTACATCTAATGGGCTGATGTCTATTTTCTCCATTTCTGGTATAGCTTCGCACACACGCTCGAGATCACGCATCCAGCCACCCTCAGTGTGACAGACGGGCACCGACCAAATGCTGCGCCAGAATGTACTCGTGGCAACATCATCCGGGCGGCACCCATCCGTCATATTTTGTTCAGGTCGCTCCCAAGCTCTATATACCCACCTCTCACCGCTCTGGAACATGCGATTCTGCGAGTACCGGTCAACTCGCCGCTTATACCGCCGAATACGGTTTGCCCATGCACAAACTTTCTGCTTCAGGAAGTCGATGCGCTCTGTGACTCGGGACATGTATTCTCGAGGGTTGATTTCAGTCCCCGAGAACGCCCGCCTCACAAAGCGCATCACACGTGGACGTGTATTGCCCTCCCTGAAGCAGATTAGTTTGCCGATGAGTACCCTGGCCCCATCGATACGCCTCTCGATCCTGCATTACCAGGCTGGTACAGCAGGCTTTGGCCGAATATCTCCGTCACTAATCGGAAACTTCACGTTGGCCAAACGACATGCCGCAACAGCCCCGCAATACAAGATTGAGTGCGTATCAACGAGGTTCTCGCTGCTTTCAAAGATGTTTTTAAGCAGCGAGTCCAAAGCACACACCAACGCCCTATTTTTTTTGTGCATGGGCAACCGTGGTAAACGGGGTCTAAGTTCGGTCGGAGTGGATCTATACTCGCGAAGCGCATCCTCCAGTGCGCTCCTCAGTCGATCGTTGCACTGGCTACTTACCGTAACAACCCTATCATCTGCCTCATCATTTATATGATTGGGACGCGGTGGAATTGCGCCACTAGCGGGTGCTTGTACCGCTGTCTGTGTCGGGGTTGAGATGATAAGGTTGCTCAGTACCTCTGAGCGCAGCCTATCAAGTACAGCATTGTCCAACCTGCGGTTACGTTGGATGACCCGCACCTGATCCGACAATCGTTGCGCCGTGACGTCGACGGTTGGTTCTAGTTCCTGGAACAGAGACAGCATCCTGACACGGTACGCAGTGAGGTTAGTTCCCCCCTCTGTAGACCCATAATATGCGCGCATGACGTTCTCGTTCATGGACTGAGTCCATTTCATGCGCTGCAGACAACCACCGGCAGCGGGGACCCGGCTCGGGGCCGGTTGGCCCCTAAGTCCCAGGCTGTTCGGTGGCCGGCCTCTCCCCTGCCGACGTACAGGTGTTGGCGACGTCGGCGGGGAGAAATACTCGTCGCTCGAGCTCGACGCGGCTGCAGCCGCCGGTGACACTGGTGATCCGAGGACCTGCGGCGGCGAGGCGGAGCTGAGCAGTGAGTCCGGGGGTGGAAGGCGTGCGCTACTTGCAGCTGCTCTGGTCAACATTTAATTTTATTTATTCCATTTTTCCATCATTCTATTTACATAATGTACGTCGCCATTGACATTATTATTATTCCGTTTATTTATTTTTATAGACATATTATTTACATTTTTAAATATAAAGGATAAAAAAAACATGTAAAAATATAAAAAATAGTATCCCACCGGTATCGGGAACAGGGTCCAAGCTACGGGTCAGGGCTCCAGAGAGAGAAACCGCCTGACAATGCGAGCCGTGTCCAGAAGTACTGCTTTCTGAATCAAGCCCTTGATCCAGCCGCCTAACGAGAGCCTCCTGAGGTGTTGGTCGAGGTTCGTGGCTATTAAGCCATTGGCTGACACGACTATCGGTACAATGATCGCTGAGTCCACATCCCACATGTCGACAACCTCGCGAGCCAAGTCAATATACTTGATTTGTTTATCTTTCTCGGCTTTCACGAGGTTCTCGTCATGTGGGACGGTAATGTCAACAATCATTGCACGCCTCTCGATTCGGTCCACCACCACTATATCAGGCTTATTGGCTACAATAGTCCTGTCAGCTATGATGGACCGATCCCAGTACAATGAGATATGACCATTATCGAGAACTGGGTCGGGCGCATATCTGTAGTACGGCACTTCCGATTCCACAAGAGAGTACTTCAGAGCAAGTTGCTGATGGATAATCCTGGCTACAAGGTTGCGCCTATGCAAGTACTCACCGTTAGCTAGACGAGAACAACCAGAGATTATGTGGCGAATTGATTCTCCCGGACGATGACATGCCCGACATATGTCAACCATGCCGTCCTTCACAATAAATCTCCGGTAATTTTTCGTCATGATAACTTCGTCCATAATTGCACAGACAAAACCTTCGGTTTTCCCAAAGAGGTCACCGACACGCAGCCAGGCTACGGACGCTAACTGGTCTACATCGGGCCCATGTAGTGCCCGGAAAAAGCGTCCGTGAAGTTCCTTACTCTGCCATACTTCTCTGCGATCGTTAGTGTCAAGCACTAGAGGTTTGCGCCAGTTCTCGTTAGCCAAGGAGAGTGGAGTAAGGCCCTTGTCCACTGCCACTACATCTCGATGCATACCCACGTCAGCAGCTAGGAAATATTCCCTTAGACTGCATACCTCGCGGTTGTGGAGGGTCTTAGCATTTAAAAAGCCTCGGCCTCCACACTTCCGCGGGATATACAGTCTCATCACCGACGAACGTGGGTGATGCATTCGAAATGCAGTCAGCAGTGTACGGACACTGCACATCGGAGTACGCCGAAAGAGTACATCAATACCGGCATGACCAAACCGTTGAAGGCGCGCACCTTGTTTCCGCCCGATAGAAGGCTATTAAATACCTTCTTCAGGCGGCCAAAGAAGCGCTCCTTCAGCGATTGCTTCACGTCAGTAACATTGATACCTGACGCTTCCGACATACCCAAATACTTATAGGTTTCGGTTGGAGAGAGGGATCTGAGGTTTATGGAATCCGAGAGTTGAGTACCCACGGATTCCACAATCTCCCCTCGCTTTACATGCATGACCGCACATTTGTCTACACCAAACTCCATCCTGATGGCACTACTAAAGGTTTTAGTTACCTTCAGTAGCTCCATCAGTTGCAGATTGCTGGGGGCAAAAAGTTTCAAGTCATCCATGTAAAGGAGGTGAGATATAACCTGACCACCTCTCTTCAACCGATAGCCTAGCCCTGAATTCTCCAGCAGTGTGCTTAGAGGATTCAAAGCAAGGCAAAACCAAAGCGGACTCAAACTGTCACCCTGGAATATACCCCGCTCGATCCTTATCGGTTCGCTATTCCTCTGGATTTGTCGACATCCTGGATAGCGAAGGACCGTCCTCCATTGCCCCATACATGACATCATGAAGGTGCGTAGCGTTGGATCAACTTTATACAATTCTAGCACCCTCATGAGCCATGTATGAGGAACTGAGTCATAGGCCTTCTTATAGTCTATCCAACATGTCGACAGATCCTTTCGGAAACGTCGAACCTGTTGGCTAATGGTCATATCTATGAGGAGAAGCTCCTTAGTACCGCGGGACCCATTCCTGCATCCATTTTGAGAGGCCGACATGATACAGTTACTATCTATATGTGTGTTAATCTTAGCTCTCAAAATGGATGTAAGAACCTTATAGACCGTCGGTAAACACGTGATCGGTATATAATTTTTAGGTTCCGCAGTACTACCTGATTTATGGAGCAGGTAGGTTATTCCTGTAGTTAGAAATTGGGGCAGCGACCCTGACTCTAAGGCAGACTGGATCTGAGATGCCAAGCGGGCATGCGACCTCGTAAACCATTTGATCCAGAAATTGTGCAGCCCGTCCGGACCTGGAAATTTCCAGTTAGCTAACGGACGGACTGCACGAGCTATATCTTGGGGGCTGATGATAATTGCCCCTATTTCTGGTATTGGATCGCACGCGCGCTCAACAACCCGAATCCAATCGCCCTCGATATGACAGACAGGCACCGACCAGATGCTGCGCCAGAACGAGTATATGGCGTCATCATCCGGCAGGTGCGTATTAGCCACACCTTGGTCCGGTCGCTCCCAATCCCTATACACCCACCTTTCATTACTTCGGAATGTGCGATTCTGGGTGTATCGTTCCACTCGCCGCTTATACCTGCGAATACGGTTTGCCCATGCATATACTTTCTGCTTCAGCAAGTCGATGCGCTCTGTGACACGGGACGTATAGTCTCGGGAGCTAACATCAGTCCCCGAAAACGCCCGTATCACAAAGCGCATCACTCTTATTATTATTATGTCGTTTATTCTTTTCAATACATACATAAATTATAATTTTAAATATTTCTTACAAATCATATAAAAATAGAAAAAAAAAAACATTTAAAATTATAAAAAAATAGTAGTCCACCGGTGTCGGGAGCAGGGTCCAAGCTACCGGTGATTAGGGCTCCAGAGACAGGAACCTCCTCACAATGCGAGCCGTATCGAGGAGTACTGCCTTCTGAATCAGGCCCTTGATCCAACCGTGCAACGACAGCTTCGACAGGTGGTCGTTGAGGCTTTTGGCCATCAGGCCGTTGGCGGTAACGACTATCGGCACAATAACAGCCGAGTCCACATTCCACATATCGACAACCTCGTGTGCTAAACCAAGATATTTGATTTGTTTCTCTTTCTCAGCTTTCACGAGGTTCTCGTCATGTGGGATGGTGACATCGATTATCATTGTGCGGCGCGCTAATCGGTCTATCACCACAATATCAGGCTTATTGGCAACAATAGTCCTGTCAGTGATGATAGACCGATCCCAGTACAACGTGACATGGACATTTTCGAGAACTGGGTCGGGCACATACTTGTAATACGGTACCTCAGAATCCACAAGTTTATATTTCAAAGCAAGTTGCTGGTGAATAATCCTGGCTACTTGGTTATGCCTGTGCAAATATTCGCTGTTAGCAAGACGAGAACAACCAGAGATAATATGTCTGATGGACTCACCCGGACGATGGCATGCCCGACACACGTCCACCGTCCCATCCTTCATAATATGTCTCCGGTAGTTATTCGTCAAGATAACTTCATCCATAATCGCACAGACAAAACCTTCAGTTTCCCCGAAGAGGTCGCTGAAACGTAGCCAGGCCACGGATGCCAAGAAATCTACATCAGGCCCATGAAGAGCCCGATAAAAGCGCCCGTGAAGCTCCTTGCTTTTCCATATCTCCTTGCGGTCATCAGTAGTGAGTATTACAGGTTTGCGCCAGTTCTCTTTTGCCATGGATAACGGGGTGAGTCCCTTGTCCACTGAGACAACATCTCGGTGCATACCGACGTCGGTTTCTAAAAAATAGTCTCTTAGACTGCACACTTCGCGGTTGTGGAGAGTCTTAGCGTTTAAAAAGCCTCGACCTCCACATTTCCGCGGGATGTACAGTCTCATCACCGATGATCGTGGGTGATGCATCCGGTTTGCGGTCAGCAGCGTACGGACCCTCCTATCCAGGGCGTCGAGTTCGGTCTGAGTCCATTTGAGTATGCCGAAAGAGTATATCAAAACCGGCATGACCCAACCGTTGAAGGCGCGCACTTTATTCCCGCCCGACAAAAGGCTGTTCAGTACCTTTTTCAGGCGGCCAAAGAAGCGCTCCTTCAGCGATTGTTTCATGTCAGTAACGTTAATGCCTAACGCTTCCGACATACCCAAATATTTGTATGTTTCGGTCGAGGAGAGGGATCTAAGGTGTAGGGAATCCGAGAGTTGAATCCCTTCGGATTCCATAATCCCTCCTCGCTTTACATGCATGACTGCACATTTGTCCACACCAAATTCCATCCTGATGGCGCTACTGAAAGTTTCAGTTACTTTCAGTAACTCCATCAGTCGCAAATTGTTGGGGGCAAAGAGTTTCAGGTCATCCATGTAAAGAAGGTGAGATATGGCCTGACCACCTCTTCTCAACCGATAGCCCAGCCCTGAATCCTCCAGCAATGTGCTTAGAGGATTCAGGGCCAAGCAGAACCAAAGAGGACTCAAGCTGTCGCCCTGAAATATTCCCCGTTTAATCCATATAGGCTCATCGTTCCCCTGGATTGGTCGACATCCTGGATAGCGAAGGACTGTCTTCCATTGTCCCATACATGACCCAAGGAAGGTGCGGAGAGTTGCATCTATTTTGTACAACTCCAACACCCTCATGAGCCATGTATGTGGAACAGAGTCGTAGGCCTTCTTATAATCTATCCAGCATGTCGACAAATCCTTGTGGGATCGACGAACCTGCTGGCTTATGGCCATGTCTATGAGGAGTAGCTCCTTAGTACCGCGGGACCTGTTCCTACATCCATTCTGAGAGGCAGACATAATTGAATTACTTTCAACGTGCAGATTAATTTTCACTCTCAGGATGGATGTAAGAAGTTTATAGACCGTTGATAAACACGTTATCGGTCTATAATTCTAAGGTTCCGCGGGACTACCTGTCTTATGGAGCAGGTGGGTAACACCAGTTGTTAGGAACTCAGGCAGCGACCCAGACTCTAAGGATGACTGGAATTGAGATGCTAAAAGCGCGTGTGAGCTGCTATACCACTTTAGCCAGAAGTTATGCAGTCCGTCCGGTCCTGGAGACTTCCAATTCGGTAACGGACGGACTGCTCTGGCTATATCTAATGGGCTGATGTTAATTTTCTCCACTTCTGGTATAGCTTCGCACACACGCTCGACATCACGCATCCAGCCGCCGTCAGTGTGACAGACGGGCACCGACCAAATGCTGCGCCAGAACGTACTTGTGGCAACATCATCCGGGCGGCACCCGTGCGTCACATTTTGTTCAGGTCGCTCCCAAGCTCTATATACCCACCTCTCATCGCTCTGAAACATGCGATTCTGCGAGTACCGGTCAACTCGCCGCTTGTACCGCCGAATACGGTTTGCCCATGCACAAACTTTCTGCTTCAGGAAGTCGATGCGCTCTGTGACTCGGGACATGTATTCTCGAGGGTTGATTTCAATCCCCGAGAACGCCCGCCTCACAAAGCGCATCACACGTGGACGTGTATTGCCCTCCCTGAAGCAGGTTAGTTTGCCGATGAGTACCCTGGCCCCAACGATACGCCTCTCGATCCTGCATTGCCAGGCTGGTACAGCAGGCTTTGGCCGAATATCTCCGTCACTAATCGGAAACTTCACGTTGGCCAAACGACATGCCGCAACAGCTCCGCAATACAAGATTGAGTGCGTATCAACGAGGTTCTCGCTGCTTTCAAAGATGTTTTTAAGCAGCGAGTCCAAAGCACACACCAACGCCCTATTTTTTTTGTGCATGGGCAACCGTGGTAAACGGGGTCTAAGTTCGGTCGGAGTGGATCTATACTCGCGAAGCGCATCCTCCAGTGCGCTCCTCAGTCGATCGTTGCACTGGCTACTTACCGTGACAACCCTATCATCTCCCTCATCACTTACGTTAATGGCCCGCGGTGGGATTGCGCCCCTAGCGGGCTCTTGTACCGCGGTCTGTGTCGGGGTCGAGATGATAGGATTGTTCAGTACCTCTGAGCGCAGCCTATCAAGTGCAGCATCGTCCAACTTGTGGTTACGTTGGATGACCCGCACCTGATCCGACAATCGTTGCGCCGAGACGTCGACGGTTGGTTCTAGTTCCTGGAACAGAGACAGCATCCTGACACGGTACGCAGTGAGGTTAGTTCCCCCCTCTGTAGACCCATAATATGCGCGCATGACGTTCTCGTTCATGGACTGAGTCCATTTCATGCGCTGCACACAACCACCGGCAGCGGGGACCCGGCTCGGGGCCGGTTGGCCCCTAAGTCCCAGGCAGTTCGGTGGCCGGCCTCTCCCCTGCCGACGTACAGGTGTTGGCGACGTCGGCGGGGAGAAATACTCGTCGCTCGAGCTCGACGCGGCTGCAGCCGCCGGTGACACTGGTGATCCGAGGTCCGGCGGCGGTAAGGCGGAGCTGAGCGGTGAGTCCGGGGGTGGATGGCGTGCGCGACGGGCAGCTGCTCTGGTCAACATTACATTATCATACCATTTTCATCAAATTTTCATTGTTATTTTTGTCTGCTCATGTTGTTTACGTCGTCATTGACAGACGTCATTCTGTTATAATTTATTTTCTTCTTTTTTATTTAATTAACGTGTTTGGTTGGTATTCACAGGTTCTGCTATTATATTTTCCGTTCAGATTTATTGTATGGTAAAACTAATTCCGATTTTAGGTAATAAATATGGGTTATTGCGATAAATAATGGAATTGAAAAATTATGACGTGTGTTGCCAGTGGGTTGCCAGTTGGTTATTTATTTATTATTATTATTATTATAATTAGCAGTACACCACAAACTACCCTCTTTTTATTTTAAAATCTTTCAGTCCATCCAAAAGTAGTAGCAGTATAACCAATATTTGGCTCAGAATCAATTAAAAATAATCACTATCAAACTGTAATTAATATAACTTAATATGTATATGTACAGAGGCGTATGAAAACAACTCATTGGGCATCAAAAAGTAATCCACATCGCTGTCAGTGGGAAAAGTGCCCAGAACACTGGCAGCACTGCCACGTTGAATAGCAATTCTTATTCCTTGACCAGCACATTGCCAACGAAAAGCACAAACCTCTGATCACGTGAAGAGTCGACTAGCTGTTTGCTGAACTCCCTAAAAACTCGATGAGCACTCAACTCAAAGCATATATTTCAAATAAACCATTTACAGGCACTTTTGAATTGTCGTGATCACTCACTCGAGGTCAGTTGGACCCCATGCATGGGCCATGCATGGGGTCCAACTGATGATAGTGTTTCAACCCCAAAGGGATCAAACAAGTAACATCTCAGAACCTTGCATTCACAGCAATAGCGCTTGTGACCTCTAAACCAACGTAGCAATAACTCATCTTCTTCTAAACACACGAACAGCCTCATTCATATCAGAAAGTCATTCATATCACTTCACTTGACGTAAGAACCAATAAATACTGTCAATTTGTGAAAAATATGTCTATCGTTCGACTTAAGGAGGAAATTTCCCGAAGTGGCTTTTATTTTAGGCAATGGCTGCGTAAAAAAATGTGAGTTTCCCGTAAAACATCGAAAATTGACATAAAATACTTTTGGCTCATTTTATTGCGACATCCTGAACCGTAATGAAAAATTTTTGTTGGGAGTAGATTGGCATATTTTTATTTGGGTAAGAAGTATTGGATTTTTATTCCAGGCGCATAAAAGTATATGATTAATAAAGATAAAATTATGAAACGCCCTTGGTACTGTAAAACTAAGTAAGCATGTTTCAAACGGTGTCAGATAAAAAAGTTTTTCCAAAAAAATTGCAACTGACTTCCAAATAAAAAAGACTAAAAAAGAAATAACTTTAATTTCGGCAGTCTGTGTTTCTGATTTTGTTTCTTTGTTATATAACAATACACCGAATACACCGAATTACGTACATACTTAAGAGCGGCCAACCCGTCATACTTTTCATACAAACGCTCGTACGTGATTATGCCCTTATATACAACTACGAGTATCTTTGATTTTTTGAAACTAATAGGTATCTTGTGCTCTATATCTAAGTTTCTAGGAAAGCAAAAACTAAAAATTTGGAGAAAGAAATTCAATATAAGCCACCAAAAATCTGCTGTTTTGCACAAATTTTGCCTGAACTTTAGCCATTCTTAATGTACTCATAAATTGTAAAAGTTAAGAAAATATCTTGATAGAAATCTTGCATATGTAATGTAGATTTTAAGTCACAAATATTTATATTATTGTAAGGCTTATTCAAAAACACGTATTTCCTAGAACAAGTTTTATAAAATTTTGTTATTATATATATAGTTATCTCGATAAGTAGGTACCTACCAACTACCTACCTAACAAATTATTCATGTCGTACGAGTATATTTGTGTAGACAGGTAGGTAAGTACCTATATCAAGGAAAACAACAAGCTTTTCGACCATGCTCGCATTGACGATAGACGGACCGGGAAGCCCTCTAAATTAAAGTTATTTTTTGCAGTTTTTTGTCAATCTGGAAGTATACCCTTTCAAACAAAAAATAAAGTCAGTTAAAAACTCACAAGAACAATGTACAGAAGTTCCCATTTTCAGAGAGGATTAGACTATCCTATATTTTGAGCCTTTTTAACCGACTTTGAAAAAGGAGGAGGTTCTTTTCTTTTCTGTTCTTTCTTCCACCGATTTCTCTGCCAGTTGTGGACCGATTTTCAAAATTATTTTTTATCCGAAAAAGGTGGTCCTATATACATTTTATCGAAATTGCTTCAGCGCTTTTTGAAAAACTGAACAAAAACGATTAATACGTACCTAGATGACGTTTTGGTTTTCTCCAATTACGAGTATCTTTAAATTCCACGTTCCATGTTGTTGGGGTTTTTAGAGCTGATTTATAACAACTAGACAGTGAAAAAAAAACCTTTTTTTCCAAAAAAAAAAACCAACCGACTTCCAAAAAAGAAAATACTTACTTACACTAAAAATTAAAAAAATAACTAATTTCGGAAGTCGGTGTCAAATAACGAAGAAATAAAATACAAACACCGGCTTTCGAAATTAAAGTTATTTTTTTAATTTTTAGTGTAAGTATTTTCTTTTTTGGAAGTCGGTTGGTTTTTTTTGTAAATAAGTTATTTTCCTCCACTCTTCTTAGTCACTGTGACAGCGAAAAATAATTCTCAAGTCGTGAAGGTTAATATAAAGCGCAATAACTGGGAATTTTATTGAGTGTGGTCGATTAGACATAGTCGAGTGGAGGGAGGAAACGAATTAAAACAGTTGTTATTGGTAACAATAAAATTAAATGTCATAAAATAACAATAAAATGTGATAAAATATTTCAGTAACCAATCATTCCAATATCCAGAGATACTTAATATTCAGGTATCTGTACCTTTGTTTTTCGAGGGGAAACCTTCAAAACGTGCCTGGAATTTTGAGGAAATAGACCAGGGAGTATGGAATTTACCTCACTAAAACCATGGAAGGGCCTTCCATGGTTTTCCTCCTTTCCTCTTAAAAGACCACTCCAAAACCATTTCTGTGCAAAATTTGTTGGCACACATCTCTGAGAGTTAGGGCACATCCCTGAGGCAGCTATCTGTACCTTTTTTTTTACTTCCCCCGCTCTGGGTGGAGCGGGAGGTCGTGTCAGACTTGTACTGACTGAATCCCACCCATGTTCCTTCAGTTGCCTGTACCAAGGGGCGTAGTGACTCTCTTTCAAATGTATTCACGACTCCTGGGCAGGCATCGGCCATGACGGGCCTCGTCAGGTATTGCGGACATCTCTTTGAGGCGAGCCTGGAATACTACGCGCCGTCGACTCTCGGGCCTGGTCCTGATCGGACGGCGAGCTACCCACTACTCGCCGTCCACAGTCCCGCGCCTATGATGGCCAGCGATCGTCTCGCAACCCCCGATGCCCAGGGCGTCTCCTGTGGCAGCTGCTATTGGGAACGTGAGGGCGACTCTCTTGAGTCTCCCTCACCCGTTCCGCCTCCTTCTTCGCAAGCATTGCTGCTTCACAGAAGGAGGTGACTGCTTACCATTCCCTCTCGCTCTGTACCATGGCCTGGACCAGGGCCGGTCGAGAGAGGTCGCTGCCGCCAATGGCCTCCACGAGGACACGGCGGGGCTCCACCCAATCGGGACACAACTCCACCGTATCCTCCACCGTGTCCTCAGGGTGATCCGGGCGTTTCTCTCCGCCTTATCTTACACAGGAACCTCCCGAAACATCCGTGTGCGGTGAGGACCTGCGTCAGGTGGAAGGAGACGACGCTGTGGTGCCTCTCCAGCCACTCCTCAAAGAGAGGCCTTACCGCCGCAATTGCCGCGTGCCCAGCTATCGGTACCTATTTTTTTTTTGGGGGTGGTAAATCATCCTATGACTTCTCCCGCTCTGGCGGGAGGGTGTGTCAGACTCCTACTGAATAAAATCCACCCCTGTTCCTTCCGTGACTGAGTGCCTAGGGGCGCGGTAACTCAGTAACGAATTTATCCGCACCCCTTGGCATGCAGGCATCAGCCATGATGGGCCGCCCCGTCAGTAGTGGCTAACATATCTTTGAGGCGTGCGTGGATCCCTTCGCGCCGTCGTCTCTCGAACTATATGTACCTGTTTTTTTTTAACTTTGCATATTTTAGTTACTTCTTTACTTAACTAAGAGCGAGCTACAAATTCTGCTGGTCAAGCTATTTATTATCGCGATCCATAACATTAGTGCTATGTTATATCCCAGGGAAATAATACAGCAAGAATGAAGATTAACAACACGAATAAGGCCATTTAATATTCTCATCGTTCTTAATGAGATTTCGATAATCCTACAAATGATTCGCTCATTATCACTAGCGAGCTGAAAATTCTGCAACATCTGTTTCGCCTACCAACAATATTTTGGGTGCATTAATTAAACTTAATTAATTGATTAATGATGCTTTTTACGTAATAGATATTCCATTAATTATCTTCTGGCGAGTCCCTTTCAACGAAATGAGAAAATACTGATGACATTAATGTGTAATGCATTATTAAGATAAATATTGATGTTTCATTCGGTTTAAAATATTTGCTTGTTTCAATTGCAAGTTTAAAAATCTAATAAATAAAGCAAGTTGTTCCTTTTCTGCATGAGACGATATAAATAATAGTGTCAAAGTACATTTCTAGAGTTTTGCACACCCCGAAGGTTTCAGTGTAGGAAGAGTAGAGTTAGATACAGTCTCATACCTAGTACTTATAGAAGAATTTTGAGTCGTTTTTAGGGTTCTATACCGAAAGGGTAAAACAGAACGCTCTTACTAAGACTCCGCTGTCCGTCTGTCTGTCAGTCTGTCTGTCTGTCTGTCCGTCTGTCACCAGGCTGTATCTAATGAACCATGACAGTTAGACAGTTGAAATTTTCACAAATGATGTATTTCTGTTGCCGCTATAACAACAAATATTAAAAAACAAAATAAAATAAATATTTAAGAGGGCTCCCATACAACAAACGTGATTCTTTTTCGTTTTTATAGATACGTTTTTATAGGTACGGAACCCTTCGTGCGCGAGTCCGACTCGCACTTTATCGTTTTTTTTTCTAGCCTTCACTATTCCACTGTCGGGAAAAAGTCATCCTCCACTTCATCCATCTTTCACGAGACGGAGTCATCGCAGGCCACTTAAAAGATACTCGTAGATTTTGTCAAAACACGTCTAGTTCATCTAAAATAGGAAGGTGAACATTTTTAACCGACTTTCGAAAAAGGAGGAGGTTCTATGTTCGACTGTATGAGTGTTTTTTTTTTTTTTTATGTATGTCCGCGCATTTCTCCGTCAGTTGTGGACCGATTTGCAAAATTCTTTTTTTATCCGAAAGAATATACACCCGAGGTGGTCCCATATAAATTTTATCGAAATTGCTTTAGCGCTTTTTGAGAAACTGAACAAAAACGAAAAATACGCATATCTTGATATTTTTTTTTTTTTTTGTGGGGTGGGAAATCATCCTATGACTTCTCCCGCTCTGGGAGGAGCGGGAGGGCGTGTCAGACTCTTACTGACTAAAACCCACCCCTGTTCCTTCCTGCCTTTGAGTGCCCAGGGGCGAGGTAACTCTGTTTCGAATTTATTCTCAACCCCCGGGCAGGCATCGGCCATGACGGGCCCCGTCTCTTGCTGACAACTCGTTGAGGCGCACGTGGAACACTACGCGCCGTCGACTCTCGGGCCTGTTGCTGATTGGACGGCGAGCTGCCCATTACTCGCCGTCCGCAGGCCCGGATCTACGGTGGCCGGAGATCGTCTAGCGGCGCCGGAAGTCCCAGGCGTCTCCTGAGGCGGCTGCTGCTGAGGGCGTTAGGGCGACTCCGCTGTTGGTGCTCTCTCACGCGTCCCGCCTCCGCCTTCGCGAGCATTACTGCTTCGCAGAAGGAGGAGACGGCTTCCCATTCCCTCTCGCTCCGTACCATGGCCTGAACCAGGGCAGGGCGCGAGAGGTCGCTGCCGCCTATCGCATCCACGAGAACACGGCGTGGCTCCGCCCAAGCGGGGCAGACCTCCACCGTATGCTCCACCGTGTCCTCGGGGCGATCCGTGCAATGGAAACACCCGGGCGTCACCTCCCGCTTGATCCGAAACAGGAACCTCCCGAAACAACCGTGTCCGGTGAGGACCTGCGTCAGGTGGAAGGTGGGGGCGCCGTGAGGTCTCTCCAGCCAAGCCTCAAAGAGGGGCACTACCGCCGCAATGGTGGCGTGCCCAGCGCGGGGTTGTGACAATCGCTGTCTCCATGTCGCCATGAGATCCTGCCGGAGCTCTGTCCGACGAGCCGCGAGTTGTCGCGGCAGCGGAGTTTCGCCCCGGCCTTTCGCCTCCTCGCGCTCCTCATAGTGGTTCGCGAGGATTTTTGCCTCCAGATCCCATGGCGATAATCCGGCAAGGAGGCTCGCCGCCTCGCAGGAGATCGTACGGTATCCTCGGATCATACGGATCGCCATGACCCTTTAGGACGCGTTCAGACGGCGAGTCGTTCGCTGCCTTAGCGAACGCGCCCACACCGGTGCTCCGTAAAGGGCCATGGACCGCACGATCCCCGCGTAACGCATATCTTGATGACGTTTTTGTGTTCTCCAAATGTTTAAATTACACGTTCCATGTTATTGGGGTTTTTAGTTCTGGGTAACTAAAAAGCGAAAATTAAAAAACTTTTTTACAAAAAAAACAACCGACTTCCAAAAAAAAAAATACACTAAAAATTTAAAAATAACTTTAATTTCGGAAGTCGGTGTCAAATATCGAAGAAATAAAATACAAACACCGACGAAAATTCATGGTTTAAGTCTGTTCAACACGGTTCAGCTCGTTTAGTATACTTTAGTTATTTTCATAGTGTGATGTCGTACGGTATTCTGTTGTGGGGAAATGTCGCCGATATTCAGACAATTTTTGTTTTACAGAAAAGGGCTATTCGTGCAATTTATAAATTAAGTCTCAGACACTCCCTCAGAGACAAATTTAAAGAGATTAATATTATGACTGTTCCCTCTCAATATATTTATGAGAATCTCATGTATGCACATAAAAATATTAATCTATTTAAAAGATACAGTGATATCCATAACATAAATACTAGGAACAAACACAAATTTATTATACCTAAAACCAGGCTCAAGAAAAAAATAGGTGGTTCGTTTAGATGCCAATATATACGTTTCTACAATAAACTTCCTAGCCAAATTCAAGAACTAAGCATAAATAAATTTAAATCATTTATTAAACGTAAGCTATGCCAGAAAGCTTTTTACACAATTAATGACTTCCTTTAGGACATAAAGGCGTGGGATTGAGCTGCTTCAATGATATACACGAGCCATTGTTTTCATATGTAATAGTTATATATAAACACTGATGAAATCTTATTTTTTTTTTTTTTATATTCGTTTTTGACATGAATACTTGTATAGTATTATATTACATTTTTTTTTTATTGACATTTTATTTTTATTTTTTTGACTTGAATACTTTGTTAAGTATTATATTTATTTTTATTTTTTGATTGAAATTTTATTGTTATTATTTTGTTTGACATTAATATTTACTTTGTAAAGTATTATATTTTTATTTTTTTTGATTACTTAAATTATTGTAAAGTGAGGACTATATGGGTTATTATTATTATTTTCTCCTCCTTTTTACAGTAATTTTTAACGTTGTCTGACAGTTTGAGTACTTTTGCGGCCTACCCAAATGTCCTTTCTTTGGTATTGTTCGTCAAGTCATTGAGCTCCTTAGTGCTTTTTAAGTTGAGCTATTCGACTATTGACAAATGCTTGCACTGACTGGACGGGTCCATTCAAATATGTGTCGTTCTTTCTTAAAAAGACCATTACAGACACTAAGCTGCATGGCCCTCATATAGAATAATGTGAATGCGAGAACTATGTATGTCGTTATATTCATGTAGATTTTATGATTGTCTGGCAGTTTGAGTATTTTTGCGGCCTACTCAAATGTCCTTACTTTGGTATTATTCGTCGGTTCGTTGAGCTCCTCAAAGTTCTGAGTTGAGCTTCGCGATGACTGACAAATGCTTTGAATTTGTGTGTTGCTTTCTTCAAAAAGCTCATCACAGACATAAAAGTACATGGTTCTCATATGATTTAACCAGTACACATTGTATGGATTTGAACACTTTAACAGAGACTTTGACCTCTGAGTTTATTTCGGTGTTTTTTCTCAGGGTAGTCAGCTAGGAAACACCGGCCTCATCTAGGTTAAACTGACAAAAAACATTGACGTGTAAAAGTGTGCCTTGTAACCTATTTACTGAATAAACATCATTTATCAATAACGTCACACTGATATAACACATACAATTATCTACTATCTGGCTATTTGTATTCGCTTTCACTCAACGACCTAAGGAAATGCTGCTGTGTCCAAGTTCAAACTAAATGATCTCCAAAGTGCCTGTTAAAGATTTAACGACGCATTTAAGATTCTGTCTACTCGCAAAGACGGTCGGATATAGGCGTTGCTAATTTAATTAATCCAACATGCGCACCCAAAATACAATCGAGAGGGCTATGCTCGGAGTTTCCTTGCGTGATTTAAGATATCTGCAGGAGAACCTAGGTTACATACACACGATATATCCCAAAGAAACGCCAAACTGAAGTGGCAGTGGGCAGGGCGCATTGCTCTCAGAACAGATGGCAAAACAAAATATGATGTATGCTCTATATTATTAAAACTGTTTTAGAGATCACGATAATCAATCATACGAGTTTATTAAAATGATCTATCCTGATCTAACCCTACATATTGTACGAGAATATTTCTGGTAACATAAATAACCCTCAATAAAGATCCCGCTAAGCTCAAATTTCGTGACCCATATTCCGTCATTTTGGGTCAGTGATTGATAACTAAGTGACTAAGGAAATAGAGGTCCGTTAATGTAACTAGATACTTAATGGGCAGAAAAAGTGTGAGCCAGACATTATAGGGACATCAAACAAAAAAGTTACACACAGAGATCTATTAGGCGTGCCTTTGTGCAAATGAGGAATGGGGAAGTTTTGTTTTGGTGAATAGGTCTGCTGCGTGCTTGTGTACAGGATGGAAACCACGAGCAACTGTAGATAGGACGTCTTCGGGGAGCAGGTGTGTAAATATAAAGTCCACCAGTAGTTAAAAGAAATAGTATACTTTTATTGAGCTAACTTACAAGCAAGTACCTACGTCTGCCATTGCGTTAGCAGTAAGAGTCGTGAGGACAGTATTGCTACACTATAATAATGAGTGGTAGTGTTGTACTACCTTACAAGGTCAAGGTTTGTAGGACTATTCTTCATTCAGATCTAACGTTGACAACTTTTTGTAAAAGTTTACGTCGTAGACAAACATTGTTTTAAATATACAGTCTTATTTATTAAACTCACTAAAGTGATAAGCGGATTCTTAATTCAAGATAACTTATCATCCATCTCATTCGAATGTCTATAGAAAAAAAATTCATTCAAATGATTAGTCAGTACTTTATCCTTCTTTCGGCAAGAAAATTTTGAATTAAGAACCTGCTAATCAATGCTTAAATTAAACACATAGTGGTTTTTTACAAATAATGCCCATTATTAACAAGCTCTGTGCAATGTTAACAAGGCACTGTAAAAAAAAGGTAGGGGGAAAGTTCCATCAAAGGCCGATAACCACCACGATAACCAGTTCTTCCCATCGGTTCGCAAACGGCTGGATAGGACATGGCTGGAGGTGGATCACTGTGTTGCCCAATTTCTCACAGATCATCGCAACTTTAAGAGTAAATTATTTTCCTTCAACCTTATTGCCTCGCCTGTCAAAGTTCTACACCTGATTGCGAATACGAAAAATCCGCACATCATATCTTATGGGAGTGTACTCTTTGGCAAACTGAACGCAATATTATGTTGGATAGTATTCAGCCTACGTCTGGAGTTGTCTATTACATGGACCTTGTGCTAACAGCTCACAATTTTTGGACTCATTAATATTAGTGTTTTTAACCAGTGGTTCTTGGCAACTGGGCTTGCCCCTGTTGTAAATACCTCCTTTGTGCCAAATGGCCTAGTTTTGTTCTGTCTCCTACTTGATTCGAAGGAAAGTGGAAAGCTCAATAAAAACGTGCTAAGAATCAGTGATTTTTAGGACTCCATACCCAAAGGTGGCTGGCTCCCTTGGGTACGGAATCCTAAATTGTAAAATAAATCCTTTAATTAATTTTTATAATATTTTTTTGTTATAGCGGCTATAGAAATACACGCTATTTGAAAATTTCAACTGTCTACCTATTACGGATCATGAGATACAGCCTTTTCAGTTTATGGTACGGAACCCTTCGTATGCGAGTCCGACTCGCACTTGGCCGATTTTTTTCTAGTGTTTATTGGTTCTAAGTTAATAAGCAGCTATCGGTCTTCTCCAAGATCGTAACTATTGACGTGTTAGTTTACAAAGATCTTGCATGTCTCTGTAAATGCTGGTTCCTAAACTAGTACACAAGACATTTTTTACTCCTCAACTCTGTAGACGTTTGGTCCTAAACTAGGACATAACACATTTTTTACTCCTCTACTCTGTAGACGTTTGGTCCTAAACTAGGACATAAGATATTTTTTACTCCTCAACTCTGTAGGCGTTTTTTTTTTTTTTTTGGGGGTTGGGAAATCATCCTATGACTTCTTCCGCTCTAGGGTGGAGCGGAAGGGTGTGTCAGACTCTTACTGACTAAAACCCACCCCTGTTCCTCCCTGCCTCGAGTGCCCGGGGGCGAGGTAACACTTTCGAATTTATCCTCCACCCCCGGGCAGGCATCGGCCGTGGCAGGCCCCTTCCCTTGGCTGACAACTCTTTGAGGCGCGCGTGGAACACTACGCGCCGTCGACTCTCGGGCCTGGTGCTGATCGGGCGGCGAGTTACCCACTACTCGTCGTCCGCAGGCCCGTGTCTACAGTGGCCGGAGATCGTCTCGCGGCCCCTGGCGTCTCCTGCGGCGGTCGCGGCTGGGGGCGCTAGGGCGACTCTGCTGTTGTTGAGTCTCCCTAACGTATGCCGCCTCCCTCTTCGCGAGCATTACTGCTTCGCAGAAGGAGGAGACGGCCTCCCATTCCCTCTCGCTCCGTACCATGGCCTGAACCAGGGCACGGCGCGAGAGGTCGCTGTCGCCTATCGCATCCACGAGGACACGGCGGTGTTCTGCCCAAGCGGGGCAAACCTCCACCGTATGCTCCACCGTGTCCTCTGGGCGATCCTCGCAGTGGAAACACTCAGGGGTCACCTCCGCCTTGACACGACACAGGTACCTCCCGAAACAGCCGTGTCCGGTGAGCACCTGCGTCAGGCGGAAGGTGAGGTTGCCATGGCGCCTCTCCAGCCAAGCCTCAAAGAGGGGCACTACCGCCTCAATGGTGGCGTGCCCAGCGCTGGGTTGCGACAGTCGCTCTCTCCATGTCACCATGAGATCTTGCCGGAGCTCCGTCCGCCGAGCCGCGAGTTGTCGCGGCAGCGGAGTTTCGCCCCGGCGTTTGGCCTCCTCGCGCCACTCGTACAGGTGCGCGAGGATTTTTGCCTCCAGATCCCATGGTGAAACTCTGTAGGCGTTCGAAATATGTTTGGCTAGGGACTCGCTTCTGCACATTCTTATTCTATGACTGCAACTAGTTCTCGTAAATTTATTAAAGTTTCTGGCAGAGCTCCAAGCGGTATCAATGTTATTTATCCTAGAATTGAACTGTCAACACTTGTTTTGTCGATTTAAGACGAAGAGACGAAGTACGAGTCGATACTCGTACGATTCTGGGAACCTTAAATCGATCTATCCAAAGTTTACAATTATCAGATGATTCTGATAAATGTAAACTTTGGATAGATCTTATTACTGTCGTATCATAGGACCCCATAATACTGGCTAGTATTTTTTCTAAATAACATAAGTGGGTTTAAAATTCTTACCTACATATTTCTTTTTCGTTTTTGAAAGTCTCCTTCATCAGCTAGGTTCCTTGTAGGGTTGTCCCTATCTGTTTCTGTGACAATAGCTTTTGCCAGAGTTCACATCTCTAAACCTGTTAAGTTGACCAAGAAATAAAACTTGAAGTACAAATCTATTTGCACAGAACTACAAGCATTAAACAAGATTGTAGCCTGTATTTACAACTTGTAGTCAAACTAAATACTGTATTTTGTGTCTAAACGTCTGACTGGGTGTAACCGGCATATTTAGGAGTATTGGAGCAACAGTAATGAACATTTGAAGGTTTAGAGAATTTATTAGCTAGTTCAGAAGTTGGGACAGTTACAAACAAATTAGGATTTTTATATGATCAGTAATAAGATCTATCCAAAGTTCACAATTATCAGATGATTCTGATAAATGTAAACTTTGGATAGATCTTATTACTGTCGTATCATAGGACCCCATAATACTGGCTAGTATTTTTTCTAAATAACATAAGTGGGTTTAAAATTCTTAGCTACATATTTCTTTTTCGTTTTTGAAAGTCTCCTTCATCAGCTAGGTTACTTGTAGGGTTGTCCCTATCTATTTCTGTGACAATAGCTTTTGCCAGAGTTCACATCTCTAAACCTGTTAAGTTGACCAAGAAATAAAACTTGAAGTAGAAATGTATTTGCACAGAACTACAAGCATTAAACAAGATTGTAGCCTGTATTTACAACTTAGTCAAACTAAATACTGTATTTTGTGTCTAAACGTCTGACTGGGTGTAACCGGCATGTTTAGGAGTATTGGAGCAACAGTAATGAACATTTGAAGGTTTAGAGAATTTATTAGCTATTTGTTCAGAAGTTGGGACGATTACAAACAAATTAGGATTTTTATATGATCTTGGGAAATGTCTCGGAATTTTTGAATGCTTTCAATCTATTTAGTTGGATTTTCTGACTGCAATCAGTTTTTACCAATTTATTTAGCCCAATGCCCCCAAAAACTTATACAAATTTATTTTAAAAAAAACCTACTTGTGTATTAGTGATTGTCCGTCAGTTTTAAAGATCACCTTTTTTTCAGAACCAAGTTACAATTTCAAAACCTTTAATACGTTAGGCCCCCGCGTCTCCTTAAGAAGACGCGTCAATAGGTTTTTAATTGTGTCTGCTTCACGGGCAAACCTTTTATAAAAAAAAATATATATTATTTCACCCGTTGCCAATCATCAACTACTATATGATGCGTTCACAGAAAACGGCTGAATGGTTGTTCGTCAATATTTGTGAACACACAAACAAGAATTACAAATAGCTAGACTAAACGTAATACCAGAGGTTGGCAAAATATTCATCATTGTGTAATGTTCCCCGAAATCTACAAATATTGGGTTTGTATCAATTTATAGTGTGCTCGCCGTTGTTGAGAGCAAACATGTGTGGCCCGGTAATTCACACGAAACTTGTGTTTTGTACCTAATTGTCATTGCAAAGTGTGACATGGATGTTGACAAAAATGAAATTATTGGTAACAAAATAGTACGAGATGGTGCTTAGTGACTTGGCGGCGTAGCGGTCGTTTTGATTCTTGAAGATGTGTATGAACTTCTCTATAAGATAGTTATCGTTATTGCACCAATTAATATGATAACTAGTATGTACTGTCCCACAGTTGGGTAAAGACCTACTTTAATTCTTGTGCACCAGTGTGTTTTTAATTAATCACCAGTTATTGTGGCACCTCAGCATCACATTTCCTGCTGATACTACAATCCTCAAGGCTGTTATCATTCTATCAACATTTTAATTTATGGCCGGTGGTCATACACTTTGCACAGTCACTTTACATAAAGTTACTTCATGCATTATTATTATTTAATAGTCGCCAATCTCAGTCTCGCCCAGTCCCTTCACTTCTTTATCTTCCGCATCGTTGTTACAAAGATAATATAATGATGCAAGAAACTTAATTATCAAAAAATATTTTTCGTTATTCGATGGATTGAAAACCAAATTCAAACAGTTAACCTATGAAAAAAATAGAAAGTCTTTCTTTCACAATCGCATTATTATTATTCCTTGCCATAATTGTTAAAAACGATAACTTTAGTTTCAAAGCAATCTTTATTTTCTATACAATTTCCCTTTAAATACCAAGAAAGAAATTTTATAAAATTTCCAAAAAAAATTTGAAAGTTATATTAATTATAAAATTATCTATTTTTCCGAAGGCTTATTTTGATAAAAATCATTATACCCTGGTGGTCTCTGCTCATAAGTTTGTGGGTTCTTAAGGTTTTCTGCAATATGCTCCGCATTCAGGGACGAGAAGGACTGATCATCAGTTCCAGGAGTAGTAACTATGTCAGGATAGCCAATGTTGTGCAGCCCAGCGTAAAATGGACGTTGACAGAAGCAAGGAATGATAGTCAAAATAAAAATAAAGGCTAATGTCGACATGATGACCTGCAAAACAAAAGACATTATTTTGGTGAGGATGCTTTCATCTATCAACAAAAAATATACCAGCCAAGTGTGAGTCTTAATCAGAGTTTGGGTTATAGAAGTATAGATTTATGTACAAGTATACCAAATTAAAACTGAATCGTTCCAGTAGATTCAAAGCAAATAGGCTGTGACAGACAGACACACGACTCACGAATGATCGTATAACTGTTCTGTTTTTGATTCGGACGTACGAAACCCTAAAAATCATGAATTGATACATAGAATGGCGTGGACAAAAAAGAGAGGGATAGCAGTTATCAGGGGAGAATTGGATAATAACAGTTATCAGGGGAGAATTAGAGAATAAAACGTCTTGTACCGACCCTGAGTATCTACTATGGAACTAGAGCAGAAAGATGATAATAACGCTTCCATGTATCAACCGCCTGACAGTCTGTAACCGACTATAATAGTCTTTTACCGAGAGATATCGTTATACGCAGAAACCAGACTGTAGAGTCACAACAGACATCAACTTATAATACTGGTGTTTAGCTACATTCGGTTAGACTGTAAGCCGACCTAGCCATTAATGGGAAATGATAACGATGAAACTTCCAATAAAGCCCACGATTAAGACCAACACTTTGTCTTTTGACTACTCGTAAGGATTGATGGAGAGGCATAGCTTTACTTACTGATGGGCAAGTCCGATGAAGAATTCTTTCCTATCGTTAAAACACAATTATTGTTCAATAATGTTTTACGATCGATCTAAGTTTATATACATGGCTGTGCACAATCATAAGTGTAGTTAACATGATTACCTGAGTTAAAAACAATAAAATACTAACATTCGCTTCAACAAACGTTGGTTTCAGACTATGAGACTGATTCTATTTTTTTTGTTGAAACATTCAATTTAATAGTACCTTTAAATACTGGGTCCGACAAAAAAATTTAATGAAACAATAATTACTATACCATCGACACGATAAGATTTTAATAAATACTTGTGAACAATGACTATGATAAGGATGTGAAGAAACATATTAAAAACCCGGGCACGTACACTAAAGGTTCCATATACCAAATATACATTTTTGTTCCACCACTTACCCCTTCATTGTAGTATTTGCAAAGATAGTGGCTCCAGCTATACGTATTCGGTAAACATTACAGATTAGCCCGCTTTATCAATTTCTAAGACCATGTTGCCACCTGCAAACAAATTGCATTTAAGTTGAATTACATTGTGAGGTAAAACCGTTTAATCACATTGTACCTAGAGCTAGCCTGAAATTTAATGCAACTAATAGAAAACATATAAAAAATATATATATTTCTTCTTTCTTTACATGCAACTTTACAGCAGTCGATCACATTACACCACGGCAGCCCACAATGTAATGCCACTTGCATGCTATTTGCTTGCAGGTGGAAAGGCAGTCTAAAGAAAAATATCCATGTAAGATAGCTAGTAGTGATAGCTAATAAAAATAACGAACCCGGTGACACTATTCAACGGAACCCAAAAATATTTCTTAAGGAATTTTTGTTAAAAGGTAAGTTCTTTATAAATCTACTTACATTCCTAGCTTCTTTTGTCCATAAAAACATGTCCCTCTTACATAAACTAATAGGCCCTAGAAAAGAAAATCGTCCTTTGTACACTTGTATAAATCCAGGGACACAAAGGATGAATTTCTTCAAACTATCCTATACAATGGAACTTTCTTACCTTACCTAAATCGGTTTATCTTGTTAGCTTGTAAAAGGACTTTTTTAAAGGCTACCTCACTCATATAATTTAACCAAAATAAATTGGGTTTACCATCGTGGTGAAGGAATACATCGTGAGGAAACACGCATTGCACGTGGTGGATTACGGCCCACACCCTCTCACAGAGAGGAGGCCTGTGCCCCAGCAGTGAGGACATTAAAAGGTTGATGATGATGATGATGATGATGATCGTGGTGAAAGGCCGAGGTGGAGGGATGGGATAAGTCAGCTGGACTCTGCGTTCGCCCATAGTCTCATCCACCTGCACTAGGGAAGACCTAGTGAACGCTACTGCCAGCTTTTGAGTTCAAAGTATTTAAAAAGTTAAGAAATCGTCGATTCGAAAGAAGAAGATCAAAATAAATAAACTTTATTTCCAATTTGTGCTAATTTGTGATGGGAATTATCATGCCTTTAGTTAATTCATCATTTTGTTTTGATAACTGTATTAGAGTGTTTGATGAAAAGCTAGTTTCCTTTGAAAACACCATATTATGGAAACTGGTAAGTATGTCCTAGATCCTACAACCAAAAAAAAATTCAAAAAAACCCAAATGACGTTCCAAACAACTTTTCAAGCAGTCTAAAGCAGTTGGTGGCATTTGGAGGGATTGAGGAATGGATGTTTGTTACTCAATCAAGCCAAAAAGGCTGAACGGATCTGAATGAAATTTCACAGAGAAAGATTAGAGTCTGGAATAACACATGGTCTATAATGTATAATGGGGGGAAGTACTAATTTCACAGAGATAGATTAGAGTACATAATAGCACAAGGGCTATAATTTATAATGGAGGGAAGTACTAATTTCATAGAGATAGAGATAGATTAGAGTGTGGAATAGCACATGGGCTATAATTTATAATGGAGGGAAGTACTAATTTCACAGAGATAGATTAGAGTACATAATAGCACAAGGGCTATAATTTATAATGGAGGGAAGTACTAATTTCATAGAGATAGAGATAGATTAGAGTGTGGAATAGCACATGGGCTATAATTTATAATGGGGGGAAGTACTAATTTCACAGATATAGATTAGAGTATATAATAGCACAAGGGCTATAATTTATAATGTGGGGAAGCACTAATTTCATAGAGATAGAGATAGATTAGAGTCTGGAATAGCACATGGGCTATAATTTATAATGGCGGGAAGTACTAATTTCATAGAGATAGAGATAGATTAGAGTGTGGAATAGCACATGGGCTATAATTTATAATGGAGGGAAGTACTAATTTCACAGATATAGATTAGAGTATATAATAGCACAAGGGCTATAATTTATAATGGAGGGAAGTACTAATTTCATAGAGACAGATTAGAGTATATAATAGCACAAGGGCTATAATTTATAATGGAGGGAAGTACTAATTTCACAGAGATAGATTAGAGTATATAATAGCACAAGGGCTATAATTTATAATGGAGGGAAGTACTAATTTCACAGATATAGATTAGAGTATATAATAGCACAAGGGCTATAATTTATAATGTGGGGAAGCACTAATTTCATAGAGATAGAGATAGATTAGAGTCTGGAATAGCACATGGGCTATAATTTATAATGGCGGGAAGTACTAATTTCATAGAGATAGAGATAGATTAGAGTGTGGAATAGCACATGGGCTATATTTATAATGGAGGGAAGTACTAATTTCACAGATATAGATTAGAGTATATAATAGCACAAGGGCTATAATTTATAATGGAGGGAAGTACTAATTTCATAGAGACAGATTAGAGTATATAATAGCACAAGGGCTATAATTTATAATGGAGGGAAGTACTAATTTCACAGAGATAGATTAGAGTATATAATAGCACAAGGGCTATAATTTATAATGGAGGGAAGTACTAATTTCACAGAGATAGATTAGAGTCTGGAATAGCACATGGGCTATAATTTATAATGGAGGGAAGTACTAATTTCACAGAGATAGATTAGAGTATATAATAGCACAAGGGCTATAATTTATAATGGGGGGAAGTACTAATTTCATAGAGACAGATTAGAGTATATAATAGCACAAGGGCTATAATTTATAATGGAGGGAAGTACTAATTTCACAGAGATAGATTAGAGTATATAATAGCACAAGGGCTATAATTTATAATGGAGGGAAGTACTAATTTCACAGAGATAGATTAGAGTCTGGAATAGCACATGGGCTATAATTTATAATGGAGGGAAGTACTAATTTCACAGAGATAGATTAGAGTATATAATAGCACAAGGGCTATAATTTATAATGGGGGGAAGTACTAATTTCACAGAGATAGATTAGAGTCTGGAATAGCACATGGGCTATAATTTATAATGGGGGGAAGTACTAATTTCACAGAGATAGATTAGAGTATATAATAGCACAAGGGCTATAATTTATAATGGGGGAAGTACTAATTTCATAGAGATAGATTAGAGTATATAATAGCACAAGGGCTATAATTTATAATGGTGGGAAGTACTAATTTCACAGAGATAGATTAGAGTATATAATAGCACAAGGGCTATAATTTATAATGGGGGGAAGTACTAATTTCATAGAGATAGATAAGAGTATATAATAGCACAAGGGCTATAATTTATAATGGTGGGAAGTACTAATTTCACAGAGATAGATTAGAGTATATAATAGCACAAGGGCTATAATTTATAATGGAGGGAAGTACTAATTCCACGCGGGTGAAACCGCTGGCAGAAGCCAGTTATGTATATGAAAAATAAATTTCTTTAAGATACTTTTCTTGTGAAAAAACTGTTATTCCCACTAGTACCGACCCCTACAATTGTTCTGCCAGAATTTTTGGCATTGAATTATTGTAATGTTTCTTATAGTACATCTAGAATGTTTTACCTAATTTCAATGGTTCAAGCTCTTGGGGGTAGGAAAACAAAATAATATTTTACTTAGTAGGTAGGTTAACCTAGATCTAATAAAACATGTAAGTAAAAAAACAATGTTTTCATTAAAATGTTTAGTTTAATTTATAAAACATTGATAACTTAATAATAATTAAAAACATAAAATTATAACAACAGTCTTTGACAATGTCGCTAAAAGCAATTAAATCCGATTCGCATTCTCATTAAACGGACTTGGTCTGAGTGGGTATGTCTGTGGGTTAGCCAAATTTGCAGCAACTTGATCTCTATTCACGAAGAAGAAAGGTTGGTTTTCCTGTGGCAATGCATTCAGCATGTTAGCGTAGTTCCTGTCACCGTTTAGCTGGGCTGGTATTGGCTCGTTCTGGTATCTGTCGTATATTCCAGAAGCTACTGGAATGTTTGGGAATCCGATTGGTCGAATTCCAGCGTAGAAGGGACGCTGGCAGAAGCAGGGTACGATGGCCAGGATGAGAATGAGGGCTGTTTTCGACATGGTGATCTGAAAATGATAGAACATTGATTTGATTAGTTTACTGAAGTTATAGTCAAAGAAGTCGAAGAATTAGCAGTGGACAGGGTACATTGCTCGCAGAACAGATGTTTGATTGGGGCCGAAAACGTTCTGGAGTGGGTTGATGACTGGGTTGCGGGAATGCGATGGATGCAAGATGCATAGGATGGCACGTCGTGGCGACACTTCGGGAAGGTCCAACAGTAGACGTCTTCCGGCTGAAATGATGATGTTTAAAGTTTGATTGAATTTTAGTTTGAGAATTCAAAGCGAGAACTTGCCAAGCTCTGCTTGAACATTAAATCTTGTCAAACTTTAGCATTAAGGAAAGTTCAAGTTCTCAATTTCAGCTACCGGCGGTTCACCCTAAACTAGGCATTAATCTTGAATTGGTCTACCACCTATTTATCATATACCAGTACTGTATAATTATTAAGACTATGACATCGTCTATTACATGACAAAAAGTTTAACCACTGACCTAGTACAAATTTGCTTTCTCTATGAGGAAAACCTACTCGGTATTTCCAAACTTTTACTTTCAGTTCCGATTTCTAACGCTACAACTGACAGATTGCTTTACCACTGGGTAACCGAATGAGAATATGTAGGTTGAGTTTATGAAAACAGAATACTTTGTCTTTTATTTAAGCAAGACTTTTTCAACACTTTAAGATTATCAGCCTTATTTATAAAACTCACTAAACATATGCTTATTTTAAATACTGATGAGCAGATTCGGACCGATCATTGTGGCGACACTTGCGGGACGCCTATGTCCAGCAGTCTTCGACTGAAATGATGATGATGATGAGCAGATTCTACTCATCTACTGAAACTGCTCATACATCAAATTCAACTGTCTATAGGACATCCCTCCTTTAAAAGATTAGTCAGCACTCAGATTTACCCTTCTTCCGGGTAGAAAATGTTGAAAAATGAACCCATTTTTTTTTTTTTTTTGGGGGTGGGAAATCCTCCTATGACTTCTTCCGCTCTAGGGTGGAGCGGAAGGGCGTGTCAGACTCTTACTGACTAAAATCCACCCCTGTTCCTCCCTGCCTCGAGTGCCCAGGGGCGAGGTAACTCTTTCGAATTTATCCTCCACCCCCGGGCAGAAAATGAACCCATTAATCAGTGTTTAAACGTATGACATGGTTGGTTTTTTTTTCAATAAGGCCATTTAGCGAATACCTAATTTTAAAAAAAAGTGCAAAATAACTTTAATTTCGGAAGTCGGTGTTCCTGTTTTGTGACACCGACTTCCGAAATTTTTTTTCCGACTTTTTTTGGAAGTCAATTCTATTTTTGTGTAAAAAAGTTTTTTAATTTTCACTTTTTAGTTGTGGCTCCCCATTAAACTGTGTTAACAATTCATAGACATACGATAGCAGCAATCGCGGTTGATTTGCTGTCAATTTTTGAAGAGTTCCGTTGTCTGTCTCCGAAACCCATCATCAGATCTTTTTGAAATTTAAATGGGACCATTTTGGAATAAACCCCTTTCGAACAAAAACAGAATTTTGCAAATCCGTCACTGTATGACGGAGTTATGCCCAAACATATATAAAAAAAAAAAACACAAACATCCGAATTGATAACCTCCTCCTTTTTCGAAGTCGGTTAAAAATTAGTCTGATTGAAAATTTGTAATTCGTCAAATTTTGGTAACACCCATTACTAATGTAAGTACTGACTAAACTTTTTTTACTAGAAGAAGCAATTTCCATATTTGGGTAAATATACATAGTGCAAAAACATAATTAATTTTTTTTATAATTAATAAACTCTAGTTCAGTAGGTACCTGACCATTAATTTTTTTAAGGTTAATTTTACTAAAAACATTAATTTAATTCAAAGGTTTCAAAATGTTATCCTTAAATACCGGCCAACTGCGAATCGGACTCGTGGATGAAGGGTTCCGTACCATCGTACAAGATTATACGCGTCTACTTGTTGCCATTATCTTCTTTTCTTTCTTTGATCTTAGATCGTGTAGAAAAAAAAACAGTTTCTAGTAGAGGAGCCTGGGAAGCCCCTTTTAATTTTTTTATTTTTACTATTTGTTTTTATAGCGGCAACAGAAATACACGTTCTGTGAAAATTTCAACTGTCTACCTATTACTGATCATGAGATACAGCCCGCTGACAGACAGACGGACGGACGGACAGACAGTGGAGGCTTAGTACATGTCCAGGGTCCCGTTGGTTACCCTTCGGGTACGGAACCCTAAAAAACATCTCAAATGCACCGTGGTTGATGGACCTTACAGAGTAGGCCATGATGACGTAATTTAAATGAAGAGATAATCTCGCTGGAGAAACCACTCTACACTACCCTATCCTGGAACAATTCTCTGAACGTCCAAGGACTGATTGCAGAAGACAAAAAAAAAACCTTAAGACAAGAAGAAGAATAAAAATCTAAATACAATAAGACAAAAACATTTATCTCAACTTTCTTTCTCAGTGGCACTACGAGCCACTTATTAGAATTTTATCACTAGACTACAGCATTTCTCTTCACCAACTAATACTCAAGTTCTTGTAGTTGACACTTTCTCTAATATAACAATATTTAAAAATAGTAACCAAAAAATATTTCCAAAGTTTTACCAAACTTTTCACTTACACTTAATCTTCGCAAAAAAAAAAAATTTTACGAAACACTCTTGTCATTCAAAGTTTGCTGTAAAAATTTACTCACTCTGTATTTAAAAATGATCGTAAAAATCACACACATTTACCTGTATTTTTAAAAACTGAATGGCACAAGTGAATGGGTCGGCTATCTCAACTGGAATGTTTGAGCATAAAACGCACTTCAATATATAGTACTTTAGTTCGTGCCCTCATGTTAGGAGTATGTACCTACGGAAAATCCATAGAGCCAAGAATGTGACGAGCATGGTTTTTGGTACAGTTTTCCCATAGTGAGAGGAAAACTTTGGCCTAGTTGAAATGCAGCCAAAAAATCTTAAAATTTGTCAGGTTGATTTAAAACTGTTGTTGTCAAAATGGTAAGTAAAGATTTCATAATTATATTATATCAGGGATCAGATAGTTTAATAGAAAACTTGACTGGTACTTGCAGGCCAACGGAATTATGGATGGATTGTGTGAAATGATATTAAAAAAATGAATATTAACATTTAAATGTAGAAAGTAAAAAAAAATAATATTTTCACAAAACCCGACTGCAAAAAACTACTAAAAAGTTCCAAACAAGTCACTTTTCAAGCAGTCTGATGCAGTTGGTGGCATAAAATCAATAATTGAACTAAAATAACTGCCACCAACTTCAGCAGACTGCTTGAAAAGTGACTTGTTTGGAACTTTTTAGTTGTTTTTTAGTCGGGTTTTTTTTATGTCCAGGTTTTCTTGAGTTATATTTATGGAATCGCCTCCTCGAACCCTTTATTTTGATACCCCACTTAATATAGTTCGTCGACTTAATTTTTTTTTTTTTTTTTTAAGTTTCGCGTTTTTTGAAAATATTAATTTTTTTATAGAAAGAAAGAATAGAATAGAAACTATTTATTCGATACAACAGCAAAAAACACAAATCAAAATAAAATTAGTACAGAATGATACAATAAAATTGCGCTAACCGTGCCCACATTGAAAGGGTTATTAAGGGTAAAGCATCTCAGCATATATTATGCTAGGTGACACCCAACGCTGGTTTTCAGTTGGCGGGTGCCAACTACAGATAATCTTACTAGATAATCTTTGTTTTTAATCTTGAAGAAAATAATTCATAGGGAAGATATTTAATTAAGATCTTCCCTATGACTTATAGATACGTCCCTTCGACATCAATTAAATTTATTTGGAGCTAAGAATTTTAATCGAGAGTCTGCGCGGATCTTAAATATTGTGTATAGTTAATTGATTATTATTGAGTATGGTTTTAAATAAATAACGATCCTAGCAAATTTGCAATTAAGGTCCACCTTTCCGTGACATTTATTGCGAATTTGCTACGGTAGTTGTTGTTTTTTTGTATTGATATTTATATTTATTTAAGTTTGACTGCATTTGTTAAGTCAAAATCTCATTTCACATTTTGTGGAGCTAAGAAATATCAAAACCAATTGTAATGGGAAAAATATTAAAACACACATGACATATAAAAAAAAACGTGTTTTCTGGTTTTTAAAACCAAGGAACGTTGTACGTATCTAATTAATTAAATAAGTACCTACCTAACCTATTTCAATTAGTTTGGTTCGTATTTAAATTTGACTGTAATACGATGTAAAAACGTATTAAATTTATTTTTGCGTGGCACCTACTTCTTTTTTTTAGGATTCCGTCCCCGAAGAGTCCTAACGGAGCCCTATTATTGTCAATACTCTAGACTTTATTGCATTCCATATGTGTTAGACCCTGTCGGGCACAGCAAAGTAGAAGAGAGGAAGAGGGCTAAGTAGTTATTCAAGCAATATAAATTATTACGTGTAGTTGTGTTTTATTGGGTGTACTCGTATAATATTATGTATATATATAAGGTTTGCGTATATAGGTATATTAAATTGCTATTAATTGTAAGTAATTATTATGAAATTCTTATATTATTATTAAATTATTCTTCTTAACCTGTGAAGCATTGCGACTCACTGGTGAGTTTGACAAAAAAAAAAATTAAAGAGAAAAAAAAAAAAAAAACGGCTGTCAACCCGGGTTGTCGTCGGGGTTCAATTTGACAACCCGGATTTGGCCGCGGGGATTGAGGGGTATTATATTATTATAAGTCACTCACGCGTCTGCCTGTCCGTCCGTCCATCTTTCCGTCTGTCCGTCACACAAACAAATAGTTTGAGCGACAGTCTTCAAATTTTCACAGTAAGTATTTTGTTGACCCAAAGCCATACATATTGTTAAAAAATGGTACGGAACCCTAAATGTGCGAAGTCCGACACCCACTTGGCCGGTTATTTTTAAATCCTAGAATATTTTATAGGTACCTACTATATTTTATTCCATACTGTTTTCTTGTGGTACTCTGACCAGTTTAAGATGACGCCCCCTCTATCCCAGATGTGTCCCTGTTTTTTTGTTAGGGTTGGTGACCGCCGCCTGCGCTCATCCTCTAGTGGTTACCGGTTTTAATTCACGTCATAGAGCAGGCTATGCTTACCAGAAAAAAGTGACCATTCACAGGAACATAAACAAGTTTTTCTTACTTGGATGTTACAAGCTAAGCTTTATTTGGACTGATTATGGCTTGACTTTAAATAGCATTTTGGTTTCTCCAAGGCTTCCTTGCTTATGTAGTTGTACCTTTTTTTTTTATTGTGATACCTACTAGTTTGATTTTGCATCTCACAGGTAAAAATTAAAATGATCAAACTGATATCATTAGTAGAATGTGAATGTTTACGTTTGCTAATATAACGTAATAATTTGTGTGAAATAGATAATCCAGCTAAGGCCACGGGAACGGGCGACGCGACCGGCGGTGCGTCTGGCGGGGCGTCTTTTCGCGCGGCACAGTTTGCAGGCCACGGGCAGTAGCGTTCGCCGCCGCGACCAGTATAGACCGAGAGTGAAATGTCATTATCAAAGTTTATCTCGCTATTGCTTGGAAAGTAGTAGTTTTTTGGTTCACAATATTATAGTTGGAAGAGATTGTGAAGTACATGATTTGAATAAGGATCGAGGTAAAAATGGAGAATTCCACAAGAAGTACGATAAATACGGACTATAACCAGATTTTAGAAGTGAAAACTTCTTTAGGCGCGTTGGGCATTTTTGAGATGGGAAAAAACTATTCAACTCGCGCGACACCGACACCAACACCGACGTCAACACCGACGCTGACACCAACACCGACACCGACATTGACCACGATACTGATACCGCTACGCTTTTTCAATTATACCCGCATGAGTATTGAGACCTTTGATTATACTCTTGTAAATATATACAACCAGAACTGGAGAAAACGGTAAATGCAGTGCTGCAGAAAAAATGTTTTTGACGTTAAGGTATGTACACTACATACGACATAATGTATGTAGGTATATAAAATATTTTAAGATTTAGGGACACATATATAGACAATAAAGTAATTTATTTGAATAAGTAATATAAATTATATGATATCGACTCATCGAAAATAAAATTATTTCTAACTTTTTAATCAGCCTGGTTCCTGTACTATATGCCACGGGGCTGGCGCCATTCATTTGTTTCAGTCGCCCGTCGCGCCGCCAGACGCTCTTGCAATTGGCTCGGCAAACTTCGCCGGTCGCGCCGCTGGTCGTCGCTACGCGTGGCATGATTAGTACATTTCTATTCATTTGTTTTACTCGCCAGACGCTTTGCCGGTCGCACCACGCGAAAATTCGCAGCAGCGAATGTCCCGTGGCCAGGCTGTAAGTGAATCGAGGGCCTAAAAAATTTTTTATCCTACTAATAAACTACTAAAAAGTTTCAAACAAGTCACTTTTGAAGCCGTCTGATGCAGTTGGTGGCACTTATTTCAGTTGAATTATTGACTTCCTAACACCAACTGCATCAGACTGCTTGAAAAGTGACTTGTTTGATACTTTTTACCCGACTGCACGACGCAAGGGAGGGTTTAGTAGTTTTTTACAGTCGGTTTTTCGAAAATATTAAGAATAAGTTATATTTTTGTAAGCGGGTGGTGGCTGGGTCAACCTGTATGTGGAAGTAGGAGGACCTGATGTAGTGCCGATACTTTGGAGAGGCCAATTTCCAGCAGTGGACTGCGATAAACTTAGTGTTGATTGATTGGTAGTACAGCTATAAACTATTGCCGAGATTAAAGTGATACTTTGTAATATTAAGAATTTCCTCAAAGGATACGAGTGTAACCACTGGTAAAGGTTAGTCATACATTTATTGTTTTTACCCGCTCTAATATCTTCTGAAGCCCACAAAAAGCTCATACTCACGAAGGTGCATTACTTGATACCGCGAAAACGCACATCCCTACCCTTTATTTGCATGATCACTGACTCACACAGGATTCTTACAAGCCACAATTTTTTATCTGATCGGCAGATGTCACGATATTGTAATAATGACATCGACTGATCTGAATTTCGTGGTAACGGATGAGTAATGATTTATATTCTTGTGATATGGACTTTGATGCTTATTTCTGGTTTGATTTGATATGCTGGTTGGGTATGCAGTTGTTCGCCTTCCAAGTGATAAGCAATTTGGAGTCGACTAAGTGGAATTGAATCAGCGATAATGATCGTCAAAGATTTGAAATATTTGGTGGGGTTACATTTCGGTAGCACATATCAATTCAATGGGTCAAATGGTCCCGTTAGGTGAGTCTAACCTCAAGAAAGAGGTCAGCCGTCGAATCCAACTCAGCTGGGCAGTGTTTGGGAAGCTGCATGGTATCTTCTCATCTTAATTAACACAGTGGTTCAAGACGAAAGTCTATGACCAATACGTGTTGCCAGTGTTCTGGAGTGGCAACCGCGTACCGTAAGACGCAGCGTTGGGAGGCCTCCCACTAGGTGGACCGATGACCTGGTGAAGGTCGCAGGAATTCCTATGGATGAAAGACGCTCAGGACCGTTCGTTGGCGTTGTTGTTGGTGGCCTATTTTCAGCAGTGGACGTCTTTCGGCTGAAATGATGATGATAATGCCAATTCCACACATTTTGGACTTTTGGAATCGTTATTGCTGATCAAATGTCACTCCGTCTAACCTTTTATCAGATCGCAAAAATGCCTTTCAGCTTACATTCGGTTCAAGTTTTACTTATCACCTAATTTGTCACCCAATATTGTCTAATTGTCTCAAATGTTGATTGGTGGTATATGTTGTAAGCCTTGCCGCGTTAAGTCTGCCTGTATGGCACTGTTGTATAAAAAAACTGGCCAAGTGCGAGTCGGATATCGAACATTAAGGGCCAGGCTCAGTACCATATATTGGTATTTGTTAGTAAAGTATACACAAACATTACCACCAAACAAGTTCTTAGGTCAATGGAAAGTTAAAAAATTCTTCGTAACAAAATTTTGTGACCGCCCGACGGACGGACAGACAGACAGACGGAGAGACGGACACATGAGTGACAACAATAGGGCTCCGTTTGGACCCTGAAGGTACGGAACCCTAAAAATGCAAAATAATCAAGTAAACTTTCCTGAAAATTGCGAAAACTTGACGTCTTCTTGTCTATAAAGGGTTTTGATTTTAATATTTTGGGCCAAACTGATTGATGAGTGTTAGGAGGGCAGGCCTTTCATCTATGACCTCCAATCCGTCGCTCTTAGCTGTTATAATATTTTAAGACCAAATCGATTAAAAATTACAGTCATGTTAATTAGGTAATTTACAGTAGAATTGTATACTAGAAGACACTATTAGGACAACTCCAGACCACATTTAAAAATAAATTGTGTATAAAAAGTCGCCAAATGAAACCAAATCACTTGGCCAAGTATTCATTATTTTATATTAGAGGTTCAACTTTTGTCGTTTTTTTTTCGAAAACAGGTTTTAATGTCATAACTTTAAGTAGGTCAACGACTCTTGTATTTACCGTTGGATACACCGCCTTACCGCACACAGTGATTTTTCAATAAATAAAATATCAAATATATTTTTATTTTATTTTTATTTTATTTTTATTTTATTGAAAAACTAGAAACAAACAGGCACAATGATAGAAAAGTATTTAGAGGAAAATTTTCGCTTTGGCTCAGATAATTTTAGATTGACACAAAAGGTCGAGGTTTAAAATCTAAAAGTAGGTCGATACGGGCTGAAAAATGGTAATGATTTTAAAAACTAAAAGGCATTCACTTACGTTGTTAAGTCCAATGCTGGACATAGGCCTCCCCAAGTGTTATCACAATGATAGGTCTTGTGCGTCTCGCATCCATCAGCTACCCGCAACCCTCACCAGGTCATCGGTCCACCTTGTAGAAGGCCTTCCAACGCTGCGTCTTTTGGTACGTGGACGCCATACCAGAACTCGATCTCATCAACCATAATTATGTTCTTCGAGCAATGTGCTCTGCCTACTAGCATTTTAGTTTGGCGAACCTTCGGGCTATATCGGTAACTTGGTTCTCCTGTGTATATTTTCATTGAATCCTCAATATCTATGACATCATACAATTATTTTCAGTAAACCTACTTAGTCAGCTGGAAAAAAACCCAAGAATATCATTAATAACAACGAAATAAGAATCAACAATAAGATGTAGATACCTATCTAGCACAAGGTCGTATTACAGATGTTAAGGTATAATACTTTTCAGTTAGTTGAACAAGCTTATCTAAAGGGTAAATTGTGAGTCAAAATTCTTATTTTGAGCGCAATATGGAAATTCCTTTGTTTTAACGTACTTAAGCGTCATTGTTATTGCACATGCAATGCCGTCTTGTTAGTGACTTCATATATTTAAACATTCTTCCTTGTCACGTGTGTAGCAAAACGTTACAGATCTATTTAAATATGATCAATTTATGAATTATTAGCATAGCATCATTCATCATCATCATCATCATCAGCTTCTTAATGTCCCCACTGCTGAGACACAGGCCTCCTCTCTGTGAGAGGGGGCCGTAATCCACGACGCGGCCCCAATGCGAGTTGGTGGCACAAACATCACATAGCATCATTATCAGCCTTTTAATGTCCCCACTGCTGGGGCACAGGCTTCCTCTGGTAATCCACCACGAGAGCCCAATGCGGGTTGGTGGATGTCACATGTCTTCGAATTTTTTATTTAAGGACATGGCGGTTTCCTCACTATGTTTTCCTTTATCGTCCGGGTTCGAAACCACAACCTGCAACTTGTAAGTCACGGTTGTTACCACTGCTCCCTGACTGAATTTATGAATTAATATTTATTCACAGGCAACTTAGGAATTCATAGGAACCAAGCGCTCGTGGGTAAGTGACAACTGCTCGACTCAATATTCAAGGTTAAATAACGGTTGCCGCTTTTGGTCTGTGAATGGGTCACCGTCCATTACGTACGTACACTTTTTTTTTATTGTTTTTTGTTTTTTTTTTTACCTACTTTTGTTTTTCTTTCTATATGATTAAGTTTTTATTTATTGTTGTGTGTGCCTATAGCTGTGGCAAATTTTTTTTTTTTTCTTTCTGTCTTTCTTTCTTTCTTTCTTTACTCCTCTTTACCTCGGTAAGCACATCAAACCGTTGGTATCAGCTCTCATTCGTAAAGCTTTAACAGACGTTGCAGTAGTTGGAAGCCATAAAATCTGTTTTGCCAAAGGGTATTGTGTTACCCAGTAACTGAGTTGTAAAAGTCAGATAGGCAGTCACTCCATGTAAAATACTGGTACTCAGCTGCTTCCTAGGCAGGTCGCAAAACCAAAAAACCTTCTTACCTTTATCGTCATCATCATTTCAGCTGAAAGACGTCCCCTACTGGACATACTCGTAGGCCTCCCCCGAGTGTCACCACAACGACAGGTCCTATGCGTCTCGCATCCAATGAATTCCCGCGGCGATCAGCAGGTCTTCGTTCCACATTGTGAGCGGCCTGCGAACGCTGCATCTTCCGGTTTGCGGTCGCTAGTCCAGAAATTTTCATCCCAATCGACCATCTGTTTTGCGGGAAATGTGTCCTGTCCTCTGCCACTTAAGCTTGCCGATTTACTTATTTATTTATTGCTTAGACTTCATTGACAAAGGTAAAGAAAAGTTTTAGGAAGCCGGTTGATTTTTGTGAAAAAAAAATTATTTTCACTTTTTAGTTGTTATACCCCAGAACTCAAAACCCCAATAACATGGAACGTGGAATTTAAACATACTCGTAATAAGAGGGTACCAAGACGTATTTTTCGTTTTTGTTTTGTTTTTCAAAAAGCGCTGAAGCAATTTCGTTAAATATTATATGGGACCACCTCAGGAGTATATTCTTTCGTATAAATAAAAAAAGAAAATCGGTCCACAACTGACAGAGAAATCGGTGGAAATACTTTTTTAAAAAACATACAGTCGAACATAGAACCTCGTCCTATTTCGAAGTCGGTTAATAAAGCGGAATTAATGCCTAAGGCATTCTCTACCAGTAAACCAAGGGTGGTGAAGAGATTATGAATTATGTCGATAACCTTGTTTCCTCTGCAGCTGTCTTCATTTGTGATTCGATTACGCAAGAAAATTCTTATACCTTGACCTACTAGATAATTAAACAGGTTATCTTAACTGTTCTTACTTAAGTTAACATTTTTATTGTTCTCATTGCACAATTTACAATCCCTTCGTTTGAGTCACGCTCTTCAATAGATAAGAGCTGTATTGTCTTAGAGCTAGACGTGCGATAAGATGCGGACCGAAACGATTCGGACGTTACCGAATCGAATGGAGTAACTAGTAAAATATTTGTAGTTTTGTTGCCTGTAGTATAGAAGTAACTACAGTACAGTCTCACTTATCCGACAGTTTTAAAAACATGAATGTGCCATATTAATGGAATTTTCAAATTACTGGACTGTACAGAAAAAAAAAACTTTTTACAAAAAAAATACAACCGACTTCCATAGATAATACTTTCGGAAGTCGGTGTTTCTAATTTGGTTTACTCATTATTTGACACCGACTTCCGAAATTAGCATTTTTTTGTAAGTATTATCTATGGAATTCGCTTGTATTTTTTTTGTAAAAAGTTTTTTTTTTACATTTTCGTTGTTGTACACCATTCTAAAACTAAATTAATAGTGAAGTTATGCCCGAATTGTTGACCCCAAAAATAGGGAATTTGAACATAGTTGGTGAAATTAAGGTGTATCAGGGTGAACAGTACAAATCTGTACACCCCTTCAGAGCGTATCAGCGTGATGTAATGTTATTAAGTGGTAAAAACAATATACAGACATACGATTGCAGCAATTCTGGAAGGTTTGCTATCATTTATTGAAGAGTTCTATTGTGTATCTCCAAAGTTCTTTTCATCAGATCTTCACCAAATTTAATTGGGACCACATGTAAAGCGCCAGCTTTCAAATAAAAAAAAAACATCAAAATCGGTTCACCTAGTAAATAGTTATGAGGTAACACAAAAAAAAAGACAGTCCAATTGAGAACCTCCTCCTTTTTTTGAAGTCGGTTTTAAAGCATTTTAGTTTGTCCTAATTTTATAAGAGATTTACCAAGAAATAGAAACAGGGATCACGACAGAAAAAAATTTAGTTTGAGTCCAATATTTTTAACCGACTTAAAAAAGGTAGAGATTCGCAATTTGTCGGAATCTTTTCTTTTTTATGTATGTTCCCCGATTACTCCAAGACGCCTGGACCGACTTGGAATTTTTTATTTTATTTTTTTTTGTTCCCATTTACATTTGGTGAAGATCTGATGAAAAATTTCGGAGATAGACAATGGAACTCTTCAATAAAATGATAGTAAACTTTCCGGAATTGTTGCAATCGCATGGTTGTTTACTCTTCACACCACATCATAATATAACATCACGCTGATAAGCTCTGAAGGGACTACGCTCTGAACAGACTTTTAGAGGTCACCCTGAGTATTTCACCATTCATGTTCAAATTCCATGTTCCTAGGCATAACTTTGCTATTTAGTTTTATTTAAGGGGTAATGTACAGCCGACTTCCAAAAAAAAAACACAAAAAACGCAAAATAACTCCAATTTCAGAAGTCGGTGTCAAGTAAACAACAACACACAACAACAACATTACATAACAACAACAACATTACATTGTAACACTTTGCATGTCAAATGTCTGATTATGTATTAGGAACTTAATTATTAACTTAAGACCAACACTGTACCAATACTTATTGCAAATAAATGATTATGATTATGGTTAAAGAAGAAAAAAAACTAGAAACAACGTCTTCCGAAATGGAAAGTTATTTTGAACTTTTTAGTGTTTTTTTTGGAAGTCGGTTGTATTTTTTTAGAAAAAGGTTTATTATTGGTATTCTAACTGGTTTATTTTCTTTTTCTTCATATTTTTTTGTCATGTAAACAAAGTATCAAGACGAAATACTGCGTTGAAATTTCACGTGACGTCACGCCTCGGTACAGTCTTTACCTAGAAGTGACGTCACAAACTCCCAGTCCCGAAGTTTGATGCGCTTTATCGTTTTATTTTTTTATTGATTTGATAATGTAACGATGGATCAAAAAGGATTACCTTTTTCTCCAGAAAATACCCTATCCTACAAAGTGGCTTTTACTAGCGTTAAAATACTCATACATACATAATTTGTAACACTTAAAAATATAATAAATTAAATTCGTGGAATGGAGCGTTATTTTTGTGAGATGACAGATAGTAATTTGACGTTTCTTTTTCCACCTTGATCTGGAGCAAGTCTGACTCTTAAACTAGATTCTCGTCACGGGTGTCTTGGTTAGCACGTGTGTTTTGAGAGTTTTAGTTGTTTTTGTGTGATTGTTGTAACTTTGGTGACTTGTTTTGTGTATCTGTGTTGTCCCTGTGTGTTTATAAACAGGTTTGTATTGTGATTGTTCTTTTAATTAGTGGTTAAAACCAAGATGGCGAAGAAAAAACCTCCCGACCCTGTCCCCCCTGACATTCCAGATTCTCCCAATCCACTTTCACAATTTGCAGATGTTGTTTGCAGCATCACAGAGATGGAAGTGTCTCAGACACAACAAACCTCTCGTAAACGTCCCGGTAACGATAAAGCTCCAACGCCAACCCCACCATCACTTTTGATGGCCAAGTCTTACCGAAACGAGTTTATTGCTGCTACACATCCCTCCCAGTTGAGCAGTATATCTATCCCACTATCCAATGTCGCAAATGTTGCAGGTTTGGTCATGTTGCAAACCTGTGCAGGTCTAAACCACGCTGCAGTAAATGTGGCCACGATCACCCCGGTGATGGTTGCAACATTGCTGAGGGCGAGGCTTTTTGTGTGCTTTGCTCGGGTAATCACTTTGCAAATAGCAGGTCATGCCCCGAGCATGGTAGACAGAAGGCCATCAAGACGGTCATGGCTGAAAAATCTATTTCTTATGTTGAGGCCAGCAAAATCATACCAATTCCTTGCCGCAATTATGCAAATGCCACAAAAACACAGTCATACCGCAAAACTGTAACAGCAAAACCCAAGACCCATGCCCCACTTTCCCCATCATATGACAAGACTGCTCACCATCAAATAGTTGGTTCTCCTCAAACTTTACAGCCTAATGGCTGCTCTCTCAATCTTAATAATGTTTCTTCTAACAATACAATCTCTGTTATTGAACTCCTTGTAAAACTATTACCTACTATTATCTCTACTTCTTCTAGTTCTCAATCACCGTCCAACGTTGCCGATCAACTTATACAAATCCTTTTAAATATTAGAAATGGCGTCTCGCCAAGTATTCCTTCAGTGGAATGTGAGGAGCGTGTGGCATAAAAAGCACGACCTCATATTCCTCCTCAACAAATACAAGCCTTTAGCCTGTTCCATAGCTGAGACCTGGCTTACACCAAGTCTCAGTTTCCGTATGCCACACTTTAATATTCTCCGATGTGACAGATTAGACGGCTATGGAGGGTCGGCCCTTTTTGTTAACAATAGGGTCTCACTTTCGCCCTTACCTTTGCCTTCATTTACAGGGGACATGAGTGTTACAGCTGGAAAGGTGGAAGGTACTACAGTTTTTTCAGTATACATTGCACATCCTAATAATAGCTTCTTACCTACCTTGCGAAATGTTTTTGCCAGTGCCCAGGGTCCCATACTGGTTATGGGCGACTTTAACTGTCACCGTTACAGATGGGGGTCTGAGCGTTGCGATGCATTTGGCATGGCTCTGGTTGACATCTTGGATGATTTAGATCTCTGCATCCTAAATAATGGTTGCCCAACGCGCAGGTCTCCTCCTGGACAACGGAGGAGTTGTGTTGACCTAACGTTTTGCTCCGTTGAGCTAGCAACTTCGACCGATTGAGAATGTAAAACCTTGTCGCATGGTAGTGACCACTACCCTATTGTCATTTCTCTAATTAACAAAACGTATTTAGAAAAAACTTCCCCTCCACTTTTGAAGTATAATTTGTCTAAACCAGACTGGTCAAAATTTGCGTCACTACTGGAGGAGAAAATTGATAACCTTCCAAATCTAAATTCAAGTTTACCTGACCCTTCTGGTCACAGCCATGCCAAGAGTTGTTATGAAGGTTTTGTTGAGGCCGTAACCTCTAGTGCAGACTCCTGTTTCCCACTGAAAAATAGTGCCCGCAATAAAATCCCGTCACCTCCATGGTGGGACCAAGAGTGTACTTCAGCGGTCAGGTCGAGGAACGAAGCCGAAACACATTGCAATCGGGAGATGAATACAGAAAATTTGTTGTCCTATTTACAGGCGAATGCCAGATCCAAACAACTCCTCCGTAGGAAAAAACGTGCGGGTTGGGTAAAGTTCTGTACTGCCTTATCTCCCTCCACCCCAATTTCAACTGTTTGGAAGAACATCAACAGATTTAGACTTGGTTGTTCTCCATCTATCTCACCACCAATCCCTAGAGAAACAGCTGAACTTTTTTTCGACAAAATTGCTCCACCTTATGTCTCATTTTCATCTGAGTGTCTTAATGTTCCCCAACATATTTTCTCTGATGACCCCTTTGATGTGCCTTTTACTTTGAAGGAATTGAATATGGTACTCAGTTATGTCCGGGACTCAGCACCTGGATGTGATGGTGTGCCATACTCTTTTATTAGTCATTCTGGGGACAAAGCGAAATTATATTTCTTAGACATAATTAACTTTTGTTATGATCGTGGTTGGGTCCCAGATCAGTGGAAACTACAAATCATCATTCCACTGTTGAAACCAGGCAAACATATAGATGATCCGAATGGCCTCAGACCTATTGCTTTGTCCTCAGTCTTAGCCAAATTACTGGAACACCTCATCAAAAATCGACTTGAGTGGATAGTCGAATCTAGAGATTTACTTCCGAACTACCAATTTGGTTTTAGGAAAGGGCTCAGCACTATGGACAGTGTTGGCGTTTTAGTGACAGACATTCGCCTAGCATTGTCCAAAAACGAGTCTGTCGTTGCAGCCTTCCTAGACATCTCCTCTGCATACGACAATGTTCTTCTTCCAGTTCTCAGGCAAAAATTGCATCAGCTGAGTATTCCTGGTAAGATGATCGAATGCATATGTGGACTACTTTTATCTCGCTCTTTGGTTCTGAGGGTCCAGGGTGAGGACTTTGAGAAAAGGCAGACTTGGAGGGGACTCCCGCAGGGGTTCGTCCTCAGTCCTATCCTCTATAACATTTATACAGCCGATATAGGCTCCTGCCTTAATAGTAACTGTCATATCTTACAGTATGCTGATGACTTAGCCCTGTATGTGTCAGATTCCTCCATCATTAACGCTGCGTCATCCCTGTGCCTCTCCCTGGACTCTTTGAATCATTGGCTTTTAAACCATGGTTTGTCACTATCCGCACCCAAAAGTTCGGCAGTAATCTTCTCTCGGAAGAGATCAATCCCTCTCGTCTCAGTGGCCATTTCTGGTAAAAATATTTCAGTTTTAAATAAAGTAAAATTTTTAGGCGTTTTCCTTGACTCGAAATTAACAGGTAAGTACCACATAAATCATTTAATCCAAAAATGTGAACGGGTCATTTCAATTTTAAAAGTTCTTACAGGTGTCTGGTGGGGTGCCCACCCCTACTCTTTGAAATTAATATATAATGCCTTAGTTCGTAGTGTTCTAGACTACGGCTCGTTCCATTTGATACCATGTAACAGAGGTGCCTTTGCTGGACTAGATAGGGTTCAGTCTAAGTGCCTTCGGATCATCTCTGGATGTATGAAGTCCTCTCCAATTAACGCATTGCAGGTCGAATGCGCTGAACCCCCCTTAGCACTAAGACGGCAGTATTTGGCCTCCCGTTTTTTGTCCAGATTAATCTGTAGATCCTCTCATCCCCTTACTACAAAATTGAACGAGTTAAATGCCTTATGCAGAAGCTCAAAGTATTGGAAAAATAAAGAATTCCCCCTAATCCTAAAACATTTTCGCATGCTCCAAAATTTAGAATGTCCGATCGTCCAGTATACCAAACTACCCCTTTTAACTTTGATTATGAAGTCTTAGGCTTCACCCCCAAAATCTTATATAATATTGGCATATCCAAAAATTCCCCTTCGGCGAACTCGACCTTCAATGCGGTGGTGGGCGAGCGATGGAACGGTTTCCAAAGGTTTTTCACTGATGCTGCCAAATTTAATAACTCCAGTAACACCGGAGCTGCGGTTTATTACCAGAGCTCCAGGATTATTCTTCAATTTAAATGTCCTAAGGAATCCTCTGTGTTCACAGGCGAATGTGTGGCTTTATTGGAAGCTTGTCTTTTTATAGAGTCACATCCCAACATTGACAAAGCCGTAATCTTCACAGACTCCCTTAGCTGCCTTGAAGCTTTAGTCCAAAACCCATTCAAAAGCAAATTGCACAGCTCACTAGTTTTAAAAATTAAAAAAGCATTATTTTCATGTGCTAACAGTCAAAAGGAAGTTCAGCTCGTTTGGATACCTAGCCATTGCGGCATTAAGGGTAACGAATGCGCTGATACCCTGGCAAAAAATGCTTGCTCATCAGCTTTTGCTGATCTCTCCCACAACTCTCATCAGGGTTATGACTTGCTGAACCTGCCAAAAGCAAGTCTTGAATGTGCATGGCAGGAATGGTGGAATAACACTGGTAAGAAGAAGGGTAAGTTCTACTACGCAGTACAGCAAACCATAAAACCAAAACCTTGGTTCTTTAAATATAAAAAAGTCTCTAAAACTGTTTTATCCGTCCTTTGCAGAGTCCGCTTAGGTTTTTGTTGCACCCCGGTTTTTTTGGAAAAAATTCGTGTCCGTGACTCCTCCCTGTGCGAGTGCGGTTTAGAAGAGGGTACTCTTTATCACATATTTTTTGAATGCTCAAACAACATCCCTCCCCTAGATTTATATAGCTGCCTCCCTAAATTTAAGATTCCTCTTCCAATTAATTTCCCCTCTCTTTTAACATATTCTTCACCTGATCTACTTGTGGCGCTGATGAAATTCATCCGTCACAATAATATTAAATTATGAGTCGTAAATCCAAATCTGTCCATCTGTGTAGTTGTGGTATGTGTATTTTTAATGTTCTAACCATCATTATATTTATGTACTAGCGACCCGCCCCGGCTTCGCACGGGTGCAATGCTGATACTAAATTAAAAAAAAATTATATAACCGCGGCCTCCGACGCGCTATTTATAGGCATGCCTCCCCGCACTGCCCCGTCCGACCGGTACCGCCCGCCGCAAACGCAAATTTTAAATTTGTAATATCTCCGAAAATATTTGTTTAATTTACATGCTGTAAGGAACCATATTGATCTATATTAATTGCACACTGTATTTAAGGTACTTAATTCGATAAGGATTAATGCCGTATTGCTTAAAATAGCTTCGTAAATAAGCCATTTTTTCACGTAAAAAGTAAACAATAAAAATGGTTAATGTGGGTTATCCCTAAAATATAAACATATACCATCGCGGACTTTTTTGTAGACCTTTTTATGGTGTACAATACTGTAGTACATTAATTTGATCTAACTCGTAGGGTTTAGGCAGCGTTTTTGCTAAATTGCTAAATAAGCCCAAAAAAATAGGTTAATTTACGACATCACGTTAGAAACCTCTAAAATTAGCAATGTTGCCTTAGTATATGATGCATGTATTATACATATAAACCTTCCTCTTGAATCACTCTATCTATTGAAAAAAACCGCATCAAAATCCGTTGCGTAGTTTTAAAGATTTAAGCGCACATAGGGATATAGGGACAGAAAAGGCGACTTTGTTTTATACTATGTAGTGATTTTTATTTTTTGTTTGTTTCAGTCCAGTACTAACCCATCAAGTTCAACTATATCAACCGAAGATTTTTTATTACGTCTATAGTTGCCGTCGATTTTTTATTTATTTTTTTTTTAATTTATTTTTTGAAACTATACACACACTTGCTTATCCAATTTACTTTCGACATTGGCAGAATAGTCGACATCGGCTCTACTTGCCATCAACAAAAAATAGAATAGAATAGACTCTTAAACTAAATTTATTGGAAAAGACTTCTTAAAGCACTTAATGATGTCTCGAGGAGTTAAAGGGACCAGAGTCAAGTTCAAATGCTTTAAGCACAAGAATGAAGATGCTGTAAGTACTACTTTGGGATTTTTTCTGTGGAGACGCGTGGTCTGGGTATAGCATTCATGAGACACACCAAGTTTCCTTATTGTCGACAGGGTTCCTAGGTTTTACTTAAGATTAAACTAACTAGAAAATGGTCGGATCTTATCCACACTATATAACGAATAATGATTGGAAGAACAATGCGGTCTTGGCAAAGGTTCTGAACACAGACATCCACGTGTCCAAGGATAATCAGGATTGTATGGCACACAGCAGTGATATTGCTTGTGGAATCTTCTCTCTGGACCTTGGATCATTTATCTTCGGATGATGGGTAATATTTGTTCATCATCAATTATTATTGTAAGTGCTGCGTACAATTTTCTATAGGACTTATAAAGCTTAATCTAATGTCACAGTGTTGTTAATAAATGTGTAAAGTGAAGACCAAACTATGGAGCATTATTTTACCACAAACATTCCTTAATGCAATAAACCTGAAGATCGGTAAGTTGGGGTCTCATGTGGAAATCTATCTTTGACGCTAGCCGGTAGAAGACAAAATTTTGTTAACAAATTAGGTATGTACTCGTACTTGACCATGGAAACAAAAAAGCTGAACAGCAGTAATACTTCTTTAGCCACGTTGAGCGGTTTTTGGTAGGGGCAAAACTTAAGGGTTCGCGTCACCGACATGCTAGTAACGTGTTGCGCCAGACTTCGACGCGCAGAGGCCTATTGTTCAAAGTTTCAAGTTTTTACTTCTGCCAGCAGTCCCCATGACTGTCTATTTTTTTGTAATTTTTATATCACTAGTACCAACCCAATGCCGTGAAAATTTTTGAATGCATCATGTTGAATCAATCTGCTTACCTTTTGCCCAACTATCTTGGGGTCGGCTTCCAGTCCAGTCTAACCGGATGCAGCTGAATACCAGTATTTTACATGGAGCGACTGCCTATCTGACTTCCACAACCCAGTTACTGGGTAATACGATACCCCTTGGTAAGACTTGTTGTCAGACTTTCGGGCTTCTGACAACCCGTAACGACTGTCAAAGATCCACGATCGACAGCCAGGGCCAACGCCTTAACGTGCTTTCCGAGGCAAGGATGAGTCTCGGTATGTAAAGATGGTCAGCCATCCATGGACCAACCCCGGCAAGCGTTGCTTAACCTGATGGATCGACTCGTGTGGCTGTTATTACTTTAGCCACGATTTCCTCACGCATCGCGTTGAATATTGTTACACAATAAAACGACGCAAGAGATTTCAGTAGTGACAAAGATTTACATAGGTACCAATTCAAAAAAATCTGGCAAAAATAAGCATATTTTTGCAAAGCAATTGGATAAAAGGTAACTATAATTGTTTAGAAAAAGGTTAACCCTCTAGAGGGAAGGGTTGGATGATAGCGTTTACTTATTCATCGTTCATAACGAAAGGTCACACAAAACTTATACCGTTTTGAAGGAATTGCTAACTTTTTATACATTGGACAGGGTTTTTCGTGTTACTTATATTATTTTTTTGTTTGTTTTCCTGTGTGCTGGAATTTATTTTTAGGAGCACAATATTAGTTCTTTGAAACCCAATAAGAAAAGAGCATGTTTGCCTAAAACCTTTTGAAATTCACAGAAAGTGCATTTACACTTTTTTTCAACACATTGTCGTATTTGTGAAATTGAATAGTTAAGACAGTTGAGTAGTAAATAATAAATAAATAAAATTCTACTCATATTATAAAGGATGGTATGGAATGAAATGGTTGGTAATGGTGGTATGGATGGTGATGGTAGACCATGACCTGAATTAAAATATAGGATACGTACTTTTTTATCCCGTAGTACGTTTCCGTGCGATATGTTTTAGTTTCATGCAGGTTTTTCTAAAAGATTGAATTTTTTATTTAATTTTTTAAATAAAAAATTCAATTGATGATTATGTTTTCAACTCGACCTTTCCAATTTTCGAATCTGAACAAAACCCGTTATTATCAGGAATTCAAGAAGTTATCCTTTATAGTCCCGATGACAACCCGGGCTGTCACCGGGCTTCTTCGACAACCCAAGGTTAACGTTTGATTGGAAAAAAAATTAACCTCTTAGGATCCGAAACTCAACTGAGTTTGAAAACAAAAAAAAACCAGCCTCCTACCTCTTAAGATCCGCGTACAAACCCGGGTTGTCTAAGAAGCCCGATGACAACCTGGGTTGTCATCGGGACTATAAGAGTTAATTTAACTGATTTGGAATAAGAGGAACTAATTTCAAGAGTAGCTTCAGACAATATTTTTCGGGCGAAAAGTATTGTCCAAAAAAATCTTTGTTTTAGAAGTTTAAGTTTTGAGATTAAGTTATTGAATTAGTAAATGAAATTAATTAAGATCCTGAGGGTTTCAGTGTTTTTTTTTTAACCTGTGCACCCATTTTTCCTGAAAGTCCCTAATCAAACCCCGATGTGACTGCAAAAAATTAATCGTGACCTCTTTAATCACATTTGTGGGTAAGCTCAAAAGAAGAGCTATATTTTGTAACAGTTAAGATACGATTACAAAAAGAAATTGTATATGTTTTAATATAAATAAGTGTAAGACAGATTTTACTTTGGTATTTTATTTTATTTTATTTTAACTACAATACATATTATACTAAACTAATAAATAACTTAATAAATAAAATATGTACAAGAGGCATAAAAAATCCGGTAGAAGTAAAGCTCATTGGGCATCAAAAAATTCGTCCACCTCGCTGTCAATGGGAAAAGTGCCCAGAACGCTGGCAGCATTGCCACGTTGAATGGCAATGCTGATTCGTTGGCCGAAAAAAAGGCCATCGAATCAATTTTATTTTGGTTTCCAGGGAAAAATTGAAATTCAAAAAAAATATATTAAAAAATCCTTACATTTCAGTTCTCTTAGTTCATTCACAGATTTTATGCCACCAACTGCACCAGACTGCTTGAAAAGTGACTTTTTCGGAACTTTTTAGTTGTTTTTTATCAGTCCGGTTTTTTGATATTTTTTTTTATTTCCTAAATTTTAGTGAGTTATATTTTTGGAATCGTCTCCTCGAACTCTTTATTTTGATACCCCACATGACCAGGCCACAAGAAACACGACTACACTTACTTAATGGCAGTCGCCAATTTGTTTTTTTTTTAATTCATTAAACCTATGTCACTTCGGCGGTCAAGACCAATCTAATTATATATTATCTAGTAAAATCCATCAAACCGCTTAGGCTACAGCGCAAACCAAATGACAAGGGAAATAGACATACAAACATACACACATATATACATCCATACAAACATACATACATACTCTTAAAAACCACCTACCCTCTTTCTGGGGCAATCGGGTAAAAAAAAAAATTTAAAAAATCCCCACATTTGAGTACCTTAACCCTGAAAAATAATCAATGAATTGAAAGTAACCCATTATTATGTAGATACCTAAATCATTAGGTACCCTGTCAAAAGCAATAATCCCTAGAAAAATATTTTGCAAATACAGGGAAATTAATATCACCATAAATTTCATGGAACAAGCCAGAGAACCTAACCTTTCTCAAAACCCCCAAACTTCATGAAAGTGTGATCTCGTTTACATTCAATTAATTCTCTTTCACCTTAGCCAGGCTATTAAACTTTCCCCAAGAAAATGTGATAAAACGTAAAAAGTAATGAAAGATTTCCTTCCCAATTTGGTAGCCTAATGAAAATTTTAACAACAAGTTCTTGCCAGTTCTTGCAAACTCTCGATCTAACTTTTGGAGCTGTTTTGCATAGAATGTTTAACTATAGTTTGGAACTTTGTCTGCAAAAAGATTTAATTTGTGAGCTGGTGTTTGGACCTTGTTGGGTGACGGAAATTAAAGTAGTGTGTTTTGTTTTGATTTCTGACAGATGAAACTGATGGTCCTTGGTGCTCTCACAAACACAGAACGGTATCGTTGTTACAGTCACAATTATTTGAAGTAAAACCTCTTTACGCACGCTTTACTTGCGGAGTAAGCTGGTCAATGCGTGACGAGAGCATTACGAAAAAAGTGATCGGGCTAGGCGAACGGAAGAGATGGAGCTAAAGAAGTTTTACTTCAGTCGTGCTGAGGCAATTAAGCTAAATGAGTCCCGGAGAAACAACTGTTTTGGGTCCCGCAACGAAATTAATCAGAAAAGAACAGTGAAGGAGTAAGATAAAACCGGCCAAGAATGAATTGGACTCTAACGAATATCGTTCCGAACAAACCACTTTTTTTTCAAAAAAGTACCAAAAATGGCCGTTTCTGACACTTTCGCCTGCTACTTTGGATACGAAACATTTTGAGACCTGTTTTAACAACGTAAAAATACTTTATCCTCTTTGTAACAAACGTGACGTTGGATTTTTTAATATTTATTTTCTATGCAATGCTACGATTTTTTATTCAATGAGGGCGCCACTTGGCCGTTAGCACGGCCTTAAGTGTTTTCCTGTAATCTCTAAGTAAAAAACTACCTCGAGTATTTTTTTTATTTAAGCTGGTGGTTTCCGATATATGGAGTGGAGGGAATGGTAATTTGTCATCTATTTTAATAAATAACTTAAAATGCCTTTTTATTTATATTTTAAAATTATGAAAAAAGGATATTTGTTTGGGACCTGGGTTACTCGTACATATCAAATGAAGAGGTTGGCACGGTACAGTTCTGAACTTTTTTTTTAATTTTCCTATTTGCACCCCAAAAGTGACCCACATATTGCAAATCCATTTATTTTCGTTTCACATCCGTATGGGTGTACCATATTTCAACTGAATCAGTCCTGTAGATTTGGTGTAAATTGACTGTGACAGACGGACAGACAGACACACGAGTGAGCCTATAAGGGTTCCGTTTCTCATTCGGACTTTCGGAACCCTAAAAAACATAATTTCCTCTAAATAAGATGACTACAACTGATTTGATTGGCATACCGGTTATCTGCCTAGATTAGTCTTTTCTAAACTATGTTGGGGTTGACATCCAGTAGTAGTAGTAGCTGAAGAAAAGTTTTAGATAATTTTGCCAATTTCCCAAAAAAACCTGAATAAAAGTTTTTACTATTCATCTTCTCAATTTCCACAAAAAAATTTGCACCAGTAACCTTTTTTCTTTGTGAGGTTGGAAAATCATCAAATGACTTCACCCGCTCTGGGTGGAGCTGGGAGGCCGTGTCAGACTTTTACTGAATAAAACCCACCCCTGTTCCTTTAGTTGCCTGAGTGCTCAGGGGCGCGGTAACTCTGTTTCAAATTTATCCGCCACCCCTAAGCAGCCATTGGCCATGACGGGGCCCGTCAGGTTTTGCTGACATCTCTTTGAAGCGCACGTGGAACAACGCGCCGTCGCCTCTCGGGCCTGGTGCTGATCGGACGACGAGATACCCATTATTCGCCTTTCACAGGCTCGCACCTAGGGTAGCCGGAGATCGTCTTGCGCCCAGGGCGTCTCCTGCGGTGGCTACTGGAGCAGTAAGGGCGACTCTGTTGAGCCTCCCTCACCCATTCCGCCTCCACCTTCACGAGCCTTACTGCTTCGCAGAAGGAGGCGACTGCTTCCCATTCCCTCTCGCTCCGTACCATGGCCTGGACCAGGAACGGGCGCGAGAGGTCACTGCCGCCATCAATTCCACAAGAACACGGTGGTGCCCCGCCCAAGCGGAGTACAACTTCACCGTATGCTCCACCGTGTCCTCTAGGCGATCCGTACAGTGGTGACAACCGGGCATTTCTTCGCGCCATATCCGACACAGGAACCTCCTGAAACATCCGTGTCCGGTGAGGACCTGCGTCAGGCGAAATGTGAGGACGCCGTGGCGCCTCTCCAACCACTCCTCAAAGAGGGGCCTTACCGTCGCAATTGCAGTGTGCCCAGCCTGGCACATAAAATTGTATATCAACATAGTTAACCACCAGCATAATTAAGAAATTATAATTTGCTAGGAGTAAATTGCTGTGTGTAGCATACAGCATTGTTCCTTATTACATTTTGTCTTATTTTCATTGTTAGTTACTAGCTAGTTGTACAGGTATAATCCATAATATAAGGTATAATCAATCCGGTTTTTTCCTTATCACTACGAGTATTATTGAGATCCAGATTTTCAGCACATAATAACAATACACCACCTTCTTAATAAAAAAACCAGTGTCTATAAGACGGGGTTATGATATTACATCTGCAAAAATGAAATCTCAAGGAAGGCTGAACGGGCCCAAATTTCATAAAAGAGACCCAATATAAAATATGACATTATTTAACCTTGAACCCGAAGTCGGGAAGGGCTGAGTGTCTTATCGAATTTTATGGCAACCCTTCTATTGTGTGTGAATTTAGTTTAGCAGGAAAATTATGTTTGAACTACTGAGGACTTTACGCACGCGTAGTTCGTATCTTACCTACTTTCTTAAAACTATCTTTTCCTCTTTCCGAGCCGAAAGTAAACTTTTAGATAAGCCCAGGTAGGCAGTTATACAGTGGATAGGGTACATTGCTCGTAGAAAAGATGGTAAATGGGGAAGACGCAGCGTTAGAAGGCCTCCCATAAGGTGGACCGATGACCTGCAGGTGTAGGTATTCGCTAACTCAGTTGACATCAATTTGATAGGCACTACGCAGTACATTGCTGCTTTGACGTATAGGAAAACAAATATGTACTACGTAGTGCCTATTATAATCGATGTTCACCAAGCAAAGCAGCAATGTACTGCAAACTGCCTACCAAATTGATGTCAACTGAGTTAGCGAATACCTACACCTGCAGGTCATCGGTTCACCTGCTGGCGAGGGTTTTTTTTTTTTTTTGGGGGGTGGGAAATCATCTCATGACTTCTTCCGCTCTAGGGTGGAGCGGAAGGGCGTGTCAGACTCTTACTGACTAAAACCCACCCCTGTTCCTCCCTGCCCTACGTGCCTGGGGGTGGAGGATAAATTCGAAAGAGTTACTTTCGAATTTATCCTCCACCCCCAGGCAGGCTGGCGAGGGTAGGCGGGAATCCGATGGATGCGAGAACCACTGGACCAGTCATTGTGATGACACTTGGAGCAGGCCTTTGTCCAACAGTGGACGTTTTTCGGCTGAAATAATGATGATGATGAGGCAACTACAATAACAGTAAAGTCAGTAGCGTTCATTACGTGGCACTTAGGACACTCTAGGATATGGGTCATCTTCTAGACAGAGACAACGCACTCGGTGAGAGGAACTTCTACTAGTCTGCAACGGTGCTTGGCTTTGTGACATATACAGGCCCTAGATGGATTGTAACGTCTTTAGTCACTTCTGAAGAATTTTATAAAGATTTGCCCAACTGAGTGTGTGATTTATCCAAGCATGCCAGCACCGGAGGCGGGACGCGTGAGAGAGCACCAACAACGGAGTCGCCCTCACGCCCTCAGCAGCAGCCGCCTCAGGAGACGCCTGGGACTTCCGGCGCCGCAAGACGATCTCCGGCCAGCGTAGACCCGGGCCTGCGGACGGCGAGTAATGGGTAGCTCGCCGTCCGATTAGCAACATGCCCGAGAGTCGACGGCGTGTAGTGTTCCACGCACGCCTCAAAGAGTTGTCAGCAAGAGACGGAGCCCGCCATGGCCGATGCCTGCCCGGGGGTTGAGGATAAATTCGAAACAGAGTTACCTCGCCCCTGGGCACTCGAGGCAGGAAGGAACAGGGGTGGGTTTTAGTCAGTAAGAGTCTGACACGCTCTCCCGCTCCACCCAGAGCGGGAGAAGTCATAGGATGATTTCCCAACCCAAAAAAAAAAAAGCATGCCAGCTGTAGCGACTGTACAGCGTCAGCAATTGCAATGTAAGCATTCTCATAGAAAATGCACAGGCGACGCGGGCAAGCTAGTCGTTCGGTGAGCCCCACTCGGGATAGTGTTATCGTGACGTGAATTGACTTGGTGTAACAATTAAGTGTGATCGTGTAACTACTGTATGATCAAATAAAACCACAAGTGAACTCTCTGTCAGTATATTCATTTATTCATCCTGCAATTCAAAATACACGAGAAAGTAACATTGGTGACCCCGACGTGATCAAGCAGGAAAGGATATCGCGTTACACATAACTCAGCCGGGCGACTCAACTACCACGTGGGAAGTGCCTTGCATAATAATTTGTAGAATCAAAAAATGGCATCAGAAAAGGTGAAGGAATTGCTGAACGAGGAGCAGCAGGTTACCAGCATTTCAGTGTCAGCACGCATTCCAGATTTTTGGCGTGATGAACCCAAGTGGTGGTTCATACAAACAGAAGCGGCATTGATAGTGTTATCGTGACGTGAATTGACTTGGTGTTACAATTAAGTGTGATTGTGTAACTACTGTATGATCAAATAAAACCACAAGTGAAGTCTCTGTCAGTATATTCATTTATTCATCCTGCAATCCAAAATACACGAGAAAGTAACACCAGCAGTATTTGATAAACTTACATGTTCATCTGTCAGACTTATTCAGTTTTCACTCATTCTCCCTGGTAATTTATTTACCCTTCACTCTTATAATTGCCCCAGAAATTAAATAAAACTTTTTATAAAAAAAAATACAACCGACTTCTAAATATTGTAAAATAACTTTAATTTCGGATGTCGGTGTTTGTATTTTGTTTCTTTGTTATTTGACACCGAGTTCCTTTTTTTTAACAGACTTCGAAAAAGGAGGAGGTTATCAATTCGGATGTTTGTATTTTTTTTTTCACGTTTCAGTTGTTCTAGGTACCCCAGAACTAAAACTAATTAATACAGTTATGCCTGAATGGATAACCCCAATAACATGGAATTTGAACATAATTGGAGACAACCAAAACGTCATTTGTGTATACATATTATTTGTTTATGTTGATTTTTTCAAAAAGTGCTGTATCAATTTCGATAAAATTTATATGGGACCATCTCAAGTATGGCCTACCGAATAAAAAAGAATCATCAAAATCTATTCACAAGTGGCTGAGAAATCGCGTAACATACGTACAAAAAAAAACATACAGACGAATTGGGAACCTCCTCCTTTTGGAAATCGCTTAAAAAATAGGACTCGGTAGCATCATATCTGAGATTGAACTAAGTTAACTGCCATCAATTGCATCAGACTGCTTGAGAAGTTCGTTGCCTTTGCAGTCGGGTTATTAATTACTTTTTTATTAAGTTTTTTTTTCACCTTCCGAAAAACTTTGTTTACCAGGCCAGAAGAAAACAAATCCATAATATCTATTAACATTCAAGTATGTTTTTAGATCAGTGTTTCCCAAACTGTGGGTTGCGAGCCACTGGTGACTCGCGAGCGAATATTGTATGGCCTGAAAAACCGATAATAAAGCTAATAATAAAAAATAGGAAACAAATATATATTTTTAATTAAAACAGCACTGCTTGTATTTAATTAAACAGTACTGACAAGGAGGTGCTTGTCAGGTAATCGATTGTAACTTTATGAAAATTAATAGTTCTTCATTTATGAATAGCTATTTTCTTGCCCTTATTTTCTTCATGACGGTGAATTCCATATTTTTTGCTAGGTGGGTCGCGGTCCAGCTAACTTTGGAAACCACTGTCTTAGATAATGGATACTCGTATACCGCGACACTGAAAATAGATTGGAAGTCCTCGAACTTTGAACGAACAGTTTCGAACCCCCAATGCCACACAAAGTTGCTGGAAAACTAAACTTTTCTAATTATTTAATCGAGTAACAAAATTACAAAACATTCTAGTAAAACCATAAAATGTTTCTATCACATACTTGTATTTGGTGCTTCAAAAGGGCATCTTATTATTATACGGGTATTATATTAAAGTTTTATATGTTTCTTTAGTGGTATTTAGGACGAATAAAGGTAACATTGAAAAAAATGAAAATCTCACCAATCTGTTTCCCAAAAGGAACAAGACCCGGAAAAGAGATTCACATTATCCAACCGTTAACATAGTAACCTGAAAATAGGACTGCCAATGAATAATATAATATTCTGGCCTGAAATACCGTCTCATCTTTGTGTGTGTGTTGGATCCCCAACTTTATGGCAGCCAGATAAACCTTTGCTTCGATGTAGGGATCAAAATTTGGTTTTGTGTCTCCATTTTTTGACAACGACTTCCGAAATTAAACTAATTTGCACTTTTTTTGGAAGTCGGTCCCATTTTTTTGTAAAAAAGTTTTTTTATTTTTAAACGACGAAAAAAAGGAATAAGTTCTCAATTCGACCGTATACATTTATATTTTTTTTTGTGCATGTTCAGCCCTCACGCCGTCATTTATAAACCGATTTTGATGATTCTTTTTTTGTTAGATAGGGTATTCCTCAAAGGTGGTCCCATGCCAAGGAAATCAGGATCTGATAATGGAATCATGATTAAATTGAGAGAAAACCTCGAAAATTGTGGGCACGTTTAGCGTTTCTGTATGTATGTCAGGCCCTCCGTTATTTATGAACCGATTTTGATGATTCTTTTTCACTTTTTAGTTGTGGTATTCCATTAAATTGTGTTATCAATTCATAGACATATGATTGCAGCAATCGCAGTTGATTTGCTGTTAATTTTTGAAGAGTTCCGTTGTCTGTCTCCGAGTCCGATCATCAGATCTATATGAAATTTAAATGGGACCATTTCGAAACAAACCCCTTTCGAACAAAAAAATATTTTGTAAAACCATCGTCATATCAATATATGACGGAGTTATGCCCGAACATCCAAAAAAAAAAAACAATCCGAACATCCCAATTGATAACCTCCTCCTTTTGGAAGTCGGTTAAAAATAAATTAGCATTGCCATTCAATGTGGAAATGCTGCCAGTCTTCTGGGCACGTTTCCGGATGACAGTGATGTGTAGTACTTCAACGTCTGAATGTATTTTGGTTTTGTATATAATTTATGTATGTACTACCAACCACTAGGTTGTAGGTAGGTTAGGTTTGGTAGGTTTTAGTTTATATATAATTATAGTTAGTTGAGTATTTTCAAAGTATGTTAATTTATGGTATAGGTAATAATAAATTGATAAAAAGAGAGAGATTTAAAATCAAAAACAGATAAAATACAACAATCAATCTAGCTAGCCTTTTCCTAACTATCTTGGGGTTGACTTCCAGTCTAACCGGATGCAGCTGAATACCGGTATTTTACATGGAGCGACTGGCTATCTAACCTCCACAACCCAGTAACTGGGTAATACGATACCCCTTGGTAAGACAGGTTGTCAGACTTTCGGGTTTCTGACGGCCCGTAACGACTGTCAAAGATCCACGATTGACAGCCGGGATCAACGGCTTAACGTGCTTTTCGAGGCATGGAGGAGTCTCGGTATGTAAAGATGATCACTTATTCATGGACCAATCCCGGCAAGCGTAGCTAAACCTGATAGATCGACCCGTGCGGCTGTCATTACTTTAGCCACGAGCGCCTCACTAGATATAAAATACATATCTTACTATTTCTTTTCAAAGTATTTTAGCAAACTTTGCAGCGTCCGCAAAGCCAATAAACTGAACGCCTATCGCCTGAAAACGACTTGGTCCCTCGTAATACATTCTACCGTAGGCTCATAAATTTTGTTTCGGCACAAACAAGTTACTTGAACATGAATAACAAAGATTTATCGTTTTGTACTTTACTGACTGTTAACCTTTTTTTTTATCAGTTTATCGAAAGTGAGCTGCCAAGTTTTCTGGAGTTCTAAAAAAGAAACTTGGCGTTAATATCTTGTTGGTTGCGTTATGTTATGTTTTCTTTTTTTCTTGGCTTCAATACGGTTGAAGGCAAATCGTGTTCTGAGTTTTTATTTACACAAGAGTTGCAAGGTAGTACATAAAACTTAAGTTATATTTAGATCCTGTCTACTTTATTTCATCATGAATATCATCATTTTAGCCGAAAGACGTCCACTACTCGACATAGGCCTCCCCCAATAGTCTCCATGATGACCCGACTTGTGCGTCTCGCATCCACCGACTACCCGCGACCTTCACCAGGTCTTCGGTTTACCTTGTAGAAGGCCTCCTTCCTGCTCCTCCAACTCTTCGGCCCCGTTATTGACTGTCGGAAAAGATACATTTAAATTTGCTCATAACACACATTTTGAAGGCGATTTTGAGCAAACAATGCTCATTCTCCACAATTACATTTTAAAAAACAAAATTTCAGAAAGAAGTAATAATGAATTATGTACCTACTTATAAAATACTTAACTAATTATAATTATACAGGTAGGTATACAAAAATAAATGTAAGAATAAACTTTAATTATATAAAATCCATGAAAATAATTACAGAAAGTGGCTAGAACTATCACTAGATAATGAATTAAATATCGTACCCAGCAAAGATTTTTTATTTTCTAAACTCCTTTTCGAAATCAATATCAAAAGCAGACTAAAACCAGATATAATCCGCAAGCTCCTCCTTCATATCTTTGCAAAGCCAAAGGATTTAAAACGAATAATAGGGGATTTCGGAGGCTATGACTTCTTACTCCTCTTAAAGAGGGATTTTCGTACAAAAACTTTGAGAATTTGAATGCAACTGAGTACCAGCTTAGTGTAACGTAGTTTTCTTCAACTTTCTTGTAATCCGATTCTTGAATGAATGCAGTTTATGAATGTCGTCGGTTAATGACTTGGAGAGATTCGAAAGGAATGTAATCCTTTGCTAGGGAGTCTCTGGATAGACACATTAGGAAAAGTGTATAGGTTATGACAGATTCATTTATTATGAGCTTGATTGGTTTAGTCCATACTGAGAGTTTATAGTTTCTACCAGATAACTTAGAAAAACTAGTTGGAGTGGGAAAAGTGGACGCAAAGAACCGCGAGGGCGTTCACCTACCCGATGGTCAGACCCAAAGAAAATTAAACCACTTGAGAGCTGATAGACCGATTGCTTCTAAGAACGCGACTCACCACTGCGGGCTGGGGGATTAAGAAAATACAATCGTTGAGATTGGCCGATGCAACAATGTCAGGACGAATGTTCCAGACATAGTGATGCACAAGTCAGTTTTGCAACAATAAGATCGATATCGATAAAATCGACGTCTATTAAGAGTACATGTTTATTAAACTGAAATATGCGTATTATAAAACATATCAAAACAGTGCGTATAATAAAACATACCAAAACAGGCAAAAACAGTGTCGGTGTTTGCTGAACTAAATAGAAAATCATCTGTGAAATGCCTTGAACAAACAACGCTATATTTTTTTGGAAACCAATTTTCCCTTAATATTTGGAAATCTAAAATGTACACATTAAGTAAAATTATATTTTTTTTACCTTTAGGGAACATCGATAATTTCGTCAACATCGACTTTCTTTTGAAGTTGTTGCAGCACTACAGCTTTAGTACAGATAGAAAAGGACAGACGTATTCACAATACTCAGTGAGAGAAAGGGACTATTCAAAAAGATATCAACGCGGAATACATTTTAAGTAACCAACCAGATTAGCTTGTGCCCTGCACTTACTCATAATATTATAACTAATAAATATATTTTACTTATTGATGAAAAGTTATGTCATCTTTTTTATAGCTGGATGTTCTAGACGATTTCCCACACCATTTAATTGAACAGGAACTCATAATTGTTATTTTATTAGCGCAGAATTTTTTTAAAAGTTATCAAATAAAAGCGTGTGCAGAACTGCAGAGATCTAACAACTGGTCAAAACTAATATATATATAATAACACTCATATTGCCGTCTAATATAAGTGCAATTTCATATGTAAGTCGTGAGCCAGAGTCGTCCGTATGAGCAGTCAAGAGGCATTATACTCATTGGTCAGACCATATCAAGAAATATACAGCATTCATGGTGAACCCTGCCGTGAAAAGAGCCGAAGACAGAGTGGCCTGAAAGCCGTCAGAGAGTCCGTTAAAGCTTTCTAGGGTAGGCACGACCTTCAGTAATAAAGAACTCGAATGAGAAGAGAAGAAGAAAGTTTATGAGATAGTAATACTCTTTCCGTATGGGCACGCTCAGCGCCATTTTATTATATCTTTGTCTCTTTTCTTTTGCCTTTTGTTTGTTTGCTGTTGTGTTGTATCTGTGTTGAATAATTGTTTTCTATTCTATTCCATTTGAATTTGTGAACTCGAATAGATCGATAACTAGTATTCGTAGTTTTGCTTTAAATCTTCGTCTATCAACATAATTTTGTTATTCTTCTAAATTCCCAAGTTTTGACATTATTGGTATCTTGGACCTTTTCTCGTATCAAGAACCATACAGTTAAATAAATATGTGTTTCTATTTGAAGCTGTCTTGGATCTATGCACTAGTGGGGCGTGCCCAAGTTGTTGGTAACAGACTCCTAGATTATCAAATTTTTAACAATTTACCTTGTAAATATTAGGTTAAATTTGATACACACGCATATGGTAAACTCATAGACATAGATAATTATAGAAAGTAGACCTCCTGACTGAGTTTCGATCATGGGGGCCAGACTCTAAGGTGACTAGACATCTTTTTTTTTTTTGGGATTGGATAATCCTCCAATGACTTCTCTCGCTCTGGGTGGAGCGGGAGGGCGTGCCAGACTTTTACTGACTAAAACCCACTCCTGTTCCTTCAGTTGCTTGAGTGCCAAGAGCCGCGGGCACTCTATTTCGATAATTTAAGATTTATCCGCGACCCCAGGCGACTAGACATCTACGTAAGAAATATTACAGTACACAAATGTATGCGCAAAATCTCAAATCAGGTTCAAAAAAAATCGCCTAGTCAAGCGACGATCACCAACCCAACTTTACTGACGTCACAAAACCCGTATACTTCCCGGTATTACGTCAGTAATATTTTCTTCATATAACGCGTATTTTCCCAACTAAAAATGACTTGAGGATAATGCCAAAGCTCTCGATATTTACTTTTAATCCGTTTTTCCACATCAGTCCAGTCTCTTCCCAACATAGATGAGATAAGCTTCCAGTCTGCCTGGATACAGCTGAGTATTTTACATGAAGCCTATCTGACTTCCACAACCCAGTAACTGGGTATCAAAATACCACATGGTAAGACTATGGTAATTTTTTCTTTTTTCTGTCTACCGTAACGACTGTCAAATATAGAACCAGTACATGCTATCCGAGACATGGAGGAGACTCGGTATGTAATGGATTCTCACCCGTCCACGGACCGACCTCAGGAAACGTTTCGCGTCCGCTGCTCAATAGTTTTTCCACGTGACACACATAATAATGACTTGCAATTTTTTGCAAAGATGAGTTTAATACAATACGGGCTTTATCTACAAGCTTTTAAAATTAATCATGATATTTTCCCATAATGTTATATGATTCAATAGTCGGGCAGTGCGGGTAATAATTATGGAAATCGATTAAAATCGTGACAATGTTTATCTTTGCGTATTTATTTGCAGTACTGTTTGTTACACGACTTTGTTATTAAGTTTTATTTATTCACTTGTTTTAGTCATTGTTTTATTTTTAATCCTAGTAAGTGCAATGGCTAGGTCAATAGGGTCCCTTTAGGGATGTGCCGAACAGGCGTTGTACAGAGTGGGTTTCAGGGTGGAAGAGGTCACGGGCCCCCTCCATGTCATTGTGCTGATAACTAAAATGGTTTTAGCGAGGTAAAAAGCCAACACTCCCAGTTTTCTTTTCCATAAGTCCAAGCGCCTTTAGAAGTTTTCCCACGGACAACAAAAATAGAAGGTTAATAGGTTCATAATATGTACTAAGTTCTTATAACGGGCGTCGTACCTATAACCAGACGCGATGGCAGCAGCGATCAAACGTAAGCGTGCTGCCTCGCTGCTGCAGAGGGTCCGGGGCAGCTCGAACAGTCTCCTGAGTGTCATTGCGGGGAAATTTGATTGCCCCCTCGTCACTTATTTGTCCAATTCATGTATACATACTAACATAGTTATTAAGGATTTGTTTACTAACAAATTATGGAATTCCTGAAATAAAATGTTTATTATTATTATGAAGTTGCTGTTCAGTTTGTTGCACCACTTATTCTTCACAGCTAAAACACTAGGAAGTGGTGACGGGGGTCGTTTTTGGGGGACTGTCGTTATGTAGAACTTTGACGTTCAAACAGTGTTGGCTCTCAGCCTAATTTGAATAAAATGACTTTAGATTTTTTAGATCTAAGCTATTATGAACTCCGTCGTTTCACCATAGACCTTAAAAGAAGAGCTGAAATAAAAAAAAAAATGATATTTAATCATTTTTTTTCTAAAAATTTAATTAACAAAATAATACGAGAAGGAAAAACTTTCGACCCCTTTTTACGAAAATAACGCAGACGGAGGAGCATGAAATTTGGCACAGTTAAAGTTTATATGGAGAAGAAGTGCAGAAAGCTAATATTTTTATATAATATGCATGAGAAATAAATTAAATTAAGTATTAAAAAAACACACTACCATGCCTTTGAGACGTATATACTATTTTATGGTTCACAGTCATGTCAAGTCATGCCATGTCAGGTTTATGGATATAGTCTTTGACAATAGAACCCTAATAACGGTCGAACTTAAAATTGTATTGCGCTGACATAATATACAACGTTGATGTGACAGAGGGGCATTAAATTAAACTACGTATACTATACGTGTTTAGTATTAATTCGATACGGTATAAAAATAAAAATAATAATAAATGAGGTTTTTTTTTTTTCAAACAAACTAAATAGCTTACAATTCAGAGTAAAACGCAACCACCCTTTATACCATACTTTATACCCATTATCCTTGTTTGCATTGCCATCTTATAGCGAAAATGTACTTGTGACTTGCGTGAGAACGGCAACAACGCGTCGTATCGTAGGTTATATTCAGATTTATCGTTTTAAGGTGCATGACCTGTGCGTATAGACATAATCAGCTGTTAGGAAAGATACATCGTGTTCAAACGAGGCCAAAACTTAAAAAATCGTTTGTGACTAAACTACTGCTCCGATTTAATTGATTTTTGGTACAGAGCTTGAAAATAGTACCTAGTATAGGCAGTTTAAAGGAAAGCCCCTCTGTCGTATCAACTTTGTATAGCACACCACATAATTACATAGCATTAAGAGCATTAACTTATCTTACTAAAGTGTAAAAAGCGACCTTCTGTACAAACATTACTGTCTACCTTCTAAGCGACTGAACACTGTCTCCCAAGATACAGGTTTCTGGCCTAGTTTGGGAATCAGTATCAGTAATATTGTAGTACATATCCAAAGACTGTGCCTATTTTAATACAAATGGATGTAATTTCTGTGTCAATAAACAATTTTTATTTTATTTTTTATTTTTTTGTAATGAGGTCGAAATTCGACCTATGGGCGACCACTACTTTATTTTAATACACAAAGGTTGTGTTTCAATGTTTTGTTATTAGATTTTGGACTATAATCCCCTTCTATGTATACTTACTATAGATATAGCATCCATGTGTTGTTATGTACCTACTAAGAATATGACTTCCGCTTCCGTACCCTTGGTATCACAAGGCCGCTAAAAGTCACGCGAAGATGGGCACCAGTTTCAAATTGAAAGAAAACATAACATACTCGTATTATCATACCAGAGATGCACCTATACAGCCCTATTAGTTCACCCCAGTAGTTTAGAAGATAAACAGGGGAATGGTAAATTTTCATCTAATTATTTTAAGTAACATTTAAAGTATTTATTATAAATATAAGAAAAAAATACACTCAAAATTTGTTCTTTCTTTGCATGTTTTACCCGGTGTAGTGTAAAAACGTTATTTAAAAAAATATATATATATTTGCACCCCAGAAGTGACCTCCTATTCCAAATTCATTTATTCCGAGTTTGGATCATAGAAATTCATGTGTGTAACAAATTTCAGCTGAATCAGTCCACTAGATTCGGAGCAAATTGGCTGTGACAGACGAACAGACAGTCACACGAGCGATCTTATAAGGGTTCTGTTTTTACATTCGGACATTCCTTCCGTTCCATTTGTGCAAAGAACTTTAATTTCGGAAGTCGATGTTTCTGGTTTTGTTTCTTCGTTTTTATTGACACCGACTTCCGAAATTAAATTTATTTTGCACTTTTTTTGGAAGTCGGTTCTATTCTTTTGTAAAAAAGTTTTTATTTTTCACTTTTTAGTTGTGGTTCTTCATTAAATTGTGTTAACACTACATAGACATACTCGTAATCATAACATGATCGCAGCAATCGCAGTTGATTAGCTGTAATTTTTTAAAGAGTTCCGTTGTCTGTCTCCGAAACTCATCATCAGATCTATATGAAATTTAAATGGGATGGTCCCATTTAAATTTCGGAATAAATTTATTTAGAACAAAAAAAGAATTATGCAAATTCGTCTATACAGGGTGTAACGGACGGTCATATTTTAAGACCTGCATCTGCCCATCAATATGAACAACTTTATTCAAGAAAACAAGAGGAACTTCTCAAAAAAAAATTTACCTCCCATACAAATATTGATCAGCTGATGATAACTTTGTATGGAAAGTCGATTTTTTTTTTGGAAATTCTAAATTTTTCTTAGACAGTTGTTCAGATCCATGGGCAGAACTGGTTCTTAAAATACGACCACACATTTCCGTTACACCCTGTATATGACGGAGTTATCCGAACAAACATTTAAAAAAAAAACATACGAATTCATAACCTCCTCCTTTTTGTAGTCGGTTAAAAATGCAACTTGAATAAACACAGCATATCAACGACTCGATACCGAGTATCTAAACGAGCCAATGACCGCTACCTTCAATAGTCGCCGACAATTTGCATACTAATCGGGCAGCAGCAGACTATCTGACTACCTCTACAACGTTATATTCTGTAATAACCCCCTGTGCCTGATCGTAGGGGCAACAGTTTCCGCTATAAGTAGTGTGTTCAATCCCGGTGTCCTTCACCACACAATCCTCACCTTTAAAAACTTAATGAAAAGAAATTTTGAACACGCAGAAAAATAGTCATAAATAGTCACCAAGGTTAAAAAATAGTCGCATTATGATTCCGAAGTTATAACTATATAATGGTGAGGATTGTGGGGTGAAGGTCTCCACACAATCCTCACCTCAGTGCCAGCAAACGGCTGGGTGTATCGACGAGGTTTCAATTCCAAAAAATAGTCGTAACGCCATAGCGTTACGTTATTTTCGAGATTTGGCATACCAAATCTCGAAAATAGTCATTATGGGTGTTTACGGACAACCAGCGCCATCTAGCGGACAAAGCCAGCGACAACATCACAGGCGAGGACGACGTAGCCGCGCGCGCGCGGGAGGGGACGCACCGTGGGCCCCAACCCGATTTAATTTAAAAAACGGTTCAACGGTTCAATCCAAAAACTAACGGCGAACGAGTACGTCTATATTATAAGTAAAAATTGTAGAACGATAATTAAAACCAAAGTATCCATCATCAAGTCTTTTCATCATCACATCCTCAACACGACGAATGATCACCTCCTGCACATAATTTGATCCTACGAGCCGGAAAAATCAAAGCGAGCTGGAGTGAAGCGGACCTACAACTTCTACGAAATTCGAGCAACGGAGAGAAGATTCGAGAGAAGATTCACCATCTGCAGTTAATGTGTTCGTAGTAAGTGTGCATCTACCTACGTCGCGGTCAGAGCATACATCGGTGTAATAAAACCGTAAGTACTTGATTTTGTTTCTCGCAACCACCACAATGACGAAAAAGAGGCATTCGCTTGCAGACACAGAAAGTATTGATGATATTATTCGTGATTTAGTGAAAAAACGCGGTTCTTTGAAAGGCAAATTTACGTTGTTTTCAAAATTCGTTCAATCATTAGACGGTTCCAATCCAACGGAAATTCAGAAAACCGAATTAAAAGAGCGCTTGCAAAAGGTGGAACAGTTGTTTGATCAGTTTTGTAGCACCCAAGATGAAATAGACTCGTACGTTGCAGGTAGTCAGATAGATAAAGAGTTGCAAGAAAGGGAGTGCTTTGAAAATCAATATTATGCTATTGTGGCCAAGTCTAAGTGTATTCTTAAAGATAATTCGATAGTTCAAAGCGATAACAGTAATTGTAAAACACACACACAAGGTATCAAACTACCTACAATTACTTTACCGAACTTCGACGGTTCTTATGATCAATGGCTTGAGTTCCGAGATACATTTTTATCACTCGTGCATAATAGTAATACTCTCGATAATATTCAGAAATTTCACTATTTGCGATCCGTTCTATCAGGTAATGCACTACAGGTTATTAAAGCTTTGGAATTTTCCGCACAAAATTACATCGTTGCTTGGGATTTATTGGAAAATAGATACAACAACAGTCGTTTGCTTATTCATAATCACGTTAAAGCGTTATTTACTGTTCAGGCAATAAATAAAGAGTCAGCTTCTCAAGTACGTAAACTAATGGATACTATTTGGCGTAATCTTTGCGCATTAAAAACGTTAGACGAACCCACTGACACATGGGATACGTTAATTATTTATATTATCGTAACAAAATTAGACTCGTCGACCGAGCGCGAATGGGAACTTTTCAAAGGTACCCTCACAAATACGTCTCCCAATAAAAAAACGTCGTTGTCTGACTTAATGAACTTTCTTAAGGATCGCGCAGATTTTTTAGAAACGGTAAAACCTTCTCATGGTAAACAAATAGAAAGTACTCAGAACAATCACACGAAAAGTTCGCCGTCAATAAAAACACATAGTCATGTTTCGACTCAAAAACATGGCAAGAAGTCGGCTAATCACACAAAGTCGCCGCGATATAAGTGCACTATGTGCAGCTCTAATCATCCTCTGTATGCGTGCGATGAGTTTCTTATTTTATCACCCAAAGATAAGTTGAAGTTTATCGAAGACAAGAATCTTTGCCGTAACTGTTTACGTGACGGCCACGCAATAACTGATTGTTGGTTTGGGCCGTGCAGGCACTGCAATAGAAAGCATAATTCATTAATACACAGTGAGTTCGTTGACGCTAACGAATCGTCTACTGTTTCACACACAGCACAAATAGTGGTTCCAAAGTCCACTAACGGAATCACCGCATCTCACACGTCTCACACGCCTTACAAAGTCAATAATATTGATACGCGCTATTTTAATGATCAAGTATTATTATCAACTGCACTAGTGGAGATTGCGGATTCCAAAAATAATTATCACACTACCCGCGTTCTTCTGGATAACGGAAGCCAGCACTGTTTTATTTCCGAAAAACTTTGCAAAACCCTTAACATTCCAACGATACAGTCCACTATTCAAGTCATCGGTGTAGGGAACACCGTGACACAATCCACACAATTATGTAATGTAAATATACGATCCAAAACAAGCTCATACAATACACACATTAATTGCTTAGTTTTGTATCAAATCACCGCACAATTGCCATCACTGAGCATTAATCATAATATAGAAATTCCCAACAACATACAGCTGGCTGATCCTGACTTTCATTCGAGTGATGAAATTAATCTATTAATAGGTGCCGACAAGTTCTGGGATCTGCTAACTGAGGGTCTAATACGTTTGCCTAAAGGTCCTTATTTGCAGAACACAAAGCTTGGTTGGATTATCTCAGGTTCAGTTCAAAACCAAATTAATTTAAAAACCACTCGAACGCAATGTAATTTCACGCAAGCATTAGATGTGGAACTTAAACGTTTTTGGGAACTTGAAGAAATTATTTGTAATAAACCAAATTTCACAAAAGAAGAACTCGCATGCGAAAATTTATTTAAAGACACCACTTTACGTGACAATAAAGGTCGCTTTTCCGTGCGCATTCCTTTAAAAGAATCAGCTGACGAGCTGCGCGACACATTTACGATGGCCGAAAACAGGTTTTTAGCACTCGAACGTAAGTTGAACCGGAGCACGCCTAGTTATAAACAGATGTATTGCAATTTTATGAAAGAATATTTAAGTCTAGGACACATGAGCCGTATAACTGAATTTTCGCCGCCGTACTATTTCTTACCACATCACGGGGTCTACAGAGAACATAGTTCGACTACAAAACTTAGGGTCGTGTTCGATGCAAGTGCCAAGTCCGCGTCCGGGAAGTCTTTAAATGACATACAGCTTATCGGTCCGACCTTACAGAATGACATATTTGCTATTCTACTACGTTTTCGGCAATTTAAATTTGTCGCATGTGCCGACATCGAAAAGATGTATCGCCAGATATTAGTGCAATCAGATCAAAGACGATTACAATTAATTCTTTGGAGGGAGAAGCCGTCTGATCCCCTTGGCATATATCAGCTAAATACCGTCACCTACGGGACGGCATCCGCGCCTTATTTGAGTATACGGTGCCTTAAGCAACTCGCAATGGAATGCGATGATGACGTCATAGCGCAAATCATTAGTGACGATTTTTATGTCGACGATTTAATTACGGGAAATCAAGATTATCAAAAATTATTAGAGATATGTAGTAGTGTCTCTAAAGTCCTATAATCGGCTTGTTTTCCGCTGAGGAAGTGGATCTTTAATGCAACGCCTTCCCCAACCCAAATTGAGTCTAGTTGTAAAGAATTATCGCTAGGAGAATCGTGTCACACAAAAACTTTAGGATTGGGATGGTTTAACATTTCAGATGAATTGCATTTTACTACTCATTGTGAACACAACATTACCGATGCTAGTAAGCGCAGTATTCTTTCCACTATAGCTCAAATATATGATCCTCTAGGTCTACTCACCCCTGTGATAGTGATTGCAAAAATCATACTTCAGAGATTATGGTTAGCTAAGATAGGATGGGATGACTCAGTGCCTAAGCCGATTTTATTAGATTGGCAGAATTTCATCCGTCAATTAAATTGTTTACAACATTTACGCATACCTCGTTACGTGATAGGAGATAACGCGCACACAGTTGAACTACACATTTTTTGTGATGCGTCACAAGACGCGTACGGTGCATGTGCGTATTTACGTAGTTATACAGATACAATTGTAACAGCGCGTTTGTTATGTGCGAAGAGTAAAGTGGCACCGGTAAAACCGGTTTCCATTCCGCGCTTAGAATTATGCGGTGCGGTAGTAGGTGCTAGACTTTACAAAAAGATAATTGGTTCGTTACGATTGACGTTTAATAATGTGTATTTCTGGTCAGATTCTACCGTAGTGTTAGGATGGCTTAAGATGCCACCGAACCAGCTGAAACCGTTCGTACAAAACCGTGTAGTAGAAGTTAACGAACTAACGGGTGATAAAGCGTGGTTTCATGTTAGTGGTAAACAGAACCCAGCTGATTTGCTATCGCGCGGCTTGCAATTGGATATGTTAACATCAGCTGATCTGTGGTGGAAAGGACCGCCATTCTTACACGTTCAGGGAATGGATGGTAAGCACAATAACAATTATAATATTAACTATGACGAATTACCAGAATTAAAACCCACAAAATCCGCATTAGTGAATCAAACAAAACCAATGTTCTTTCATTTCGAAAACTTTTCTAATTTCAACCGTATGATACGAGTTATGGCCTATATTCTACGCTTTACGAATAATAGCCGACATAAAATAAAATCACAGCGCCTCGTAGATAATCTGTCGGTTGATGAATTGAATACTTCAACAATAATTTTAACGCGTATCGCACAACGAGCATCTTTTCCAATAATTTATGAAAGTTTAATAAAAAAACAACCTTCAAAATTCCCTCGTAATATTTCTAATTTGAACATAATTTTAGATGAGCACAATATAATCCGAGTAGGAGGTAGATTAGAAAACTCCGAATCATTTCCATATGACAAAAAGCATCCTGTGTTGTTATGCGGACGACATAGATTCACCCGTCTTTTATTTGAGTATAAACACAAGGAATTATTACACGCGGGGCCCCAATTGTTACTAGCAACTATAAGAGAAACTTGGTGGCCACTTAGAGGGCGGAACTTGGCTAAACATGTAGTGCATACCTGTGTAAAATGTGTTCGCATGAAAGCTAAACCTCTAAATATTCAGATGGGTAATTTACCACCCGAAAGATTGCAACCCGGGTACCCTTTCATGTATTGCGGCGTCGACTACGGAGGACCATTGTTTATGTTGAACCGTTCAGGAAGGGGGGCAAAGTTAATAAAATGCTATATCTGTTTGTTTGTGTGTTTTGCAACGCGTGCTGTACACCTAGAGCTGGTTACTAACCTCACAACTGAAGCATACTTGTTAGCACTAAAGCGCTTCATTTCCAGACGAGGTAAACCTTTGCAAATCTACTCAGACAACGGTACAACATTTGTAGGGGCGCTAAAAGAATTTGCAAAATTTTTAGTAGATAAAGAGAGTGATATTCGTGATTATACTGCTAATAACTTAATTAAATTTACATTTATTCCGCCTTATTCGCCTCATTTTGGTGGTTTGTGGGAGGCAGGTATCAAGTCCTGTAAATTTCATTTAATTCGTGTCGTAGGTAATGCACACTTGACTTACGAGGAATTAAGTACTGTATTGGCACAAATCGAGGCTGTCCTCAACTCCCGACCCATGTTTCCTTTGTCATCCGATGCCTCCGACCTTCTTCCGCTAACACCTGCTCATTTCCTGATTGGCCGACCACTCAACGCACCCGTCAGTCAAGATTTTACCGCAACGGCTCCGCAGCGTCTCCGTCGCTACGACCGTGTTGAGCAGATGCGCCAGAACTTTTGGAGTAGATGGTCCAAGGAATATGTTTCTGAACTCCAGAAAAGAACGAAATGGCAGACCAGCAGAGACACTATTGTTCCAGACACCCTTGTGCTCGTGAAGGAAGACAACCTGCCTCCTCTTAAGTGGCGTCTAGGCCGAGTTCTACAGACATTTCCGGGGAAAGATGACATAGCTCGCGTTGCAAGCATAAGAACGGCGACGGGCACAATCAAGCGCTCCTTCTCAAAGATATGCCCACTCCCGCTTCCTGACGACGACAACACAATGACATCTGCTTCTTTGGAACCAGGAGCTTCCAAGGCCGGGGGCATGTTTACGGACAACCAGCGCCATCTAGCGGACAAAGCCAGCGACAACATCACAGGCGAGGACGACGTAGCCGCGCGCGCGCGGGAGGGGACGCACCGTGGGCCCCAACCCGATTTAATTTAAAAAACGGTTCAACGGTTCAATCCAAAAACTAACGGCGAACGAGTACGTCTATATTATAAGTAAAAATTGTAGAACGATAATTAAAACCAAAGTATCCATCATCAAGTCTTTTCATCATCACATCCTCAACACGACGAATGATCACCTCCTGCACAATGGGATTCCAGAGATATAAAGGTGTTTGTACTCAAGATTTATTTTCATTAAGTTTTCAAAGGTGAGGATTGTGTGGTGAAGGACACCAATCCCTAGCCCCCGACTTATGGTAGCAGTAGGAACTGTGGGGTTTTAGTGGGTAGGAGTCCGACATAAGCCCCTGTTTACCCAGATGGAGGGTATTCATGAGGATTCCCCTAAAAAATAGAAAATTATACAAATCGACTCTTAATAACAAAAAAAAATGTATAAAGCATTAGGCGACATCGCAGCAAACCTAGACAAAGATCGAGAGACGAACTTGATCCCTACTGAAGGGATTGACCTTCTAAGAGCAGAAAGTGTTTGGATAAGGGAGAGAGAGATGTTTGCCTAGCAGTGAGAAAATACAGGCTAAATAGATATGCAAGCAAGTGCTAAATGAAGTCATCATCATTCTCCTGCCCTTATCCCAATTTATTTGGGGTCGGCGCAACATGTCTTTTTCTTCCACACTCCTCTATCAGTCATCTCTATATTCACCCCCATTTTACCCATATCCTCTTTCACACAGCCCAACCATCATTTCTTTGGCCTTCCCCTACTCTTATAGCGATCCACATCCATACACAAGTGTTAAAATGAAGTCATCATCATCATCATCATCATTTCAGCCGAAAAACGTCCTCTGCTGGACATAGGCCTCCCCCAAGTGTCGCCACAATGAACGGTCCTGTGCGTCTCGCATCCATCGGCTACCCGCGACTCTCACCAGGTCGATGGTCCACCTTGTTGGAGGCCTTCCAACGCTACGCCTTCCGGTACGCGGTCGCCACTCTAGAACTTTTCGGCCCCATCGACCGTCTGTTCTGCGAGCAATGTGCCCTGTCCAATGCTAAATGAAGTACCTAATTTAAACTAAAGCTTAATATAAACTAAGTGACTTAGCGACTTTTATGTATTCTGTGCTTAAGCTCAGTTTCTGGAACGAAAGTTTACGCGGTAGCAGCTATAATTGATTGGATCGATTTGCGACAGCCAATCACATCACTAGACTAGCGTTTCATTTATGACACATCGATAATTCCTTTTCAGAAATCAGGTATTTTCCACGGATAAACGTTGGATTGTTAAGGTAGGTTCACTATTAATTGGCCAATTAAGTATAATAAAATAATGTATTGACTAAAACCACAGAATAACAATAAATCTTTATAAGGTAAATAAATAAAAATAAAAAAAACTTTAATGACACATGAATAACATCAGTATTAAAATAGGCACTGTCTTAGGATATAATACTACAATATTACTGATACTAATTCCCCAAACTAGGCTAGAAACTTGTATCTTGGGAAGATACAGCTAGGTTGAAGATGAATAGGTATTATCAATTCGTAGATCAATGAACGTGACTCAGTATTACAATTAACATTTTATCACATGATTGCAGCTGTGACTTTTTACTGGAAAAACAATTATTTTTTTAACGTCAATCGACTAGTAATCCTATCGCGTGGAAGATTTCTGTGGTCGTAAAAAGTATGGCCTATACTAGAAATAAGCAAAATTAATCTGTGGTGTGGTGGTAACTGCGACAAGCAACATAACAGTTGTGTGTAAGAATCCGTGTAAAATAATATATTGAACCGAAAAGGGAATCTGCTTTGTTGAGAGAAAATTAGTGTTTTTCGATTTTTTTTTATGAGTTAGGCTCGCGTTTGACCACTATCTTACCTGAGCCTTTAGACAAAATACTTTTCTGTTAACGTTAACGCTAACGCTTCGTGCAAAATGTATGGCAACGACATTACTGGGCGTGAGTCACGTGACAGTTCTCTACGTAGTTAACGTCCTTGCCATACATTTTGCACGAAGCATTAGCGTTAGCGCTATTATAAAAGTTATTTGGCTAAGGGGGCTGATGGCACACTTCCCTGAAAGACGCTAGTGTTATTTATCTGTGCTAGAAGTATGCTATTTACTTAAAGGTTGTAGCTATCAGGAATCACATTTTTTTTTTATGTTTGATAGGCTCGCGTTTGACCACTATCTCACCTGATGGTAAGCGATGATGCGGTCGAAGATGGAGCACGCTTGCCTAGAAGTAACCTATTCACTCTTGACTTAAAGACGCCCAGGTTGTATCTTACAGGAAACACAGACTCCGGTAGAGAATTCCACTCTCTAGCTGTACGTGCAATGAACGTTTTCTCAAAACGCTTTGTGCGTATGGATGGGATGTCCACCATGAACCGGTGGCACTTCGCCGTACGTCTTGTGGTCCTTAGATGAAACGGGCTTGGCGGAATCAAATCATGCAATTCCGTCGCACACTCCCCAAAATGTAATCGATAGAAAACCGACAGGCTAGCAACTCGGCGTCTATGTTCAAGACTTTGGAGTTTTGACTCAACGAGTCTATCATTGCCGATGATCCTCTTGGCTCGTTTCTCAATTGACTCAAGGGCATCAAGCTGGTATCTTGCACATTTTTATAGAAAGTGTGATATTATGTTATTGGGGTGCCAGCACAGCAACGAAGCACTCGTACTTAAATATTTGTAAAAAAAAATCGTTTCACCTATATTACTATGCGTGCCGGATGCAGGGTTAATGGTGTTAGTTGCAACAATATCAGCTATGCGGATGACATGGTGCTGCTGGGCCCGTCGCCTGGAGCGATCGTGGTGTGAGACCGTCGTTGCTGCACATGGACTGGTTTATAATGCCAAAACGTGTGAATGCATGAGCTTTGGGGTTAATGCAGGATGCTATTGTGAGTATCTCTTATTCTAAGAGGCACTCACAATAGCATCCTGAAGCCCAGTCTAAAGCTCAGGAGCGAGGGCGTTTTCTTGCGGATGATGGCATGAAACCCGTCGGTATAGGTTACCGCGAACAATTCCGAAGCGCTGCATAAACGGGCAATCACAACAGCATTCCAAAAACATTATTGAATTGGACGCGCAGAACATCCAGCGATTTTATCGAGTAGTTGACCCAAAGATTACCGGTGTAAAAACTCTGACAATAAGCTTTAAAAAGTGTTATATTTACTTGGCCAGTACACTGAGCAAATCTTCATGCCAACATATTAGCCCTAACCGCCAGAGCCCTACGCTCTCGTTCAATGTCAACATGGTCACTGAGGTCGTCGGTAAGAAAATGCCCAAGTATTTAAACTTTCTCACTCTACGTATTGACGTACCGTTTATTGAAAGTTCGTGTGAACTTCCTTGGTACTTACCAGCAACCCCAAAGCTCATGCATTCACACGTTTTGGCATTATAAACCAGTCCATGTGCAGCAACGACGGTCTCACACCACGATCGCTCCAGGCGACGGGCCCAGCAGCACCATGTCATCCGCATAGCTGATATTGTTGCAACTAACACCATTAACCCTGCATCCGGCACGCATAGTAATATAGGTGAAACGATTTTTTTTTACAAATATTTAAGTACGAGTGCTTCGTTGCTGTGCTGGCACCCCAATAACATAATATCACACTTTCTATAAAAATGTTGACTTAAAGACGCCCAGGTTGTATCTTACAGGAAACACAGACTCCGGTAGAGAATTCCACTCTCTAGCTGTACGTGCAATGAACGTTTTCTCAAAACGCTTTGTGCGTATGGATGGGATGTCCACCATGAACCTGTGGCACTTCGCCGTACGTCTTGTGGTCCTTAGATGAAACGGGCTTGGCGGAATCAAATCATGCAATTCCGTCGCACACTCCCCAAAATGTAATCGATAGAAAACCGACAGGCTAGCAACTCGGCGTCTATGTTCAAGACTTTGGAGTTTTGACTCAACGAGTCTATCATTGCCGATGATCCTCTTGGCTCGTTTCTCAATTGACTCAAGGGCATCAAGCTGGTATCTTGCACATTTTTATAGAAAGTGTGATATTATGTTATTGGGGTGCCAGCACAGCAACGAAGCACTCGTACTTAAATATTTGTAAAAAAAAATCGTTTCACCTATATTACTATGCGTGCCAGATGCAGGGTTAATGGTGTTAGTTGCAACAATATCAGCTATGCGGATGACATGGTGCTGCTGGGCCCGTCGCCTGGAGCGATCGTGGTGTGAGACCGTCGTTGCTGCACATGGACTGGTTTATAATGCCAAAACGTGTGAATGCATGAGCTTTGGGGTTGCTGGTAAGTACCAAGGAAGTTCACACGAACTTTCAATAAACGGTACGTCAATACGTAGAGTGAGAAAGTTTAAATACTTGGGCATTTTCTTACCGACGACCTCAGTGACCATGTTGACATTGAACGAGAGCGTAGGGCTCTGGCGGTTAGGGCTAATATGTTGGCATGAAGATTTGCTCAGTGTACTGGCCAAGTAAATATAACACTTTTTAAAGCTTATTGTCAGAGTTTTTACACCGGTAATCTTTGGGTCAACTACTCGATAAAATCGCTGGATGTTCTGCACGTCCAATTCAATAATGTTTTTGGAATGCTGTTGTGATTGCCCGTTTATGCAGCGCTTCGGAATTGTTCGCGGTAACCTATACCGACGGGTTTCATGCCATCATCCGCAAGAAAACGCCCTCGCTCCTGAGCTTTAGACTGGGCTTCAGGATGCTATTGTGAGTGCCTCTTAGAATAAGAGATACTCACAATAGCATCCTGCATTAACCCCAAAGCTCATGCATTCACACGTTTTGGCATTATAAACCAGTCCATGTGCAGCAACGACGGTCTCACACCACGATCGCTCCAGGCGACGGGCCCAGCAGCACCATGTCATCCGCATAGCTGATATTGTTGCAACTAACACCATTAACCCTGCATCCGGCACGCATAGTAATATAGATGAAACGATTTTTTTTTACAAATATTTAAGTACGAGTGCTTCGTTGCTGTGCTGGCACCCCAATAACATAATATCACACTTTCTATAAAAATGTGCAAGATACCAGCTTGATGCCCTTGAGTCAATTGAGAAACGAGCCAAGAGGATCATCGGCAATGATAGACTCGTTGAGTCAAAACTCCAAAGTCTTGAACATAGACGCCGAGTTGCTAGCCTGTCGGTTTTCTATCGATTACATTTTGGGGAGTGTGCGACGGAATTGCATGATTTGATTCCGCCAAGCCCGTTTCATCTAAGGACCACAAGACGTACGGCGAAGTGCCACCGGTTCATGGTGGACATCCCATCCATACGCACAAAGCGTTTTGAGAAAACGTTCATTGCACGTACAGCTAGAGAGTGGAATTCTCTACCGGAGTCTGTGTTTCCTGTAAGATACAACCTGGGCGTCTTTAAGTCAAGAGTGAATAGGTTACTTCTAGGCAAGCGTGCTCCATCTTCGACCGCATCATCGCTTACCATCAGGTGAGATAGTGGTCAAACGCGAGCCTATCAAACATAAAAAAAAAAAAAATGTGATTCCTGATAGCTACAACCTTTAAGTAAATAGCATACTTCTAGCACAGATAAATAACACTAGCGCCTTTCAGGGAAGTGTGCCATCAGCCCCCTTAGCCAAATAACTTTTATAATAGCGCTAACGCTAATGCTTCGTGCAAAATGTATGGCAAGGACGTTAACTACGTAGAGAACTGTCACGTGACTCACGCCCAGTAATGTCGTTGCCATACATTTTGCACGAAGCGTTAGCGTTAACGTTAACAGAAAAGTATTTTGTCTAAAGGCTCAGGTAAGATAGTGGTCAAACGCGAGCCTAACTCATAAAAAAAAAATCGAAAAACACTAATTTTCTCTCAACAAAGCAGATTTCCTTTTCGGTTCAATATATTATTTTACACGGATTCTTACACACAACTGTTATGTTGCTTGTCGCAGTTACCACCACACGTTCTGCGCGTCCAATTCAATAATGTTTTTGGAATGCTGTTGTGATTGCCCGTTTATGCAGCGCTTCGGAATTGTTCGCGGTAACCTATACCGACGGGTTTCATGCCATCATCCGCAAGAAAACGCCCTCGCTCCTGAGCTTTAGACTGGGCTTCAGGATGCTATTGTGAGTGCCTCTTAGAATAAGAGATACTCACAATAGCATCCTGCATTAACCCCAAAGCTCATGCATTCACACGTTTTGGCATTATAAACCAGTCCATGTGCAGCAACGACGGTCTCACACCACGATCGCTCCAGGCGACGGGCCCAGCAGCACCATGTCATCCGCATAGCTGATATTGTTGCAACTAACACCATTAACCCTGCATCCGGCACGCATAGTAATATAGGTGGCACTCACAATAGCATCCTGAAGGCCGTGGCAGCCGATATTTCCTCCAACATAGTAAGGAAATTTGTGAGAAGACTTATACTATAGTATTTCGTTACTGTAGTTGATGGGTGCTCTTCTCATTAATTTGTCTTTAGTCATGTTTTGACTGGCCTGTTGGTCTAGTGGTTAGTGACCCTGACTGCTATGCCGGAGGTCGTGGGTTCGATTCCCACCCAGGACAAATGTTTGTGTAATGAGCACGATCATTTGTTCTGTGTCTGGGTGTAATTTATCTATAATATTTATGTATTTAGAAATATATAAGTATGTTTATTAGTTGTCTAGTACCCATAACACAAGCTCTGCTTAGCTTGGGACTAGATGGCGTTGTGTGATAGTTGTGGAATATTATTATTATTATTATTATTACATGTTATTAGCAATAATGTTTAAGTGCAAACCTGTTACTAACAATTTGTGGATCTCTTAGTTGTCCGAAATATTTAAAATGATTTTATTTATTTGTTACAATACTGCGCCACTGCTGGACAAAGGCTTTAACAAGGCAAGTCGTACCAGGAACTCTTCTCCTGTGCTTCCTCAATTGTATATCATGTTCAATTATCTCCATAAAATTATTAAACTTGCCCACAATTGAGTTTTATTATAACCAGTAAATTTGCTGCCACTTAGAGGATTCTGGAATCGCGTTAGAAAATAGAAGCCTGTTTTAGATGTAATCTTTTCAACCACTGATCTGAGTAATTTAATAGAAGAGGAAGTATCTGAAAGGAATACTAAAAATATCTTGTAGGTACCTATTTAATGTCATAGAATGTAAATGAGCTTTGATGCTGGCCTAATTTCCGTATTAACTAACATTTGCATTCTAATCTCGGTGATAAGCCAAAATACCTCTAATTACCCTACAGTTAGACAAGTTCTGGCGACATTTGAGTGTCGCTGATATGACATACTGACTTGAATTTGAGCGTTTTGTTATTTTGAGAATTGGCCTGTAGTCGTCCTATAATCGACCTGTTTTTTTTTAATTACGTAGTAACAAGGTCGCTCCAAAAGCGGAATTACAGACGTTGACAGCCCATATATATAATTCCGCGCCAGCCCAGAAAGCCGTGGAGAGATGACTTGGACGCACACCACTAAAGCTGGTTTGTGGTGGCGGAACAAAAGATTATCTGGATTGTATGGAATAAGTGGACTTCTGCTAGCACTGGGACACTGTAGACTAATATTAAAAAAAAATAAGGTAGTGTACCTACTTAATAACGAAAATGCCTGAGAAAGCAAATCAAATGTAGTGTGTACAGCACGAGCCTGCGGACGGCGAGTAATGGGTAGCTCACCGTCCGATCAGCACCAGGCCCGAGAGTCGACGCGTAGTACTCCCTAGAAAGGGAGTACTACGCCCCGTCCGATTTTCGGACAAACAATATAAGGAGAACCTTATATTGTTTGACCGAAAATCATTATCCATAACACGTTTGCTATAAACTTCACTAACCATAATGTTCAAAAATTCGAAATTTTGTTTTACATAATTATTTTTACTTCTTTAACTATTTTGTCATAATATCGAGTACTATAATAATTCAATCTCCTAATTTTGAATGAAATAAAGTCATATGTCCTAAGTATTGTATTACATAATGTGTATTATTCCGAATGTTCATTTATAATAAAATTGTTAGTCCTAAAACATTTCCTAGAAAACAAACATCACAAAACCACAAACAAACAAACAAACAAACAAACAAACAAACAGACAAACAAACAAACAAACAAACAAACAAACAACAAACAAACAAATAAACAAACAACAAACAAACACTCCCAAACACTTCCTAGGGTTTTAGTGACAGAAACGAATCACTGTAAATCCGACCCCACGCAGTCTTGTTTGTTAGGGCAGACAAGACAGCGTGGTGGTATGGTAATCGTGGTGTAATTTAGAATCGCGTGGGCGCGGAGGGGCGCCGTAGCCGTCACAGAAACCATGCCTGCTGCATGTTGCATGCTCGCTTGCATGCTGCATGGTTGCTTTCATGCATTCTGGATGCTTGCTTGACGCTTCTTGGTTGCTTGCATGCTGCATGATCATTTGCATGCTCACTTGCTCGCTGCATGCCTGCTGCATGTTGCATGCTCGCTTGCCTGCTACATGTTGCAGGCTTGCTTGCATTCTGGATGCTTGCATGAATGCTGCATGTTGCCTGGTTGCTAAGTAAATAAGCAAATCATGAAATAAGCAAATAAGTAAATACGCAAATAAGTTAATAAGCAGATAAGCTAATAAGCAGATAAGTAAATAAGCAGACAAGCAGATAAGCAAATAAGCTGATAAGCAGAAAAGCAAAATGCTAATATGCAAATAAGCAAAGAAGCAAATAGAGAGAGGGCCAAGTTCGTGAGTTTGTTTGTAGGATGTAATCTCTGGAACTGCTTAACCGATTTTGCTCGCTCTTGGATTTATTATTTACTCAATTCAACTTGATCATTTACAAATTAAAATATTACCTACAACTTATGACAACAGTATTAGTTAACCTATAAACCCCGTTGGTTCTCCTCTTTCTTAAGGCCCTATTAACTGCCAATGACCTTGAGTGGTTAGTTTGCGTGTTCTGTGCTGAGCTCACGTAACGTTTCGTACGTCCACTCAGTAATAGGACTCGCCCTTCGAGGAGCGCAGCCTGTTGTTTTATGTGTAACAAATTAATAATACGTCTAATTTCGGACAGCGGCTGGTATTAAACTAAAATGCTAAGACTAAATTATAGATAGTTAAATGATCTTTAAAATGGTGAAGGTTTCATAATTTCATAATGTTTAAAATTTTATGCTTTACAGTTTTTGTGTGATTCTCAATTTTTTATCCACGTTAGACATAGCTTTACAAATTAAAACACTATTTTATAAAAATATAATCACAAATATTCTCAAATCAAATTACGACGGAAATTGTATAGAGTAACATATATTTTTTTCAATGAAATAAGACTAGTCATTTAGACGTGATGTTCAATTAAAAACCATTAGAAGTCGTATAACTGCGCCTTAAGAAAAACGATGAATGAGCTGAATGGCGTGCAAATGGAGAGGCCTATGTCCAACAGTGGACTGCTATAGGCTGATGATGATGAATTAAAGCGATCGTATGAACACAGATCGACGACAGTTACATACCGAGAGTTTATCATCATAAAATAAATCCTCTATTCTCGCTGATCGCACTTGGACCCAAGGGAAATTGAATGAGTCTACACGGGAATTCATTCATTTGAATATATTCATCGACAATTTCACTTGAATCACTCGTTTCCCTGTTCAATTATTGACATTAATCTTAAATTACTGTGACTTGACCCACAAAAGGTCTGACTTTCGGACCTTACATTTGATTGATTTATTCCCTGATTGTAAAGGTCAACCCTTTTCTAGGAATTTCTGAGCAGGATATGTATACAAGCAACATTTTGTTACAAAAGCTAAAAAACACTTCTGGAAAATAGGGTAGAAAGATCTGGCATTTTCGTAACCTTTTCTTAAATGTCTAGTTTATATTCCTACTAACATTTTTCACTAGATTTGTTTAATAAAAGTTTCTACTTTGTAAGGGTCCGTCTTGTATTTTTTTCTAGTCAACTTTTTTGTACATTCCTCGGTTTGTCTAACCCAGCCTTATGAGTGGATAGGTCGATACGAAGGGCAGTTTATAATTATATTTCTGCAGAAATCTAGTGCTCTAGATGTTTTTTAGGGTTCCGTACCCGAAGGGTCCAAACAGAGCCCTATTGTTGTCACTCACGTGTCCATCTGTCTGTCTGTCACAAAATTTTGTTACGAAGAATTTTTTAACTTCCCATTGAGTATGAACTTGCTTGGTGATAATGTTTATTATTACGTATACTTTACTAACAGATACCAATATTTGGTGGTATGCGCGAAGTCCGACACACACTTGGCCAGTTTTTTAAATTTATTTGGAACTAGCTACCTACCCCGGCTTCGCACGAGAGCAAAATGATTCGAAAGACACATGGCGCCATCTAGAGTCCTAAAGCAATTGTAACTCTCGAAAGTTGTTGTTCTTTTCTCCTCGCGAAAAGTGCTGTCACTACATTACTTTGAGTTATCGGACGGCGAGCTTTTTCTGTACCCTGTACCCTTTTTTTTGTGGGGTGGGAAATCATCCAATGACATCTCGTGGAGGGCGTGTCAGACTCTTACTGACTAAAACCCACCCCTGTTCCTTCCCTGCCCTGAGTCCCCAGGGATGCGGTAACTCTGTTTCCAATTTATCTACAAATCTGGACAGGCATCGGCCATGACGGGCCCCGGTATGATTGCTGACAACTCTTTGAAGCGCGCGTGGAACACTACGCGCCGTCGCGTGTCGACTCTCGGGCCTGGTGCTGATCAGACGGCGAGCTACCCATTACTCGCCGTCCGCAAGTCCAGGTCTACGGTAGCCGGAGATAGTCTCGCGGCGGCGAAAGCCCCAGGCCCCTCTGCGGCGGCAGCTGATGAGGGCGAGAGGGCGACTCTGTTATTGAGCCTCCCTCACCCATTCCGCCTCCGCCTTCGCGAGCATTTCTGTACCCCTGTCAACGTGGCGACATTAGCCCACATAAGCCCTAGATTGAAAAAGCTGAAAGTCATTGGGAGAGAGAGACCTTAGCTCAGTAGTAGGATGATGCAGGCTTAAACGAATCAGAGTAATAAATAAATGGATTCATTCCGTAATAACTAAGGGCACCCTTTTCAAACAAAAATATGCCCCGAAATCAAATAAACTCAAGGAAACAACCTCGAACCCGCTACCAATATAAAATGAGGATCAAACAAGGAACGATCTTTCAAAATAAACACAACCAAAAAGTAAAATTAAAATAAAGAGATTCCTAATCCCCTGGCTTGAATGCTTAGTAACTGTAAACATTGACAAAGGTTTCATTAAAATTGCTGCAACCAAAATAACTTGTAGCAATAAATTTCCTTTGCTAGGAAAAAATTGCAGGCATTTTGGGTGATAAATTTTTATACTGTGTTGAGTATCCTCCGCCATCCTTTAGACTGTTAGGAGCCTGGGACAAATAATTAAGCTTACTAAATTATTACCTACATTTATTTCTTTTCTTGGCTTTAACTGATTTTGCTTGTATTTACTTAATGAACGACATTGTGAGACCTATATACATGCAGACCTCTGTATGTTTTTAAATTGACGTACCAGTAAAACGGGGTGAATAGGGATGGATGCAGGGGTGAATCGGGCGAAACTTTAAAAGGGATTTTAACATTGAAATAATATAGTTTGTCACCAACATGGACACAAAATTTTAAATTACTAGCTTCTGCAAGTGGCTACGTTAGCGGCTAGAAGGTACTGATATCAATCAGTACCTTCTATAAAAAAAAATTGCCTATATGTTATTCTGATATACAGGGTGTAACGGAAAGGTGTTGTCATATTTTAATAACCGGTTCAGCCCATGGAAATGAACAACTTTCTCTAAGAAAAATAGAATATTCCCAAAAAAAAAAATTGGACTTTCCATACAAAGTTATTATCAGCTGATCAATATTTCTAAGGGAGGTAAAAATTTTTTTGAGAATTTCCTCAGATTTTCTTGACGAAAGTTGTTCATATCGATGAGCAGATGCAGTCCTTAAAATATGACCACACCTTTCCCTTACACCCTGTATAAGCAATATTATTGTAAAGTTTTATAAAAATCCGTTCAGAGTAGATTTTGTGTGAAAGAGTAACAAACATAGATCCTCACAAACTTTTACATTTATAATATGAGAAGGATAATTCAGTTAAAATATTCATATCCTTGTTGCGAATAAAGTAGATTATTTCAGCGGTAAAAAGTATAAGAATAAGTATCCATTTTAAAGATTAGTCCCGATTCACCCCTGCATCCCTATTCACCCCGATTTACGGCCACTTTGTAGAAGGCTGGTATTACATTCATTTAAGTTACGCTTGGAATTTGCGAGTTGGGAAGATGGCTGACGTGTGAGTTTTTTTTTGTCATTGATAGGCTTGCCTTTGACCACTATTAGTCTCACCTGATGGTAAACGATGCGGTTGTCGAAGGTGGAGTAGATAGAGACCTATTCACTCTTGACTTAAACACTCTCAAGTAGTAACTCTCAGGAAACACAGACCTCGGCAGGGAATTCCACTCCTTGACAGTACGCAAAATGAATGTGTTCCCAAAACGTTCAATGCGTGTGGGTGGGATAACCACCGGTAGCGCATCGACGTAACAAGTCCCCACTCCTGAACTTTGTTGCGTTGTATCTTTGTAATTTTTCATTAAATTGATTAGGCAAAAAATGCGTGTCCAATATTTTTTGATAATCCAACTTACGGACTAATTTTTTTTTCTCTGTCGTCATCCCTATTTATTGATTCTGTCGAACTTTCATGTGGCGCACTAGGTTTGATATATAATTACGAGTTTTCACATTTTTTCTTCATTTTTTATTTTTTCATTTTTAACTTCTACTACAGCCAATTGTTTGACCCTGGCAGACGTAATGGTAACTGATATTTAAATACGACCAAATAATAAAATCAGAAGTATTAATTTCAAAAACTTGTTACAATAACTGGCTACGGAGTCAAGGCTGGTAGAGCAAGCATAACGTCTTGACTCCGCTTTATATACTTAATTATTGTATTTATCAGACCATGCTCAGTGCTTTTTGGTATTCAGCTGCATCAGGTTAGACTGGAAGCCGACCCCAAAAAAGTTGGGAAAAAGCTAGGCAGACGCTCAGTCCTTTTATTTGGTTGGGACATCATCCTATAACTTTTTCCACTCTGGGTGGAGCGGGAGAGCGTGTCAGACTTTTACTGACTAAAACCCACCCCTATTCCTTTCATGCCCGAGTGCCCAGGGACGCGGTAACACGCTCAGTGCTGCTTCCACATTTTAAAACTCTTTACTGTGATACCAATTAGGAAAGCTTGTTACAGACTTCGTAATTAATTGAAGATGGAATTTTTATCATGTGGAAATGAAAATCTAGGTAATCTGTCATGTGAGACCAATGTACTGCGTACACTAAGTATATATCACTGCCGCCATAATCGAAAAGGACGCATCTGACAAAACCAAAAACGGAGACGAAAAATATTAGGTCCCCACCTATGAAATTGGGAGAAATAGAGAACCTCGTCACTTCTATGAATTAAAATATTCATCGATTGCTTGATATTCTATCGAATAATGATCGCCATAGACAACTGCAAATAGTAAAAAAACTTTATTACTTGTAGCGTTATACAAAAAAAAAACGACTCACTAAAAATGACTCCTCTTTTTGTTAGCAGAAATAACCACTATTTGTTTTTTAACTTACCCAAAACTTATTTTTGTTGCTTAATCTAAGTGGCATAAGTTATCTTAGTTTTTAAACATCATTGCATTAAAATTTTAAAACATTGGTGTTCTTGATAAATAAATTAAGAAAATGTTAGTATGAAAAATGCAACTTCTTTAAAATTCTCCATACAAAACGCTGATTTCATAGGTCCCGGACCTAATATTAATTTATAATGAAATTATTTTATCCGTTCAGCGTTTCTGGCGTAATTGAATATCAAACATCCATCCATCCCAACTTTTGCATTCATAATATTAGTAGGATCTTCTTCTTCATCAGCTTTTAATGTTCCCACTGCTGGGGCACAGGCCTCATCTCTGTGAGAGGGTGTGGGTCGTAATCCACCACGCGGGCCCAATGCGGATTGGTGAATGTCACAAGTCTTCGAATTTTTGTTTCTAGGACATGCCGGTTTCCTCACGATGTTTTCCTTCACCGTTTTGAGAGCATCGGTGATGGAATAATTTACATAAAGTAAAGCGCCAGCCTGTATTAGTAGGATTATTACCCTTTTTTTCTTTTTTGTGGGGTGGGAAATCATCCAATGACTTCTCCCGCTCTGGATAGAGCGGGAGGGGTGTTAGATTTTTACTGACTAAAACCCACCCCTTTTTTTGTGGATGTGGGAAATCATCCAATGACTTGTCCCGCTCTGGGTGGAGCGGGAGGACGTGTCAGACTTTTACTTACTAAAACCCACCCCTGTTCCTTCACTTGCCTGAGTTCCCAGGGGCGCGGTAACTCCTTTTGTGGAATGCGCTGCCTCTCGATATCAGGACGGCCACCAGTCAGTATGCATTTAAGCGGAAGTTGCGGAATTATTTTCTACACAAGGAGTAGAGTCGTCTCAAAAACCTTATTTATTACTTTATATGTATATGTAAATATTTATTGGTAGTTATTATATTAAATATATATGTATGTTTATTCTTAATATATATATTTTCGTTCACGTTTTTTTTTAATATTTCTACTTAGTGTTGCTTTGTTTGTTTTTTTTATGCACGTGGCATATTATCTCTCCACCACCCTTGGTTGACTGGTAGAGAATGCCTAAGGCATTAAGTCCGCCTTTGTACTTTAGTTGCATGAAGTATAAATAAATAATTAAATAACTCGGTTTCGAATTTATCCGCGACTCCTGGTCAGAGGATTACTATACTTGAATTTATAATTCGAGGTACTTTGAATCCATCGCCACCTACCCACCCACATCAAGTATCGTCTTGTGCAATTTTTATTTAGAGTTTATTTTTAAGTTGTAATGGAATTTGGATTTTGTCTTGTATGATAGTTTGTTATTTCAAAATTCTAAATACATGCTGTAAAGAACAAGATACCGCAAACTTCGCGAAAAGGTTACACCTAATGCCACTAACAAAATTATGATAGTCATTAATCTCGGTAATGATCGATTACAGAAATTGAAATTTTTGTGCGCGCAATGTATTGTAAACAATGCGATCTCAACGCTCCACACTACTACTTACCTACACTCGCGCCGGCCGAGCACGATGCGCCACCCATAGGTATTGACCCCACAAATGAACTCCAGCGAAACAACTGTACGTAATTTATTTACATTGCTGTTTTAGTGTAATTAGCGATTTATTACTTTTTAATTAAAACCCTCAGTGGGTTGGACAGGAATAACGATTTTGAACAGTCTAAATTTAAAAAAAAACAGCAGAAAAAATGTAAAAATTGAGGAAAACGCCGATGAAGAATTCCAACGCTAGGGGGGGTCCAGAATCATGTACTTGAATCACTAGTACACGTATGTGCGTGTATGTGTCTTACACAGTGTATATGAGGTGTTAAAAAATTAACCCTCGAAACTTTATGGGAGTGCTTTAGACTATCGAACTGAATATCTTTTACTATTCGACCAACTTTGAAATCACAAAAAAAAATCAACTGTTCCCTTCATTTATCTACTCGTCAAAATGTACGGAAAAACTGTTTTTTTTTCGCGATTTCAAAGTTGGTCTCATACTAAAATTTATTCAGTTCGATGGTGTAAATTATTCCTTAAAGTTTCGAGGGTTAATTTTTAACACCTTATAGATCCCCTGTATCCGAATTTTAATGTAAATAACTCAATTTTGCCTAAAATGGAAGAGGCACCTCTTTTCCTTTGGAAGATTAGGTAATCAGTACTTACAACTTCTAGTGCTAGTTACAGTCGTAAACAGGATTATAGAAATAATAAAATCTTCACCTGCTGTAATATTAGTTTCTGTAATGTTGTCTACTCTATCCGTGACCATTTGGACCTCCTAAGATCATTAGTGTTGTAATTACACGTCAACTTTTCTTCGGCGCAAGAGAAAGATTAATGACAACATCGCCATCAAAAAGATAATAACAATTAACATTGTTACCGTTCTTGTTTGTTGTGTTATTTAGTAACAAAAATGTTGTCTTGAATGTTTCATTTATGTATTTAGGTCTTTGCATAAAATTACATCGCTCAGATTATGATAAAAATCTAGGAATTTTATATGGTAAACTTGTGGCTCTCTTAAATTTTAAAGCGCTTTACCACTATCTCACTTGATGGTAAGCGATGATGTAGCCGACGATAGAGCACGGTAGCTTAGAAGTAACATATCCACTCTTGTTTTAAAAATCCCCAAAATCAAAAAGGTTATAGCTATCAGGAAACACAGACTCCGGCATAGGATTCCACTCCTTAGCTGTACGCACAGTGAATGTATTTCCAAAACATTTGTGCGTGTGGCTGATTGTCATGAGGTCCTTCATCCGTATAATAATTAAGTTATTGAATAGAATCCCAGAAAATTCTACACACGTATACCTAATCTCTGTCACCAGTAATTATTTTGCTAAAACAAATGAAGAAATTAAAGCAAAATGTAAAACATTTATTCAAAATACAATTACACGCCAAGTGTGAGCTATTAATGCGTATCCCGTCTCTGCCCGACTTCCAATCTCGGTTAAATTATGCGGGACCATGCAGCATCATATTTAAGCAAATGATGGACGGCATTCAGCAGTAATGGCCAGTGAAATAATTATAAAAACAAAAAGGTCGGGTCTGTCTGAATCTGTGGTTGTTTCCCAGCTCGTTTTTTTTTCATTTTAATGAGTTTGTCTGGCTGTGTGTTTGTGATTTTTTTTGTGAAGCATACGATTGGTTGTAATGATATTTGACAGAAAGGAGGTCTGGTGACTAGAAAAGGATTGTATTTTTATTTTTAATTTATTTATGAGGTATTTTGTTTATTAGTAGGTATACATTAAATAATAAAAATATGCGGGTAAAGACGCGAGACGTAGCTTGTTTTTTTTGAAACAAAATGTGCGCCTTATTTATTTCAGTTGGCATTTAATGTTTTGTGTCATTTTAACATTTATGTCAGACCTTTAATTATATTTTAATTTATGATAAACATGGGTGTTCATATAATTTATGAATTTTTGTTTGTTTTTCAGACCTAATCAATATTACTAGAAATATGAAATGTTATAATATTTTTTCATACAGCTTCAGTTTGAGGTATGTGTGTGAGTTTAGAACTCTTTTTAACCGACTTCGAAAAAGGAGGTGGTTATCAATTCGGATGTTTGTATTTTTTTTTTGTGTGTATGTTCGGGCATAACTCCGTCATATATTGACGGATTTGCAAAATTCTTTTTTTGTTCGAAAGGGGTTTATTTCGAAATGGTTCCATTTAAATTTCAAAAAGTTCTGATGATGGGTTTCGGAGACAGACAATGGAACTCTTCAAAAATTGACAGCAAATCAACCGCGATTGCTGCTATCGTATGTCTATGAATTGTTAACACAGTTTAATGGGGAACCACAACTAAAAAGTGAAAAATAAAAAACTTTTTTACAAAAAAATAGAACCGACTTCCAAAAAAAGTGCAAAATAACTTTAATTTCGGAATTCGGTGTCAAAAAAACGAAGACACAAAACAGGAACACCGACTTCCGAAATTAAATTTATTTTGCACTTTTTTTGGAAGTCGGTTCTATTTTTTTGTAAAAAAGTTTTTTATAATTCTAATTAGGTACCTTATAGAGTGCTTTAGGAAATTTTGACACTTGAATGTCACTGATAGGGGGGGTACTATAAAGGTAAATTTAGTCAGTAAGAGTCTAACACGCCCTCTTGCTCCACCCAGAGCGCGAGAAGAATTTCCTGGTTTACCAACTTCCAAAAAAAAAAATCAAAATAAGTGACTTCTCTTTGATACGCGCGTGGACAAGTGTATCAAAGAGAAGTCAGTATGATTGACGGGGCCAGCTAGGGCACCGGCCCGCCAGGGTCGCCAGAGTTAGGGCGACCCTATTTTTTTTTCGGCCAGGTTCGCAGGATTTTTCAAAAGAGTTAGTGTGACCCTGGAACGCAAAGGGCAATAAGAGTCTGACACTCCCTTCTGCTCCACCCAGAGTGGCAGAAGTAAATCATCAGATTACTTCCCGATACTTTTTTTAATATGTTTAGGCACGCGTTTGACCACTATCTCACCTGATGGTAAGCGATGATGTGGCTGAAGATGGAGCATGCTGCCTAGAAATAACCTGTTCACTCTTAGCTTCTTCTTAAAAAAAAAAACCCCCGGGTTTAAAAGTTGTTTATAATGATGAATGTTGTACTCGTATCTGTCTTCTCCACCTTGAATTTTTGCTTCTTTGTTTATCTCTTGTTGTACTCTGACATAAGTGCGATCGTTTGTAATGTAACCCGTGCATTATTATCTAGCTGGGGGAAAGTAGGAATGAAGGAAGAGCTACATTATCTTCTTGACATATATGTAGGTATCTATCATTAACCGACTTTCGAAAAGGGTTCTATGTTCGGCTGTATGTAGGTTTTTTTTTTTTATCTATGTCCGCCGATTTTTTCGTCAGTTGTGGACCGACTTTCAAAAATATTTTTTTTATCCGAAATCATATACCTACTCCTGAGGTGGTCCCATATAAATTGTATCGAAATTGTTTCAGCGTGTTTTGAGAAATTGAACAAAAACGAACAAATACGTATACCTGGTTTTTGTTTTCTCCAATTACGAGTATGTTTAAATTCCACGTTCCATGTTATTGGAGTTTCTAGTTCTGGGGTATGACAACTAGAAACTCTCTTCTTCAACTATTAATTTACAATTATCTGGTAATACAAATATCGGCTTGAATGCCATTCAAATTAAGGTAAGTTGGATTAGTCTATTTACCTTTGCTACTACTACCACTACCAGACAAGGGCTCTCCTAGTTACATATAAAAATGTGACAATTATTTTATTCTATTAAGGACGGGCTAGCAAAATATTGACGTATGTAACAAAAAACAAGTAAAATATATTATGGTATAAGCAACCCATTAGCAAATTATTACTGTTTAAATTGTCTAACATATAAGCTTTGTAATCTTCAAATAACAGATGAGGGAATATATTTCTATTACCGTATCCCGTACTATTAGTCACACAAAAATCCAACAGAAAAAACAAACCACACATTTTCACCAAACTATTCTGAATGCCAAACGTTTTTCTAATATGAAAGGTTAGCTCCTGAATATGGCAGGCAAGCCAATAAAATTGCGTTCTATTTTCAAATAATAAGGGGAAAATGGCCGAATACTTATGTGATCAAAGGACATGTCGTGACCATGAATGCAATAGGCGATGAGTCCCTTAGGGCAAAGTTGGTAAACCTTTTTGTGATGTCAGTATTTATAGTTTTGAGGTTTTGTGGTTATTGTTGAGCCATAAAAGAATTAGTTGGTAGTACAGTCACATAAATTAAAAAAAATTATACACGTCTCCAGGTGCACGAGCTACTTCATTGAGTGCAGTCGTGTAGAGAAAACTGGAGTGCACCAGAGGGAGAGGAAGGCCACCTTTTGCGATGGGGCGATCTAATTAAGTCATGTGACAGACCCTTGGACGAATGCACCAGCATATCAGGCAGCAGGGAAAAGTGGTGTATGATCGTGAGGTGAATAACATCGGCCCCTGAAGAAGTCACTACGTGAAGTTCTCGACCACTCTTTCAAGGGTGTCACGTCAAAGAATAATAACGAATGGGTGTAACAATATTGCCTGAAAGTCTGACAATTAGCCTTACCAAGGGGTATCGTATTACGCAGTTACTGGGTTGTGGAGGTCAGATAGGCAATCGCTCCATGTAAAATACTGGTATTCTGCTGCATCCGGTTAGACTGGAAGCCGACCCCAAGATAGTTGGGAAAAGGCTAGGTAGATGATGGGTGTAACCATATTATTGCTTAAAAATAATAACCATACATAACACAGAGTCAAATAAAATTATGCGAAACTTCATAGTGACTTAGCCACACTATTGGTGGTTTTGATTGATATCTAAAGATGATAAAACAAAAATGTTAGCAAAGGGGTCAACATCTGGTATACGTGGTAGTGGTTACTACAATATGAATAGAGACTGTTTATTTGATTAAAGTGAGATATCATGCGTGATTGCTCACAAGTCACCCAAAGGGCAATGAAGAGGGCTATGTGTGGAGTTTTATTGCGTGATCGACCCAGAAGTGAAGATATCCACAGGAGAACCAAGTTTACCGACATAGCCCGAAGAATCACCAAACTTAAGTGACACTTGCTCTCAGAACAGATGGTCAATGTGGCCGAAAACTGGAGTGGTGACCGCGTACCGAAAGACGCAGCGTTAGACGGCCTCCAAGCCCACAAGGTAAACAAATTACCTGGTGAGGGTTGCGAGAAACCAATGTACAATGACACTTAGTGGAAGTCATGTCCAGCAGTAGACATCTTTCGGCTGGAATAATAATTACGCGGAGTTTCACTAGCTATTTTAATTTAAACGTGTTTATCGTGGTAAAATTATTAACAATGTTTAAGAAGGCCTAACTGCTCTGGAAGTACCACTCTAAAAGTCTATTTTAACGCACCCCCAACCAAAATTAAATAAGAACTAATTTTATGAGGTGCTCTACAAAATTTTCGTTGCCAAAATTCTTTGCAAAATGAACCTTGTTAAAATATCTATTTTATTAAGGTAAGCCCCACTTTATTCGTTAGAGTGCGACCAAAATATTTTAATAAACCTATCCAAGGCCTTATATTTTTGGCTGGGGGAATTGTGACATTGGCTTAAATGAGAATCTTTGAAATTCTTCAGATTGTGAAGTTGAGAGCTTGACTTGGGGTTCATTATGGACGACACTGATGGATTTTTAGCGTTTTTTCCATGAATACCATTTCTCTATACTGTGAACGTCTAAACGATGGAAAAACAAAAGTTAGAATCGGTATTTGTACCGTTTGCAGTTTTGCTGCCCTCTGGTTACTCTCAACACTATAAGACGTGATAGTAAATAAAAAAGTTTATTCTATCTATCCAACCAGATCTATTTTGTCAATTTACTTTTAATGGAGGTTGGTAATATACTTATATTCGTTACCGTATAATTGCAAATACCGTTTATAAAATACCGGCCAAGTGCGTGTTGGACTTCGCACATTTACGGTCCCGTACCAAATGTAGGAATTATCAAAGAAAAAATCTGATTTATCAATGTATTGGTATTTTTTGTAAAATATACGTAATAATAAACGTTATCACCAAACAAGTTCAATGGGAAGTTAAAAAATTCTTCGGCACAAAATTTTGTGACAGACGTCAGACAGACAGACGGAGAGACGGACACGTGAGTACCAGCAATAGGACTCCGTTTAGACCCTTCGGGTTCGGAACCTTAAAAAACACGTAAAATTGTAAACTGTCTCTTTCAAAAAGACTCCAATACAGTGTACATTATTAAATTTAGATGAGATTATATATTGTATAAGTTTCTGCCAGCTGCTTTTCCCGCGTGGAAATAGTACATCCCCCGTTATAAACTTTCAACCCCCATTTCATCCCCTCAAGGGGTGGAATTTCGAAAACCCCTTTCTTAGTGGATCTACTCTTCATAGAACACACACTCAAAATTTCATGTCTCTAGGACCAGCGGTTTAGACTGTACGTTAATATATCAGCCAGTCGGTCACGACTTTGAATTTTATATATACAGATTTAAAAAGATCTATTCATAATACAATCGAGAATTTACACTCTCGTAAGATTTATCACAACGGTGTATGCAATTATCCGTTGTACTCGTATAAATATATATTCATAGGTACGTATTATGATAGTGTAAGTAAAGTACATAGGTGCAAAATCTAATGTATATCAGATGATACAATATAGGTAAATTATCGTAAATTCCTTGACCTTGACCGTAAACCTACTTCCAAAAAGCAATAAAATGCATTATGCTAATATTTTCCTGTGACTTTGTCCTATGTGCATTCAATCGCGTAAGTACTTCAAAAAAGCAATGTCGTATGATTATTATTCGGATTGCATTCAAAACAAAGGTTTGTGATTGCAACAATCAGAGTGATTCATACTGATAAAAAGGGGACGAACATTTATATGGAACTCAAAAAACATATACGTAAGGAAAATAGGTGAGAAAAACTAAAAAACGTGATCCTTGGCACGATTTCGGAGAGGAAGACACACTGCCTGCTTTAAATCTAAGTATTGACGAAATTAAACTACTTTACTATAGAGCAAAATCCCAAAGCCACTAGACATAACTTATCTGATTAACTAAATATGGAATGACTAGTGCTAGTATACGTACGTTCAAAGCATGTAACTTTGAACGTATGGTGGCCACCTGCTAGCTTTGTCCGTATTACCTTCTTAGTCATTATGGAATCCAAGTGCCTATCATCATTTCAGCCGAAAGACGCCCACTGCTGGAAATAGGCCTCCCCCAATGTCGCCACAACAACCGGTCCTGTGCGTCTCGCATCCATCGGCTACCCGCGACCCTCACCCGGTCATCGGTCCACCTTGTGGGAGGCCTTCCAACGCTGCGTCTTCCGGTACGCGGTCACCACTCCAGAATTTTTTGGCCTCATCGACCATCTGTTCTGCGAGCAAGGCCCTGCCCACTGCCTCTTCAGTTTGGCGATTCTTTTAACAGTGAAAATGCCTATGAAAGGTCGTAACTATCAAATAGGTATGGATCCATTTCTTTATGAACGAGCTGTCATTCACGAAAGATCAAAAATTGATGGCTTTGAAAAATATTTTTAGCCGAACATATTTTATTTGAGGCTGCGGAAAACATATTATGTAAATGTTAATGTTAAGTATATTTCTGAGAACTAGTTCGTTTCCAAAACACATTTAAATAAGAAATTATCGACAGAAATGAACGGCAAACTTACCTCTTTGCTTTAAGCTTTGATTTTTTTTTAAACCCGTATTACTAGCCAACGAACGTCGTTAAAAACAATAACAATCATTTTATTGCAAAATTTGGTTGTTTAATTGTTTTTGATATATTTTAAATAAATATTTGAATCGACAGAACGCTTCTTATTTTGAGTTAAATTGCTACATTGTGACCACACTTTTGATCATGACGTGGCCTTAATAACTAAATCAATAAACCGGGCTCAAAGGCAAGCAGACTCAGAGCTGTTACTGAGAAATGCTGATATGAAAAAAAACTCGTTACACTTTTCCCAGCCCGGGTATGGTACCCAGGACCTCACGCTGAGCGCACAATCAAATTTCAATAAAATACCTAGTTTTCTAAATCCTAATACCCATTCAATTCTGAAATAGCTCTGCGGTCACCAAATGAAAGCCCAAAAAAATAGGACTTTAATAGATTTTATTATTTGGCATTGGACTTTGATATCAATGTATTGGTAATGTATTTTGAAAAGATGAATGAAAAGCAATTTAGAAGACGGATGATTGTCGAATTAACAGAAAATGAGGCTTTAAGGATGCTTTTCCACCCAAGTTGTGCGAGGTAGTAAAATATCCACCAATGGAATCATTTTCGCCCAGCTCAAGTGAAATAAGGCTGGCAGAAATGAGTATTTTTACTTACAAAAAAAACAAGTAATATGTGCGAGGAATGCGCGTGAGGAATGTGGGATTTTTTTTTGTAACACATTTCAATTATTTTTTAGTAAAAAACTAAAACGCATTAAGATTATAGAAACGCTTGAGTTTGAAATTGTATCCTCTAGAACCTGTTTTATATAAATTTTGCAAGTTATCTAGAAGTTTGTTAAGAAGGTAAGGTATTACATACTTTTCTCTTACATTCTTGAAAATAAGTGGCATAAATGAAGCAATATTTGTTGATCTTATTATATATGTAGGTAACTTCCGATACCATAGACAGGTCTACGAGCTAGTACTGTCCTACAGCTTTAAGTAGAGAACACCCTATAGTGTTGGCGCTTATCTCGAGGTAATTTAGCGAAATGTGCTTACGCAAAACCACATAAAGTACGAAGAACTTAACAACTTCTAATAAACTGACTGTGTTGGTGTTTGGAGTTCATGACCTTCAGGACAGCTCTTTGTGCTAGCTCAAGATAAATAAGGTGAGTCTTCGGTGCACGCCTCATAATACATATTACATAATTTATGACCGGGACAGAACGTAAAAAACAGTCTTTAGGATAGTATGATCAGCTGAATGTCTCAACTTTTTGAAGATAAAATAACCCGAGAAGTGATACCATGAACATGGGATTTACTATTTAATAGGTTTATCAATTTTGTATGATATTTATTGGTGGCCGATCTCGCTAACGTAGGGCAGGAACATTATGGATCGTGTGAGTTTGGAGAATGAGCATTTACAATAAATGTGTCTGCGGCGGGCAATGCAGCGGCTTGCGAGGAAAGGGTCAAGATTGTGGTTTTTGACAAATTAACAGTGAGTGTTGTGTTTTTTTTTTTGTAAAAGAACTTAAGCGTATAGTTATTATAACTCTTAAAAGCAACATGGATCCTGCCTACCTCCTTCAATTTCATATACATTATGAACTTGAACATCAAAAGATCAATGCACCATTGAAGTGTCAAAGCCAATATTATTCCAGCACATTTGAATCCAAACATTACTAACTTATAAGCCTTTTACGTAAAACCAATAATGAAGAAAGCATGTTATTTTATTTAAGCCTTTAAAATCTTATTTGAAAACTTTGGATCCTATTATAAAGTTTTTATATCGAAAGTACCTAAGTGCAAGAGCAAAGTAATATAACTTTTCATAAGTTGTAAGTACTAAAATGGAAAAATTCTTTAAAAATACAACAGACTAGGTTAATATTGATTGAAACGAGGTAGACCAATATCCCAGAACTGCCAGACATTACTTACATATTCATGTATATTCTGACTATCGAAATGTGTGGGTTTAAGTAGTAATAGTATGTAGATACCTTGAATGTACGCGCACCTGTTACGTTGGGCCAACGGCTAATTTTTAACCGACTTCAAAAAAGGAGGAGGTTCTATGTTCGACTGTATGTATTTTTTTTATGTATGTTCAGCGATTTCTCTGTCAATTGTGATACGACTTTTTTATTCGAAAGAGTATACTCCTGAGGTATTCCCATAGATATTTAATTAAAATTGATTCTGCGCTTTTAGAAAAATCAACAAAAACAATAAAAATGTATACACAGATGATGTTTTGGTTTTCTCCAATTATGTTTAATAATAATAATAATTCCATATTATTGGGGTTAGTAATTTGGACATAAATTTAATATTTAGTTTAGTTCTGAGGTACAACTAAAAGTGTAAAATAACAAAACTTCTTTACAAAAAATACGACTAACTTCCGAAATATAAAATACACTAAAAATTTAAAAATAACTTTAATTTCGGAAGTCAGTGTCAAATAACGCAGAAACAAAATACAAACACCACCATTTTTTGTGTTTAGTTAATATCTGGCAGCCTCTTGGATTAAGGTATGTATGATATTTTCATCGCACTAATTTGATGTTTATTTAATTAGAAAAAAATAATAGAACATCACGAGTTTTAATATTAAAAAGAAAGCAAAAGAAAAAAGGCCACCACACCAATTTTCTAAAAATAATATGTGAAGAAATTAAGACGCACAGGACTGGTGGTTGTGTCACTGTGGACACTTAAGGGAGGCTTATGTCCAGCAGTGGTCATTTATCAGCTAAAATGATGATGATGAGGAGAAAATATTTCATACCAGTTTCTGCCAGTGATTTCGCCAACATGAAAGTCATCTACGGCCTAATCCGGGACTTGGTTCATGTGCCAAGTTTCATTCAACGCCGTATTGTATATTGTTGTTACATGTTACACCTATACAACAACCCTGTCCGATTCAATGAAGGCGAATTCCTGGTTTAGTAAAAGTTATAAAAAAAATGTAACTCATAAAATCCAAAAGTTATAGACTTTTTATTTTTATAAAATATGCTATATATATAACACTAAATATGGCAAATTTTCATAAGTTGACAATACACCACTTATTTTCAATGGGGATAAATAATTATCTCGTATCCATTAAATGATTACGTATAGGTGTACGCAGTACGATACAAAGTAATACCCTTCAGGATCGGACAGGGATTTTGTTAAATACTGTATATATTATTGATTTGAAAACATCCAACATAGATACATACTTTCACTTTTTAATCGACTTCGGTAAAAATTCTCAATTCAGTTGTTTTTTTTTATCTTTTTTGGGTTCTGTACCTCAAAAGGGAGTAGGACCCTTATAAGATCATTTTGTTGTACCTACGTCCGTCTATCCAGATCTTCTCAGGAACGCGTGGAGATATCAAGTCCCTTGGGGCAATCAAAAGATACAGCTGGTAATTGCCCCATATTTTGACGTTCGCAAGGGAATGAAAACTTAGAGGGTAGGTACTTCCATTGAAACACTCCCGTTGATAACACGAATTAAGGGAAACATCTATAAACCGTATATTTTTAACTAAGTGAAAATATAAGGTCCCAATACAAGGAATTCCAAATTTTAAAGTGAGGTGACCGTATCATGTGGGATATACTCGTACTATTATTATGAAAGGGCTTCATAAGCAAAGGCTAAAACAGATTTTTAATTATTCTTTCGACGTTTAATGACCAAAAAAAAAAAAAATATAATTTCCCTCATATCTTACCTCCGAAGTTTACAAAGCGATAAATACGGTCGATTATCGCGTATTGCCACATTTTTTTTTTGGATTATAATTTTATTTGCTGTTGGTAAACTGATCGCGACCTATGTCGATGTATGGGGACAACAGTTTTCGAATGGCAAAGTTAAGTTTATTTGAGATTCGACTCCCGTGATGGACATTTTTGTGTGTTACATCTGAACTTCGTCATTTATGAACCTAATTTTTCTCAACGAAACTTAACCACGTACGCAGGAGATATTATAATACCCAAGTACGAGTATGTGCGGAATCACAATTGCACTCTCTGTTCCTTTACTCTGATAGTCCGATGGGACAGCAATCCGACACGACCCGAGAGATCAGGCGCAGGACGAACGGCTTAATATGCTTGCCGAGATACGGGGTAACACAAAACCACTTCCAAACTCCTTAGCTACTGAGGCATTCCTAATGGAAAAAACCAGTAACGCTTTTTGTCTCCATTCAACTTTTAGAAACATTGTTTCTCTAAGGCTTTTCCAAGAAGTAACTAGGAAAAAAGTAAGCTTTATCCACTTTGTATCTCTTTGTGGTTCTACAGAATATAGGAAGTTTTTACATAGTAAATATATATCTTCTCTTTTGTCAAGATATTAAAACGCCTTATCTTCAAAAGATACTGAACAAGATGTTATGATTATTGGTTGAACACGAGGCTTTTAGCATTTCTGTATAAATAATAATAAATAAATAAATAATAATATTCCACAACTATCACACAACGCCATCTAGTCCCAAGCTAAGCAGAGCTTGTGTTATGGGTACTAGACAACTGATAAACATACTTATATATTTCTAAATACATACATATTATAGATAAATTACACCCAGACACAGAACAAATGATCGTGCTCATTACACAGTATGTTTATATTATTAATCTATTTTTGTATCTGCGCAGAATAAACAATTTTTCTTTCTTTATGTCTCTAGTATCAAGCATTTTCTTTGACCTCGCTTGGAAGACTTGACTTTTCTTATAGACAGGGTGTAACGAAAAGGTGTGGTTATATTTTAAGAACCGGTTCTGCCCATGGAAATGAACAACTTTCTCTAAGCAAAAATAGAAAATTCCCAAAAAAAAAGGACTTTCCATACAAAGTTATATCGTCATGGGAGTTACCATCATTGCATCGGAGGCAAAAAAAAAAATTGAGATTTTTCTCAGGTTTTCTTGGAGAAAATTGTTCTAATCGATGGGTAGATGCAGTTCTTAAAATATGACCACACCTTTCCGTTACAGCCTGTATGGAGCAGCTGATGATAACTTTGTATGGAAAGTCCAATTTATTTTTTATTTAGGATCATTTTGTTATACCTACGTCCGTCCGTCTATCCAGATCTTCTCAGGAACGCGTGGAGATATCAAGTCCCTTCGGGCAATCATAAGATATAGCAGGTAATTGCCCCAAATTTTGACATTCGCAAGGGAATGAAAACTTAGAGGGTAGGTACTTCCCATTGACACACTCCCATTGATAACACGAATTAAGGGAAACATCTGAAAACCGTATCTCTTTAACTAAATGAAAATATAAGGTCCCAATACAAGGAATTCCAAATTTTAAAGTGAGGTGACCGTATCATGTGGGGTATATTATGAAAGGGTCTCATAAGCACAAGCTAAAACAGATTTTTAATTATTTTCGACGTTTATTTTCGATCTATGACAAAAAAAAGAAGTCCAATTTATTTTTTTATATTGGATTTGTAATATGTATGATCTGCTCGGGTCAGATCTTGCAAGCTGAATCTATAATCTTACGAAGTTGAATTTTTACGTGGTGAATCAGTTCCGATGACAATGCATTTTTTATGGTAATCATGAACAGAATTGACTTCCAGGATTGGCACCAGATAAAATAACTCTTCAATGCTCAACAGACACAGCACAATGCACACAGAAAGCACAGACACGAAATTTTGTAATATAATACCTAACCTACACATCTAGTTGTGATAGCCGATATAAAAGATGAATAAAAATTTTTTTTTAACTATTATCTTATTATTAGTATAATAAGCCTTTTAACGTTTCCACTGCTGGGACATACGCCTCCTCTCTGTGAGAGGCAATGGGCCTTAAGACGCAGTTATATGCCAACCAAATATAACCTTGATTAGTTAGCTTGGTGTTCTGTGCTGAGCTCACGCAACGCGTCGTACGTCCACCCAGTAATAGGACTCGTACATCAAGGAGCGCTTTAACAAATTAGAAGCATTATTCTGTAACACTACATAGTATAAAACAAAGTCGCTTTCTCTGTCCCTATATCCCTATGTATGCTTAAATCTTTAAAACTACGCAACGGATTTTGATGCGGTTTTTTTATAGATAGAGTGATTGAAGAGGAAGGTTTATATGTATAATTTGTACCCGAGCGAAGCTGGGGCGGGTCGCTAGTTATACATAAAACAACAAGTCAATCAATCTGCCTAGCCTTTTCCCAACTATCTTGGGGTCAGCTTCCAGTCTAATCGGATAAAGCTGAATACCAGTATTTTACATGGAGTGACTGCCTATCGGACCTCCACAACCCAGTTACAGGATGATACGATACCCCTTGGTAAGACTGATTGTCAGACTTTCGGGCTTCTGACGAGCAGTAACGACTGTCAAAGATCCACGATTGACTGCCGGGACCAACGGCTTAACGTGCTTTCCGAGTCTCGGTATGGATGGTCACCCATCCATGGACCAACCCCGGCAAGCGTAGCTTAACCTGATGGACTGACCCGTGCGGCTGTTATTACTTTAGTCACGAGCGCCTCATACAAAACAATAAGTATTATACTAAAACACGTATACTAAAAGATAAATAATTACAATATCTTTAAAATGGTGAAGGTTTCATAAATATACGCTCAATAAATTTTGCGTGATTCTCAATTTTTTATCCACGTTAGACATAACTGTACAAATTAATTACACTATGTTATAAATTATTAATTTCAAATATTCACATATCAAATTACGAAGAAAGTTGTCTAGAGTAACATATATTTTTTTTAAAGAAATAAGACTAGGCGTTTAGACGTGATGTGTCAATTTAAAAACTTTAAAAGTCGTATAATACCGCTTTAAACCACCACGCGGGTCCAGTGTGGGTTGGAGAATGTAAACTGCCTGCCTAGGTTCGAACCCACGACCTGCGACACGTAAGTCAGAACCATTGCCACTAGGCCACCACGGCTCCGTCACACTACTGCTCGATAGTAAAGAATTACATAATTTCAAATAACAACAGTACCTACAACGGCTGTTGACCCCGTGAGCAGCTGTTGTTACATGAAAATCAAAAGATAAGATTTTCATTACTTCAGAGTGTTGTTACATAATTTAATTTGGCCCTGTTGAAGCCATAGAATAACAAAGCATGATCTTTATGAAGCTACCTGAGTTTCCCATTTTTTCAAACTACATTTTTAGGTTAATTTCCTAGGAAATCTCGACTGAGCTAGACTTAATACTATTTCCTTTGATGACAACATCTTTTAAGTTTTAAAGCAAGCTGATAAATGTTCGAGGCATGTCGTCTATAAGTATGACCTTTCTGATAATAGAGTCAGATATTTGTAACCGGTTTAAAGGCTTTATACTACAGTCAACTAGCCTCTGCCTGCGGCTCCGCCCGCATAAGATATTTTTTCAACCCACTTAACCGAAAACTGGGTTTTACCCCCACGGAGTGGCTGGAAAGGCGCCACGGCGTCCTCACCTTCTGCCTGACGCAGGTTCTCACCGGACACGTTGGTTTCGGGGGGTTCCTGTTTCGGATAAGGCGGGAGGAAACGCCCGGGTGTTACCACTGCGCGGATCACCCAGAGGACACGGTGGACCGCCGTGTCCTCGTGGATGCGATAGGTGGTGGCGACCTCTCGCGCCCGACCCTGGTTCAAGCCATGGTACGGAGCGAGAGGGAATGGGAAGCAGTCTCCTCCTTCTGCGAATCATTCATGCTCGCGAAAGCGGAGGTGGGACGGGTTAGGAAAGCTCAACGGAGTGGCCCTCACGTCCCCGGCCGATACCACCGCAGGAGACGCATTAGGCGTAGGACGTCGCGAGACGATCTCCAGCCACCGTAGACCCGGGCTTGCGGACGGCGAGCAGTGAGTAGCTCGCCGTCTGATCAGCAATAGGCCCGTGAGTCGACGGCGCGTAGTGTTGCACGCGCGCCTCAAAGAGATGATTGTCAGCCACCACTGACGGGGCCCATCGTGGCCGGTGCCTGCATGCCTAGGGGTAGTGGATAAATTCGTAACAGAGTAACCGCTCCCCTGGGCACGCAGGCTGGGAAGGAAGAGGGGTAGGTTTTAGTCAGTAAGAGTCTGATACGCCCTCCCGCTGCACCCAGAGCGGGAGATGTCATTGGATGATTTCCCACCCCACAACAAAAAAAAAACCCCACCCTATACATATAAAATAAGTAGTTTCCCAGATGAACTCTTACTAAAAAAGCCTTACACCGAAGTAGATATTACAGCATTTCCTTTAAATTGAACGAGCTAGTAGAAAATTAAATATTACGAGTACAATAACTTGCTTATAGTTTCATTTACAAAAAGAAGCGAGAACTACAATCTTCAAGTATTTTGAATATTATTCATAACCACCTTCTGCTAGCGGCTTCGCCCGCGTGGAATAATACATCCCTCAACATAAATTATAGCTATTCCAAACTATAATCTATCTCTGAGCCAAATTTCATCCAGATCCATTCAGCGTTTCTGGCGTGATTGAGTCACAAACGACCATCCATCGATCCCATTAAAACTTTCGCATTTATAATATTATAGTAGGATAATGACTCTGAAACTGAAGACAAAGTTTTATAAGTAAATATAGTTACTCTTGATGCTAAAGTTTTCTCATTCACTTCGTATTATTCCAGACTCGATACTGAAAGAATCGATTCACTGAAGATGGGGTAAGGGGAGCAGAAAATTGTGGCAAGCATTGAAGGAATTCTAGTTTATTCAAGCTCAATGAGTCCTGCTGATTTTATAGGTTAGTACAACCTTCGTGAAGATTTTTAGCGTAAGTATTTTTTTATTTTGATTAGGGCGTTTTTTTTTTTAATATCAGCAATACTGTTACATAAGAACTTTTAGCACTTTTTTTTGAAGCATTTTTTGCGATAAGACCATCCATTGTTAGACCGTATTCATTCTTAAGCTCTTATTGAAATTGGTGTACAATAAAGATTAAAATTATCTATCTATCTATCTCAAAGGAAAATAATGACAAAGATCTCTTTAAAATTTTACTGTTTGCTTTGATTTTGCGATTAAAACAAACAACACAAAACAAATCAATCGCAAAATCAAAGTTTACTATCTAAACCGGGTAAAATATTTTCCCAGAAATACTTAAAGACCTAAAGGAATTGATAGAAATCCGTACTTAGTTCCGCAAAATAAATATTACAGAACAGAAGGTCAGCTCAAAACGAGCTACAAGCTCTAGCACGTTTCACGTACAGCGAGCAAGACTGCACTTGTCTCAAGAAACAGTTCGAGATCTCGCGTGATGGAAAATGTTGGATGAAATTACCGATGAAAACTAATAAGCCCAAAATTTGCCTGTTTACTCTTGCTTAGAAATCTGATTGATTATAGAGGTCGTTATAGGTTACGGGTTATTGGTTAGATATCACTGAACTTATGTCCGTCTATGTTTGCGTGTGCCTGTCTGAACCTTCTTCGTACTCTTCTTTGAACTCTTGGATAAATAACAGCCACACTGGTCAATCTTCAAGGTTAAGCAACGATTGCTGAGACCGTGGACGGATGACCATTCATGTGTGGTCACCCAATCAAATGCTTTCACGGGCTTTCCGATGCGCAAATGGGTGTAATGTAATGATATACCAAGACCCTTCCGTGCCTCGGAAAGCACGTTAAACTATTGGCTCCGACTGTCATGTTTTTTTTTTAGTATTATCTATAGAACACACGTTTGACCGCTATCTAACCTGATAATAAGTGATGATGTGGTCGAAGATGAAGAACGTTTGCCTAGAAGTAACCTGTTCACTCTTGACTTAAAGACTACCTCTAGCTGCAAGCTATCAGCAAACACAGACTCCGGCAGGGAATTCCACTCCCTAGCTGTACGCACAATGAATGTGTTCTCAAAACGGTTTGTGCATGTGGATGAGATGTTCACCATGTATCGGTGGCGCATCGCCGTACGTCTTGTGGTCCGATGATGGGCTTGTTGGAATCAAATTATGCAATTCCGTTGCACACTCTCCAAAATGTAACCGATAGAAAACCGACAGGCTAGCAGCTCGGCGTCTATGCTCAAGACTTTGGAGCTTCGACTCGACGAGCTTATCATTGCCGATGATCCTCTTGGCTCGTTTCTCAATTGTCTCAAGGACCTCTTGACATCTTGTATTGTTGATCTTTGACAATATGGATTTTCAGAAGCCCGAAAATCTGATACCAGTTGCAATCTTACCAATAATAGTCCTTCCGAACGAATTTCGATAAGGATGGCCAAATCAACGGAGATTAGCCAAGTATGTAGGATCAAAGAATTATAGGATACAAGCGTGTGCACAAACACAGGTGCTCTCTTTCTTTACTGTCATAGTCGGATGGGACGGCAATCAGACACGACCGGGAAGAGATCAGGCGCAGAACCAAAGACTTTAACTGCTTTCCGAGGCTGCTACCGAGCAATTCGTGATGGAAAAACCCAATAGTACTTTTTACTCGACTCGGAAGTCGTACCATGGGCTATCGTGTTACTAGTAGTAGTTATAGGTATTTTTTCCATGTAGAATTCGGGCATGTAGCTGTTTCGGGTTAGACTGATAGCTTTTTTTTTTGGCGTGGTGGGAAGTCGTCCAATGACAGCTCTCGCTCTAGGGTGGAGCGGGAGGGCGTGTCAGACTCTTACTGACTAAAACCCACCCCTGTTCCTTCCCTGCCCTGAGTGCCCGGGGGCGAGGTAACTCTGTTTCGAATTTATCCACAACCCCTGGGTAGGCATCGGCCATGACGAGCCCCGTCATGATTGCTGACAACTCTTTGAGGCGTGCGTGTGTTGCACGCGCGCCGTCAACTCTCGGGCCTGGTGCTCATCGGACGGCGAGCTACCCACTACTCGCCGTCCGTAGACTCGAGTTTCCAAAGCTGTTACCGAGCAATTCGTGATGGAAAAACCCAATAGCACTTTTTGCTCGACGGAAATCGTACCTTGGGCTATCGTGTTACTTATAGGTATTTGCTCCATGTAAAATTGTGGCATACAGTAGCTGTATCGGGTTAGACTGATAGCCTGAACTCAACAAAATAGTCCAGATTGTTTTTTATATTTTTGTACTTAGCCTTCTGTACTTTTCCGTGCTAGTTCGATAGGGACCGTAATTAATGTCATCCGCCTTCGACCACGGCGAGAGAATCTAAATGGCACTGTAATTGGGTCGACACTTTGATGTCCCCTCTCTCTCTCAAAGATAGCAAACGGATCCTAATTTTGCTCTAAGTGTCTGAACGTGTATGGAATGCGTTAAGATGCATTAATTGGCATGGATTTAATATCTTTGGAGCTAGTCTCCCCCCATTAGAGCTCTACCCCTCCATTGAATTTTGAAGAAAGAAGTTACTGTCTCATCAATATAACAATAATATTTTAATTAATATTCAAAAAGAGATTGTTTCTTCCTCCGGCTTGCCTTTATTGGCCGTCCCTAGTGAACACTGACGAGGAACAGAGTTCCCACCTCTCCCTTGCCTTTATTGGCTGGCTTGACTGAAGATTCGTAAGAGCAATCGTGCTTGGGAGAAGAATGTATAATTCAGTAAGTTGCTGGTAGAGATCTTGACCGTACTCCGGGATTGTCTTGAAAGCCGTATTATACCTCTCCACTCCTTAAGCATCTCAGAATACGTTGCCCCCTTGTAGCTACGTGACACTGGGTGCTAGTGACCGTTTTTGGGAGCCCATTTATTGAGTGTGCAAGTCACGCCCGTTTTTTATCGATGTATTTAAATAACATTGTTCAAACAGGGGCCATAGTATTTACATACCTAGCTCTTTGTAACCAGTCCACTTCCAGCCTCAAAAAATTGTAGCCCACTATATATTTTTTTCCATATCCTGCAATAGTTCCATTCCAACTGGGGTTTTTCCTTGGTTTCGCGTACAGGGATAGTCCTTGGTTCATGTCAAATTTTCATTTAAATACGTCTAACGGCACCTCTTCAAGTTGACTTCGACCCCTGGCATGCCTTTCAAAGGTCCAGGACCCACGGGTCCTGAGATGTATAAAGACATATATTCTAAGTCATTGCCTCCACTCCGCTCAGTTCGAATTTTCATTTCGACTAATTCGAGTACAGAGGAGGTAGTTACCTTCAAAAGAAATTGAAATAAATGCTTGTGTGAAAACTGACAAATTGTTAATTTGAGCATTGAATTTTTTGGTTGTCGGGCTTGTAATTAGATCTCCACCACCTTGGAGATCGCTTACAGAGCAGAATCAACTTGATCCTGAAGCTTTCATTCTTTGAAGGATTTAATATTTTGTTCACGTTTTATAACTATTAAGGATGATTCACGTTACACCGAGTCGCCACCGGGCTAGTCATTCATGCTACACCGGGATGTCACCGTGTCACCACCGGGCGTCGAAATGTTCGGTGGCAATTGTTTCCCGGCCGGGGCACGGTCTAGCATGAATCACTTCATACAAAATGCATAAGTACTATAATCTCTGACCGTGCCCGTGACCGTGGCGATACGGTGTAACGTGAATCATCCTTTATCATCGTTCTTTTACCATTATCTGAATTCATTTGGGGTTGCCCAACATGTCTTCTTCTTCCATACTTATCTATTTGTTTTCATCTCAGTAGTGAACCCCTTTCTAGCCATATAACCTAGACGTCTTTACACTTATTCCGAATATTACTTACTACTACTCGTCCCAGCTTCGCTCGGGTAAAAATTAGACAACTAAAGCTTCTACTTCTTTATTTGTTTATTTGAGATGGGTTTGCTCTACAATCTAGTCTAGGTCAGAGGTGACAGAGACAGAGTCGATGATGGAGCGAGCCTGCCCAGAAAAAGCCTGTTCACTCTAACTATGAAGAGATTAGGAATGTATGTTGTTTTTCAGAAAACCCTTTCATTTGATTCCCAAATCATAGAAACGCATAAAAAATAACTAGCCCGCCATCTTTGGGAGTTCACCATATTGGATTTAGAAAGGTGTCATTACCCGGGCCTGCGGACGGCGAGTAGTGGGTAACTCGCCGCCCGGTCAGCACCAGGCCCGAGAGTCGACGGCGCGTAGTGTTCCACGCGCGCCTCAAAGAGTTGTCAGCGAACACGACGGGGCCCGTCATGGCCGATGCCTGCCCGGGGGTTGAGGATAAATTCGAAAGAATTACCTCGCCCCTGGGCATTCAGGGTAGGGAGGAACAGGGGTGGGTTTTAGTCAGTAAGAGTCTGACACGCCCTTCTGCTCCACCCTAGAGCGGAAGAAGCCATTGGATGATTTCCCACCCCCCCAAAAAAAAAAAAAAAGTGTCACTTAGCTAACCATGCATTGTCATCCAAACTAAACATAATATATGCAAAATTTCAGCTCAATTGAATACCGGTAAATAGGTCGAATCAAAACAAAAAAATCTTAGCAGACAATTCAATTTTTTTTTCTATATTTTTACAGATGAAGCTAATAATTAAAAGCGTGTGAAAATAAAAATTGAAAATATCAAAAAACCCGACTGATAAAATCAACTACTAAAAAGTTCCAAAAAAACACGACTCATAAAAAACATAAGTAAAAGTTACAAAAAACCCGACTGATAAAAAAAGTTCCAAACAAGTCACTTTTCAAGCAGTCTAATGCAGATACTGGCAGTTCTTTTAGTTCAATCACAGATTCTATGCCACCAACTGCATCAAACTGCTTGAAAAGTGACTTGTTTGGAACTTTTTAGTGGTTTTTTATCAGTCGGGTTTTTTGATATTTAATTTTCTTTAGTGATTTTTATTTTTGAAATCGTCTCTTTCCTGCTCTTTATTTTGATACCCCACATGACCAGGTCACAAAAAATACGACTACGACTACTTACATAATGGCGGTCGCCATATTTTTTTTTTTTCAAAATTCATATATCCTATGCCACTTCGGCGGTAAAGACCAATCTAACAATACCTCATTTCACAACAAATAAACAATCAAACAATTTTTCTTTCTTTTTCTTCTGTATTTACTAAAATCCATCAAGCCATTTAGGCTACAGCGCGTGCCAAAGAAATAGAAATACACACATATATTATAAATTAGGTCCCCACAAATCAGCGTTTTGTATGGAGAATTTTAAAGAAGTTGCATTTTTCATACTAACATTTTCTTAATTTATTTAACAACTATGAACACTAATGTTTTTACACTTTTATGCAATATTGTTTAAAAATTAAAATAGCTTTTAAGGTACGTAGATTAAGCAACAAAAATAAGTTTTGGCTAAGTTAAAACAAATAGTGGTTATTTCTGCTAACAAAAAGAGGAGTCATTTTTAAGGTATTTTTTTTTATAAAACTACTAGCTGCGCTCCGCGGTTTCACCCGCATAGACCAGGATAAAAAGTAGCCTATGTGTTAATCCAGGGTATAAGCTATCTACACACTAAAATTCATCCAAATCAGTCCAGCCATTTGAGCGTGAAGAAGTAACAAACATACACACTCACAAACTTTATATATACTTTATAATATTAGTGTGATAAGTAAAAAGGTTTTTCTTACTATTGGAAATTGTCTATGACGGTCATTATTCGATATAATTTCAAGGAATTGATGAATATTTTAATTCATAGAAGTGACGAGGTCATCTATTTGTGACAAAAAAATGCCAATTTCGTAGGTGGGAACCCAATACTAAGGCAGTCGGGTAAAAAGAGGGAAGTCTGCGGTGTACTGCTAATAAATTAATTAGTATGATATGCTCTAGTGGACAGGCTCTTTAAACATGGAATCCTCATAATGAATATGCAAGGCGACGAGTTTTTCTGTACAAGGTGACAAGGTCGCTGGCATTTCAATGTCGTTCCTACATTTTTTTACAAAGGGATTTATCCCTAGCGGTTTGGAGAGGCCAGTATTCAGTTAAACCGGCGCTTAAATTAACGTGCTTGTTACCATGATAACTTGGGTATAATTTTGATCGTAGACTTAATAATAATAAATTCATTTATTTCAGGCTGTAAAAGCCCATAAAATTTAAATACAATTTTACATTAAACAAAATGACATTTTGCTGATACAGTACAACGGGATTATTACAGAAACCAATTAAATTAAAAATGTCAATAAATTAGAATTAAAAATAAAAATAAAATCTTATTAAATGTCAGTGAGTACAATAAAATAAAATAAGAACAAAATAATGAGGAATGCTCGGTTTTCCAGTTACTAGTACTTATTTTCTGGAAATCTATTTATACAGCGAGCGTTTTCAATTATTCTTGGTCAAGATAAATTACATGGAGAAACTTCACACGTAGTAGAGTAAACATACAATTGCTCTAAACCACTTACATACTTATAGAATACTTAATTGACTATAGTACGAGTATATACACCTACACTAATACAAAAAGGAACCCGTAACTAATTACAAGATACCAATTAAATTAAAAATTAAGAAAAACCCCAATGCTTAAAGTAAAGCGAACAATATAAAACACAAAAGCTGCTGATAACTTTGAAACGACTGAACCGATTTTGGTAAAAAAATTCTAAGAACCATCACTAGAAACCCTGCTTTCAAATGAAAAAAACCGGATTCAAATCGGTTCACCCGTTTAAGAGCTACGGTGCCACAGATAGACAGACAGACACATACACATAACGGTCAAACTTAATAACCCTCTTTTTGCTTAGGTCATGAAAAACTAACTAAAAACAATGTAAAATATGGCATCAAAATACACTAGTAGAGTAATTAACGATGGTACATTTTTTTATTTTTGTTGGGTCGGAAATCATCCAATTGATGACTTCTCCCGCTCTGGGCTTCGGGAGGGCGTGTCAGACTTTTACTGACTAAAACCCACCCCTGTTCCTTCCTTGCCTGAGTGCCCAGGGGCTCAGTAAGTAACTCTGTTTCGAATTTATCCACAACCCCGTGGCATGTATGCATCGGTCATGACGGGCCCCGTCAAGTGTTGCTGACATCTCTTTAAAGCGCGCGTGGAATACTACACGCCGTCGACTTTTAGGCCTGGTGCTCATCGGACGGCGAGCTACCCATTACTCGCCGTCCGCAAGCCCGCACCAACGGTGGCTGTAGATCGTCTCGCGAACCCCGACACCCAGGGCGTCTCCTGCGACGGCTGCTGCTGCGGGCGTGAGGGCGACTCCGTTGAGTCTCCCTCACCCGTTCCGCCTCTTCCTTCGCGAGCATTACTGCTTCGCAGAAGGAAGACACTGCATCCCATTCCCTCTCGCTTTGCCTAGCACCTAAGACAGATGAACAAGATACTGTGGCGCGTGTGCATTCGGCATACAGGCGGCAGAGCTAAACTGACTCCTTAAACAAAATCAACGTTGTATTCTAAATTAATCATTCGAATAATCTATCCCAATATCGAACTCCAACCAGCCAGCAACGCTCGGTCCTTAAGTGCCTATGTGCCGAGTGCATACGCGCCACATGAACTAGCGTCTACGCTGCTCTTTACGCGGCAATTTTCTTTCAGGAATTTACAGTGCCTTCCTTGAAGAAATTTGTTAATTTCCATGGGCTGAAACAGTATATTAAATAATGACCACCCATTTTCGTTACATTCGATATATAACTAGCTTCTGCCAGCGGGTTTGTATGCGTGAAACATAGAAATTATCCGGAAGGGATACTCCCGGGATAAAAAAATACCTGGCACACCGGGAGTACCGTCAGAAATGAAAACAAAAAACTTGAACAAAAATACCCAATGTCGATGCTCGATATCGGTGGCGCACGAGTTCAATTGTTTTTTCTCATCTCTCAAAACTGCCCAACCCGCCTAAAGAAGTTTTCACTTCAAAAGTATCCTTTTTTTAATTTGGGACAAGCCCGCCACACTATTCCCAAATTAATGTAACTCTTGTAAGCTAGAATCAACAGTGGCGACCACCAGAAAAAAACGCCTAGGCAGTGAAGCTTGACTAGTCCCAGAGAAAGGATTAAACTGTCTTGGGCCCTGCAAAAGTACAGTGGAGGAGTATGAAAAACGCAATTTCCACTTCCCTCCTAATCAAGCAGGAGACAGAACAAAGCTAAGCCAATAGGCACAAAGGGATATTTACAACTGGGGTAAGCCCAGTTTCCAAGCATCATGGATTAAAACACTAATATTAATGGGTCCAATTGTGTGTGGCAAAAACTCTTGAACGCTCGGAAATTCGTTCTAGTTTCCACAAGGTCCGTGTAACAGACAACTCCAGACGTAGGCTAAATACTATCCAACATAATATTGCGTTCAGTTTGCCAAAGAGTACACTCTCATAGGATTTGATATGCGGATTGTTCGTATTCGGAATCAGGTGTAGTACATTGACATGAAGGCGAGGCTACAAGCTTGAAAGAAAATAATTTACCCCTAAAGTTGACCCATGACCTGTAAGAAATTGAGCAACACAGTGATCAACAAAAAAAAGAATTGGTGGAAGTGTGGGCCTTTCATGGAACTTTCCCACCTATAAAAATATCATAAGTACTTATATTCTTTTGTAAAGTCCAACCAATCTCTTTACCAAAATTCACCAAAATGGATTTAGCTGATAACAAACAGTCAGATAGACCGAGTTACTTTCGCAAATATAATATTATATTTGTATGTTATACCACCATGCAGCATAAATTCTCGCCATTGGCATATATATTGCGGTATATCTTGGCTGACTTGCCAAATTCTGCATTCAAGTTTCGCAAGAATATGGCCAATATGATTTATATTCAAATTCTCACAGGTAACATGGAATGTTCAAAAGTTAGTCTGCACGGTGAGTCAGATAATTATATCTATTTTTGCTTTGCAGCCGTCTGTAATGTTACATTTTCTATCAAACTGGGAATCTTTATTGTGTATGTATGTTTGTACACTTACAAGTTGCGACTTACAAGTTGTAGGTCGTGAGTTCAAACTCAGGCAGGCGCTTTAATTTGTGTAAATTATTTCATCACCACTGCTCTCAAAACGGTGAAGGAAAACATCGTGAGGAAACCTTCATGTCCCAGAACCAAAAATTTGAAAATATGTGACATCCACCAATCCGCATTGGGCCCGCGTGGTGGATTACGGCCCACACCCTCTCTCAAAGAGGCCTGTGCCCCAACACTGGGGACATTAAAAGGCTGATAATGTGCTATGACTTATGTATCGTAAGATCTGGTTCTCTGGTTGGAAATCTCCGCACTCTGACTCATAGGTATATACATCAATCATCTTTTACAATTGGATCTTATGGATATAAGAAAACAAAAATCAACTATTCCATGCACTTTGTCGAGTTGCGAGAAACAAAATGTAGAAGTAATCCTCCCGACCGAATTTCGATCACGGTGCCGGTTACAGTACGCAAGTGTGTTCGCAAACACAGGTGCGGGTGAGGTCTCTGTCCCTTTACTCTCATAGTCCGACGGGACGGTTATCCGACACGACCGGGGAGAGATCAGGCGTGGGAGCAACGGCTCTACATACTTTAACTGGGCTTACCCCAGTTGTAAATACCCCCTTTTCTTTTGTGCCTAATGGCCTAGCTTGGTTCTGTCTCCCGCTTGATTAGGAGGGAAGTGGAAATTATGTTTTTCTTACTCCTCCGCTGTATTTTCTGATTAATTTCGTTGCGGAACCCATGCCAGTTTAATCGTTTCACTGGGACTCGTCGAGCTTCATTGCCTCGGCATTTTTTCTGGTGGTCGCCACTGTTGATTCTGGCTTGCAGAAGTTACAATAATTTAGGAATCGTGTGGTGAGCTTGTCTACATACTTTCCGAGGCACAAGAGTGTCACACCACCAACTTCCAAACTCCGGGCTGCTACTAAATAATTTCAATTCGAAAAACCCAATAACACTTTTTGCTGGGAATAGAACCCTAGGACCCCACGCTCAGCAGTCGCGCTTGCGACCACGTAACCAACGAGGCAGTGGTATATGCGCATAAACAAGAACAGATTTTTTTTTCGCGATGTCGGCGTCTTGGATACTGTAAGTTGTTCTTTATGAGTTCTTTTACCACCTGAAAAATGGCCTACAAATTAAAGGGCAAAGAACAGAATATTTTTTTTGGTGATATCGGGATCATGAACAATGCAAGTTGTTCTATACCACCTGAAAGATTGCCAGCGAATTAAAAGGCACCCTGTGTTGACGAAGGCTTCTCACAAGAATCAAAGAGTAATAAGTTATCCCGGGAAAGTTGAGCTACTTTTATCAAATTCAGTAACCCAATTGATTCGCAAGTTATTCAAGGCAAATACTTTAACTAATCATGAACCGGGTTATAGTGTCGGCCTATTTATCATAATACTAGCTTCTGTCAGGCGCTTCGCCCGCGAATAACTAAAAAAAATAAAAAACTTGGGAGGTGTCAAGGGACACCCGGATGGAATGAGTTCCTTTCGATTAATTAGTGAAGGAATTGTAATATAATTTTATTTTTTTTAATTTATAATATTTTTTTTATTATTAACTATGCACACACGCACGCACGTAAGTAGTTATACTTCATCATCTCATCTCATCGCAGCTCAGCTCAGCTCAGATCAGCTAAGCTCAGCTCAGCTCAGCTCAGCTCAGCTCAGCTCAGCTCAGCTCAGCTCAGCTCAGCTCAGCTCTGCTCAGCTCAGCTCAGCTCAGCTCTGCTCAGCTCAGCTCAGCTCAGCTCAGCTTAGCTCAACTCAGCTCAGCTCAGCTAAGCTCAGCTTCTGCTTGCAAACTTTGTACCTACCCACCAAAAATACAAGAAGTTTTTATTAGATTGTTTTTCCAACACAATCTTTTTGGATGGACAGCCTCATTAGTGTCGTGACAACTTTTCGTAAGAATTTTTTCCGTCTAGCCCCCTTTCAAAACGCGCGATAAGGAACTTCGTTCCAAAAACAAAATTGTACTTTCCGCATTATAAATTATAGCCTAGCCTTAGTAACAAACATCCGTCCATCCATCCATCATCCATCCAAACTTTCGCATTAATAATATTACTAGCTTCTGCCACCGGCTTCACCCACGTGGATTAGTCCTACCCCCACTGGTTTTTTTATTATCAATTGATTAAATGGCTTTGTCTAAAGCTCGTGTCTGGATCTCGTGGCTATAGTAATAACAGCCGCACTGGTCGATCCATCAGGTTAAGCTACGCTTGCCGGGGTTGGTCCGCGGGTGGATGGCCATCTTTACATACCGAGACTCCTCCGTGCCTCGGAAAGCCGTTGGTCCCGGCTATGTTTGACAGTCGTTACGGGTCGTCAGAAGCCCGAAAGTCTGACAACCCGTCTTACCTAGGGGTATCGTATTACCCAGCTACTGGGTTGTGGAGGTCAGATAGGCAGTCGCTCCATATATAATACTGGTATTCAGCTTTATCCGGTTAGACTGGAAGCCAACCCCAAGATAGTTGGAAAAAGGCTAGGCAAATTGGCTTTGTCGCTTAGCGACCACATCGCCCAGTACAGAAAAATCACAAAATTGTCACTATCTTCCCTAAGACTAACTTTACTCATACAACTGTTTAGCATTTTCGGACATTCGAAAAGCAAGTATTGTGTTACAAATAACGATATTAAAAGATTTACAGCGCCCAAATAACATTGATCCCCGTATTTTCATTCCGGACACACTCCATCAGAATATGAAACACATCATCAACCACTCCACAGTCATCACAATTTGGAGACAAAACTTTCTTCATTAAGGTGGATGCGCCAGGGTAGCCCGCGAAATTCAAATTTTCTTACGTTTTGTTCAAAATTTGATTCGCGGCCGTAGCAAGTCTGTATTTATAAAATTATAATAATCAAAATCATCAATATAAATCTTTCAGTTAGAACTGATGCCAAATGTAAGTATTTCATGAAATCATGAAATTTGGCATCAATTCTAAGTGAGATAGTTGTATTGATGATTTTAATGATTACAGTTCTGTAAATACGTACTTGCTACGGCCGCGAATCGTATTTTGACCAACCTACAACCTGATACTGACTTGCAATTGGCATAAAACGTAAGAAAATTTGAATTTTGCGGGCTACCCTGCAGCTTTCACCTTAAGTAGTAGAATTTATTTGATGGAGTATGTCCGGAACGAAGTCTTAAATTTATAGTGATTAATCTATTTAGACTACAGTCAATCCAGGAACCCGAGAGATCTCTGGCTGGACAGTTCGGTACCATAACCCCTTTTCTTTTGACCTTTCGTTATAAAATTCCTTCCAAAGTTTAAAACATTGTTTTTTTTTGCCCTCAACTGATTTTATGCAGGGAAGCGACAAGCGACAGCCACTTCAGTCACCGTTCATTCGATCGCTCGACCGACGACTAAACTTCACTTCAAGAGGATGTCGTCACCCGGGCCTGCGGACGGTGGGTAACTCGCCGTCCGATCAGCACCAGGCCCGAGAGTCGACGGCGCGTAGTGTTCCACGCGCGCCTCAAAGAGTTGTCAGCAAAGGACGGGGCCTGCCACGGCCGATGCCTGCCCGGGGGTGGAGGATAAATTCGAAAGAGTTACCTTGCCCCTGGGTACTCGAGGCAGGGAGGAACAGGGGTGGGTTTTAGTCAGTAAGAGTCTAACACGCCCTTCCGCTCCACCCTAGAGCGGAAGAAGTCATAGGATGATTTCCCACCCCCCAAAAAAAAAAAAAAGAGGATGTCCTCAAAGCTTATATTACTGTTAATAATAATATAAGCTTTAAAATGCTTAAAGGCTTTTCCCACTGCACACTCAGGCCTCCTCTTTGTGGGAGGGCGTGGGCCATAATCCACCACGCGGCCCCAATGCGGGTTGGTCACACGTCTTCGAAAATTTAGTTCTAAGACATGACGATTTCCTCACGCTCTCAAAACGGTGATGTTTTCCTTCACCGTTATGAGAGCGGTGGTGATGAATATATATATTTTTTAAAACAAAGTAAAGTGCCTGCCTAGGTTTGAACCCACGACCTACAACTTCTAAGGTACGGCCGTTACCACAGAGCCACAACTGCCCTCAAGACAACATTGGTTAAAGCGAATTTAGCAACTGATATCGTGCGTACAACTACCGCTCGGGTGACAATAACCAATGTGCTTATGCCTAAGTTCTATTATAGCCTATCTATCTCTGTGCCAAATTTCATCTAGATCCTTTCAGACGTTCTGGCGTGATGGATTAACAAACATCCATCCATAACACCAGAAGGATTAATTATTTACATTATAAATGCGGACCTATAGTATATCTATATTATATTTATCATGATACTAAATCTCTAAAAGCTTAACTCATAACAATTATTTACTCCACCTAATACAAAGTTTTCAAAGTCATGCCATCCAACATTTAAGTTTTGACCCCGGGTTGAGTTAAGTCGACATTAAAACGAGCTGAAATTTATTTTCTTCTATATCTTAAAACTAAGTTGGACGTTAGCCGTTGGCTCGCGTTCTCACATTTGTTCCACGGTTTCACAGTTGGCTTTAAGCGATTTGCATTATTTCTTGTGAATTTTCAAAGGATAGGTAAATAGAGAAAAGTCTCTGTGAAATGTCAACCATAGTCCACCACACGAACTCAGTCCTGATTGATGACTGTCACGTGGCTTCGAATTTTTAATTCACGGACGTGTCAGTTTCCTCACAATGCTTTCCTTCGCCGTTTTCAAAGCACTGGTGATAGAATAGAATAGAATACTCTTTATTATGTGTCTCTAGGGTATTAATGAGACCTTATCAAAAAATAAACAAATGAATAAATGACTAATCAACTGGCCTATGAATGATTATTTTTTTTTTTTTTTTTTTTTTTCATAAAAAAATAATTCGAAAAAGTCACGATTATCTATGTAAAACACCCTTACGTGAAATAATCATGATCACGTCGTATTTTCTTAGCTTTAAGTACGAATTATTGGTTTGAATGCAAATGATTTACTCCCAAAATACAGATTCGTCATACGGGTGACAAATTTTAACTAATTGAATTATGATTGATGTTATCTTCGAAACTATGTTTTTTGGAACACTTGTTCTAGGACTTTTCGTATTATTTTTACTACCTTAGAGTTATGGGGCATCAAAAGGAACACGTTGTATAAAGTACACAAAGTAAAGTGCCTGCCTTTTTTTTTTGGCGGTGGGAAGTCATCCTATGACTTCTCCCGCTCTGGGTGGAGCGAGAGGGCGTTTCAGACTTGTACTGACTAAAACCCACCCCTGTTTCTTCCTTGCCGAGTGCCCGGAGCGCGGTAACTCTGTTAGGAATTTATCCGGAGATCTAATCCACGACCTGTTAGACGACGGTACTTTATAAATTAGGTACCTAACTAACGATCTTTCGGCCAATCATTCTTTCGATCAATCGTTCTTCGGGCGAACGATCATTAGGCCTAAGGATATTCAGTCTAATGAAATTTGGGCAATCGTGACGCTTTCTCATTACCACTGGTCCGCGTCTGCTCTCAATAACCTGTAATTATTGAAACTCACTATTTGTAATTAGGTACAGAGAAAAAAATACTGAAAAATTAATGAAGTTAATTTCTCTGTACCTACTTACAATATATAGGAATTTCAATCTTCTAGCTTATTATCTCCTGACTTTGAAGATTCAAACTATTTTATCGAGCTAGAAAAGGTTTCTAACCAATTTTTTTTTCTGACTTTTCTCTTTTTTGCATAGTCACTGTTTGAAAATAAAGACTATTCCCGCTTCCAGTATGACAAACGCCGATGAAAAATTAGCTCTTTTCGTGTACATTTAGTCACCCCAAGTATATTTAAGTTTAAAACTGTTCCGGCGGTTTATATTATAACTTTTCTTCGTCTACTTTCAAGGAGGGGACTGTCTTTTCCGAAACACGTTTTTGATTTAATCGCCATCAACCCTTGCTGGATTAGGATGACGACTTCAGCGGCTTCTATAAGTGTGGTTACTATTTTCTTTCAACTGTAGTGTTCCCAGTGACGTGAAACATTGGACTGATGACAATTTTCATAAACGACCACTTTTCATAGGCTTTCAGGACTACCAAACAATATGGTGTATTGTTTTAAAGAAACTTTTTTACAAAAAAAACAACCGACTTCCAAAAAGAAAATACACTAAAAATTAAAAAATAGTTTTAATTTTGGAAGTCGAAAAAAAAAAGAACAGTCGAACATAGAACCTCCTCCTTTTTCGAAAGTTAAAATTGATATCTTTTGTTTTACGTTCCATGACGTAAGGTGAATCTTTCAACCTCTTTCAATACATTTAGTTATACTTCGTTGCTTCGTCCTTCGAGATTAGATAACATTGTAGTAATACGTCTAAGATATCGCCTTTCACCCACTAAGTTTGAGTTTTTTTTTTTTTTTTTTTTTTTTGTGGGTACTTCGTCTTCCTTCTCGTTATGCCTGTAGTGTCATTCATTCGCGTTTTAGTGCGTCGCCGATCACCACTTATTTTCTCCTTTTCGTTGAAAATTAATAATAAGATGCCGAAACGTAGTCACAAAAACGACGACAGTGATTATTTAAGAAAAAAGATTCGAAAACTTGAAAAGAAAATAAATAAACGTGCCGAGCGGTCACGACTCACGAGTTCGCTCTGAAAGTAGTAGCTCACCGACGAATATAATTCTTTCGCCTGAGCAATCGGATCATGAAGGTAAGAAGTGTTTTCTTATCAATGTTATATCAAAAGAAAGATATTGTAAATAGTTTTTAAGGACTATATCCGTATCATGATTTGACATGACGTCATATTACAAATAGTGTTGTGTACATCTTAAGGGGGATGTTACCTTCACATGATTTGAGCTGAACTATTTACGTATCAATGTAATAACAAAATAAAGATATTGTGAATAGTTTTTAAGGACTATATCCGTATCATAATTTGACATAACGTCATATTCCAAATAGTGTTGTGTACATCTTATGGGGATGTTACCTTCACACAATTTTGGATTCCCAATTCATTGGGTAAATTATAATATACCTACTATACATATTAGTGACTGTGTACATTTGAAAGGAATGTTACCTTCACATTAGTTAATGGCCTACCTACTTAAATTGTATGTCAGTACGTAGGTAAAGCTTAAATATATTTAATACTGTTGTGGATAGTTTTAAAGAACCGCTCTGAAGTTTAGTAGGTATTCACCTACCTACACAAGAATGATAAACTTGGTATTGTGGATAGTTTTTAAGGACTATCGCCGCGCTATTTTCTCCAATGCCTACAACTGGCATTTATATATTATTTTAGATGAAATGAAAGTTCAAGTTCAGCCCGAAGTCGAGTCAGTTCCCACTTTGAATGCGAAACAACCCCAACCGGGAACGCTACGCATGCCCCTGCTACAGATGCGGTACCGACAGTACAGTTGGAACTACCTGTTGAAGTAGCACTCGATCCCCCTGAACTGGATGAAGAGATTCTGAATCTCTTGGGCGAAACACCTTCAAAGGACAAAAAATATGGACCGGATATTAGAGGAGAATTATTTATTCGCTGGCAACACATCGCAACGACAAGCTTGACAAAGGTTGCCCAAAAGGAGCGGCTGGATATGCTTCTTGTTTCAAATAACTGCAAAAATATTGATGCGCCGAAGTTAAATCCAGAAATAAAGGCCGCTTTATCAAAGGCGCTCATCAAAAAAGACAAAGCACTGGAGAATAAACAGGTACAGGTCGCAGCAAGTATATATAGTTGTATTAGTGAAGCTCTTAATACATTGTTTTCTTCGGATCACAAAAACCAGACAGTTATAAAATTGCTGATCAAAACGGGTCGACTGATGATGTGTGACTCACAATACAACGAGTCCATGACAAGACGTAATTTTATATTTTCTACAATAAAACAAGATATTAAAGATAAATTGTTTAACACAAAAATCGATAATTTCTTATTTGGCGAACAGCTGACCAATACCATTAGATCTGTAAAAGCCATATCCAAATCAGGAGCGGAAATTAAAATAAACACGCCAGTCAGAAGACCTACACCAGTGCACAGACTGAGACACGCCCCCTCTCAGCTCTTAACCAGAAGCCTCCGTTCCGCCGGCGGGGGGCGCGGCAAGCGGGAACAGCGAGGAGGACCGAGCCAGCGGCGCGGCGCCCGCCACCTCATCAGCAAGCGCAACGGCTGCTGCGCTTGCAGTATCGCCCAGCTCCCCGGCGATAGACCTGGTACGTTCCGCAGGACGATTATCATATTTTTATGAGCAATGGCAGTTGATAACCAATGATCCCGTTATATTATCGTGGACAAGAGGTTACGAGATACCATTTATAAAATAGGTTTATCAATCATACGAACCTAATTTACCTACATTATCTTCATCAGAATCCCTTCAATAGATGGTGGTCATCACTGATCTCATAAACAGTTAGCTACACTGTTTATTTATTATATTTTCACATTGCGAGCCATGTGAGGGACAGTTTGACACAAAAAGCCTAATGGTAAACACAGATTTATATTAAATTTAAAATCTCTAAACAAGCACATCATAACGGAACATTTTAAAATTGAAGATCTGAGATTAGATCAGAGAACAACTTTAAAACTAGTATCAAAGAACAGTTCCATGATCACCCTTGATTTCAAGGATGCGTATTTTCTCTTATATATACATCCAAATTGCAGAAAGTACTTACCATTTAAGTACGAGGGCCAAATTTACCAATTCAATGTTTTACCGTTTGGCCTAAACACAGCCGTTTGTCTTTTACAAAATTATTAAAACCAATAATTTGTTTATTGAGATCATTAGGCTATTTGTCATCTATTTATTTAGATGACATTTGCATTACTTCAAACAATTATCAAGATTGCCTAGAAAATTTATAACAAACAAGATGTATTTTAGTCCTTAGGATTTATTATCAATATAGAAAAGAGCTGTATGATTCCGAGTAACGTTTGCAAATATCTCGGTTTCGTGATAGATACAAAAAAGTTTCATGTCAGCCTACCTAAAGATAAACGAAATTTAATTAAACAAGAACAACAGCTTTATAGTAAGCAAATGGAAAGATGCAAATACTTTGCATTGTGTCAAACGAGTAGTTATGATAGCCACATGTCTTTACCACAGAACCTGCAGGACGATTTCTCCTGGTGGTTGAAATCAATTGATAACGCAGTCAATCCCATTAGAAGAGACTGCTACTAGCTAGAAATATTTTCAGATGCTAGCAAAAAAGGGTGGGGGGCAGCATGCGGTGAGGAGAGACCGCCAGTGGCCAATGAAGTAATTCAGAATGTGTCAGACATATAAATTATCTAGAACTCCTGGCAGCGTTCTTGGGTTTACCAATATTCGCAAAGGGATTAAAAAATTGACATGTTTTACTACGTATTGACAACACAGCTGCTATTTCGCACATCAACCATATGGGTGGAATAAGATTTCCACATCTAACTGAAATCACAAAATCTTTGTGGCAATGGTGTGAAGCTCACGATATATTTGTGTTCGCTTCATACATAAGTTCAGAAGGTAACGAAATAGCAGATGCGGAGTCTAGAAAATCTCACCCCGATACCAAATGGGAGATAAAAGATAAGGTTTTTGAAAAGATTGTACAGGCGTTTGGGCAACCTAAAATTATTGATCTTTTCGCATCAAGGTGAAATAATAAATGTGTTAAGAACATATCATGGAATAGAGACCCTGGAGCATTCGCTGTGAACACTTTTACTTTAAGTGGGAAAAATGTTTCTTTCTACGCGTGTCCTCCTTTTGCGGTTATACTAATAACCGATCAGGCTGACGGTATTATTGTTGTCCTATTTTGGCCCATGCAACCCTGGTTTCCACTGTCTCAAAAACTTGTCTGTACCGAAAAGATTCGGTTTATACCCTCTGATAATGTGTTATTGTCTATTTCCAACAGTCTCCCGAAGCTCACTTTGATTGCAGGGAAGTTATCAGGACGGCACTACGGAACAGAAGAGTACTGCCGTCGGCTTTAGATATTATGATAGCTTCTTTGTCTGAAAATTCAATTAAACAATATGACATTGCAATTCGACGCTGGGTTAGCTTTTGTAAAACTCAGAATATTGAAATACATGAGGTGTCAAATCCTATGGTAATTTATATTTTCACTGAATTATTTAATTCTGGTTTACATAATGGATCTTCAAACAGTCATCGCTCCGCTCTGTCTATGATCTTAGGATCGGGAGTAGGGTCTGATGACCGTGTTACTAGGCTATTTAAAGGTTTTTACAGACTTCGTCCTCCAGTCCCCAAATATAATATCACTTGGGATCCCTCAATGGTTTTGGATTCGTTATCAAAATGGTACCCTAAACGGAAATTTAAGTTTAGAACAATCTACTAAAAAGACCGTTACGTTGCTCATGCTAATAACTGCACACAGAGTGCAGACGATTGGCAAAATAAAACTAGATCCATGGTCAACGTATATCAAGATAAACGATTTTATAAGAACATCTCGCCCAGGTTCAAGTCAACCTTGTCTTAATATTCCATTTTTTAAAGATCGTCCGGAAATATGCTGAAGCATTGGTAGCTTACTCGTATATAGATAGGACTAAGTCTTTGAGAAACAACGCCAATAGCATATTCTTTAGTATTAAAAAAACACATAAACCGATATCCACAAATACTATCAGCCGGTGAATAAAAAATATTTTGTCAATTAGCGGAATTGACACTTCAATATCTTCTGCTCACTCCACCAGACACGCGCGTCCAATGTTATCATAGAGATATTCAATTTGATCAATTTGCTTTATCAAACTTGACCTCTGATGGATGCATTATGTTGGAATGTTATTAAAGTTTAATTAGGTACTTATCACATAATTAAAAGATAACCTTAATTAATGAGAAACTATACATATTTTAGTTAAACAAAAAAAAAAAAAATAATAATAATAATAATACTGTATGATCATTACACGTTTATAACATGTATGGAAGAGTGTTTTAATATTTCACCATCTTTCAAAATCTACAATGTTATCTAATCTCGAAGGACGAAGCAACGAAGTATAATTGGAGATTAAACGAACTTACCTGAAGTGAAGTTCTATCCAAATTATACGAGTTGCTTCGTCCGAAGAGATTAGTTCCCTCCCAACCCTTATAGGTCCCGATATATTAAGTGAAATATTAAAAAGGTTCCAGGCTTTCAACTAAATGAATGACACTACAGGCATAACGAGAAGGAAGACGAAGTACCCACAAAAAAAAAAAAAAAAAAAAAAAACTCAAACTTAGTGGGTGAAAGGCGATATCTTAGACGTATTACTACAATGTTATCTAATCTCTTCGGACGAAGCAACTCGTATAATTTGGATAGAACTTCACTTCAGGTAAGTTCGTTTAATCTCCAATTATGCTAGCGAAGGAATTTGAAAGGTGACAAAATTATCTTCCAGATGATGTACTCGTAGGTACCACAATTCATAGTTTATTGCATAGAAATAATTGGCCATTCCAGGAAGACATATGTTGAAACTCAACTGATATTTATAATCATTCTTTATACTGACTAGGTACGTATGAAATGAATACACTACCCACACTTTTAAAACAAATGTATCGATGATAAAATAGTTATTTCTGATTCATAATGATGGCTTGTATTGTATGTTCTAAGTATTTATTTAGGAGAACCTTTCTATTTTGTAATTGGAAAAATTCAATCTTTTGCTTCGAAATGTTCCCAATCATTAGTTTATTTTCAGGAATTCTAGGTATCTGCCTATTAGGAATTATATGTACTTAGGTAAGGGTTTCAGTAATTACATGTTTGCCTGAAAGGAAATTGATTTTCTACGAAAGGTTGCGACCTTTCAGACGAAACAATTTTATTGTTTTAAGACGAGAATCGGTAATCATTGTACAGTTACAGGCTGGCGTTAAACAAAGATAACTCATATGTTTACTCATTTATAAAGACGAGTTTTTATGTTTCTTTGTTAATAGGAGAAAAATGTCTGGATAATTATACTGATCCGATCATGAATGTTGTTTAGACTACTTTTATCCATATAAATAAATTCATGGTTTCTGTGAACCACGGGATCGAATAAGTATTGACAGTATTGCGTTTGTATTTTGACTCCTTAATAAATATACGTCTCTTTTTCCTTCAACGAACGAGAAGTTTATATAAATCAGCATGCTAACGCCATCTAGTTTCTTTCTACCGCAACTCTTTAGTTACTTTCGTTGTAAACAGAGGTCACTACTAGCCGCCAAGCTAATAAACCAAAACATATTGTAGAAATGGATAAAAAAACTCGGCTCAAGACAGTGGCTTTCTATCAGCGATAACGATTGACTCAAAATGTAGGTAGCTATGTGTCTGACCACCTGACATTTTGGTAGGGCATGTCAATCCAATACCTACATTTTGGACTTTTAAACAATCGTTATCATTATAATTATATACTAAGGAGTTCGTAGCTAAAGTAATAACAGCCGCACGGGTCGATCCATCAGGTTAAGCTACGCTTTCCGGGGTTGGTTCATGGATGCATGGCCATCTTTACATATCGAACAGCCGCACGGGTCGATCCATCAGGTTAAGCTACGCTTGCCGGGGTTGGTTCATGGACGGATGGCCATCTTTACATATCGAACAGCCGCAAGGGTCGATCCATCAGGTTAAGCTACGCTTGCCGGGGTTGGTTTATGGATGGGTGGCCATCTTTACATATCGAGACTCCTCCGTGCCTCGAAAGGCATGTTAAAAAAAAGCGATTGGTCCCGACTGCCAATCGTGCATCTTTGACAGTCGTTATGGGTCGTCAGAACCTCGAAAGTCTGACAACCAGTCTTACCAAAGGGTATTGTATTACCCAGTAACTGGCTTGTGGAGGTCAGATATAGGCAGTCGCTCCATAGAAAATACTGGTATTCAGTTGCATCCGGTTTAAACGGAAGCCGGCCTCAAGAATAAGATAGTTGGGAAAAGGCTAGGCAAATTGATATTTTATAATTATGTAGATATTAAATATTACTTTTCTACAGCCTGTTGTTTGAAATGGCAGAAACAAAACAAATGAGTAAGTCTTCAGAGCCACACATACACAAGTCATCAACAACAACAACATTGCCAACCTGTATCGGTTTTCCATCGGTAAAATTTCGGGCGATACGCGTCGATATTACACAATTTAAATCCGCTAAGCTCGATCCATCATAGGGCAACAAGACGTACGGCGATGCACCATCGTTACATGATGGATATCCCACCCATACCGACTATAATTTTGGATATATTGGTACATTAATTATGCGTAAAATTTAGAGGAAGAATTCATTGCTAGAGTCTGTTTCCTGATAAATATAACCTGGAGCAGTGGTGGCCCAGTGGTATTGGCTGCGACTTACACTACTACTACTTAGGTCGTGAGTTCAAACCCAGGCAGCCGCTTTACTTTGTGTAAATTATTTCATCACCACTGCTCTCAAAACGGTGAAGGAAAACATCGTGAGAAAACCGGCATGTCCTAGAACCAAAACTTCGAAGACATGTGACATCCATCAACCCGCACTGGGCCCGCGTGGTGGGCACACCCTCTCTAAGAGAGGAGGCCTGTGCCCCAGCAGTGGGGACAATAAAAAGGCTGATGATGATGATGATAACCTGAAGGTCGCTAAGTCAAGAGTGAATAGGTTACTTCTAGTGCTCCATTGTCGCGCGGTCTCGTTTAACCGTTATCTCGCCTGATATGCTATCAGGCGAGATAACGGTTAAACGAGACCTTTGTTTTTTAATTAAAATATAAAAAACCTGAAAGACATTAAAAGTTACTTTTCAAGCAGTCTGAGGCATTTGTCCCACCGACGGCGAGGAAGCGACTAACAATCGGCTATTTTGACACTCAAGAAACGTACAATAGATATACATTCCGTGTAAACAAAAGAGATATAATAAAAAGAAAGAAAAATTGTTTATTCTGCACAGATATAATATAACGCACATTACAGAAAAATAGATTAATACTATAATTTTTAGATTAAAACAAGAATGCTAAAAGCCTCGTATTCAATCAATGTAAGTCTTCTGTTCTGTTCATTGTCAGGGAGATGCATATATTAATAGTTGATAGCTGACTGTTCACACTGCTGGCGACGACTCGCTCCACAAGTTTGTCGCTGAGCAAAAGAGCTATCAAAATTATTACTCGCTGACCGATACTCACTCAGCGATGCTCGCTTGGCGGTCAGAACCCACGCCGAGAGGACTAGCCGCCCCGAGCGAGTGGAGCGATATCGCCCGTCACATGCACTCGCTTCAAACCAAGCGACAAAACTATCGGATCTACTCACTCGCTGCTCGCCAACTCGTTTTTACTTTGAAGCTCTAGATACTCGCTACTCACTCTTCGTTGGCGGTGGGACAAGTACCTGATGCAGTTGGTGTCACCAAAATTTAATCTGAGATTAAACTAAAACTAATGCTTTTTTTTAATTAATATTTTTTGATAGCATAACTCGACAATACCTATGTAGGGAACGGAAGTTGTTAGTGTTGATTTTTGCATAAATCTTGTCTTTGAATAACAAAACTGGCTGGTGACAAAAATATCAGAGAGTTTAATATACTCGCGCATACATACCTACATAGATACAGTGTGTGTACAATCGTCTAGACAATAATTATCTTTGAAGAGTTTAAACTTCTATAAATATTGAACAGAATAGCTTTACTGATGCATATTGCATACACAACCTAAATCATTTACTAGCTCCTATTATTAAACTGTTTGTTTGATTAGATGTCTAGACGGAATAGCGAAGATTTGTAGAACCTTTTTTTGCAAGTGTTTGTTAAGTAATAAACCTAGTCCTTCTGGGAAGATTAAGAACACTTCAAGGTCGGAGACAATGGGAGATTAATTAATTTATTTTATTCAAACAGAACGTCCCACTGTATGTACAGACCTAACAATAAGATAAGTACAGTTCTTTATCTAAAAATAAAATAAAATACAGAACAATAGTTAAAAACAGACATATTCCGCACCGGACATTTTAGGTCAAGATACATATTAAATAAAATTTATACACAGTCAATTTAAATGAACTATACAAACTTCATAGAGTTCGATATAATAATACGAGTATATACTAAACAACAGAAAAACATATTTTCTACAACTCAAAAATTAAGTAAGTACCTAACTAAACACTATTCTATTTACAAAAACATTATTCTTCTTTTGCGATAGCCGGGTTAAAATAATTAATGATAGATCGACCTCAGAGAAAAGTTCCTTTATAGTATTAAGCAGTCCGAACACATTAACCTATATTAGCACTATGATTTCAAACTACAAATAACAAACAAGATATCGCTAAATCTTTAAAACTTCATAAACATTTCACAAATAAGAAATCTGTTTAAATCTGAAAGTAATAAAAGAAAAAAAATCTCTTTAGTAATAAAACCAGAAATCCCATTAATATCAATACCTTTGTCCAAGCCGACAAGATGACGTCTCTATCTTCTAGATTCAATTTACTTGAATCACTAGCCTTACCTGCGGCTTTGCTCCCGTGATCTATCCCACAGGGACCACATTTTTGTTGTTGCAAACTTTTAATTATAGAAAACTACTCTACCATTGTGTGTACAATGGTAGAGTAGTTTTCTATCATTAAAAGTTTAATCGTTATCAGATCAGCACTTCAAGAGGCGCTGGTTCCTTTTTTTAAATAGTCTATTTAATTATTTATGCACACACAAGTATAGAGGCGGATCAAAAAAGAGGCACTTTCATTTTGTACCAGTCAACTTTTGGGTGAAGCAGAGACAAAAAATAGATTTATTTACAATATAGAAAATTAAACGGATTCAATATATGTTCAAATACGAATATAATAATTATATACTCATATGAATAAACTTAATACACAATTATACATAAACATCTAGTGTGTCGACACTCTATTCTTGTGCCACCTCGAACCAGCCTTCGTAGTGCGCCTTAGGTCATCTCGCTACCGCTTTCGCTAACTTAGTTGACATCAATTTGATAGGCACTTTGCCGTACATTGCTGCTTTGACGTATAGGAAACCGTAGCGCCTATTATAATCGATGTCCGCCGAGCAATGTACTGCATAATGCCTATCAAATCGATGTCAACTGATTAAGCGAATATACCTGCATGGCCAGTCTCGGCAACGCTGGCGATCCTCTGGCATTGTGTGGAGACTTTTGCCCAGCGGTCATCATGCATGCGGTTCTTTTTACAAACACATTTTTTTAAACATAGCCTAACTAATAAATAAGTTAATAAATAAAATATATACAAGCGCCATAAAAGAGGGAGGAGTTAACAGCTTATTGGGCATCGAAAAATTCGTCCACATCGCATTTTTTTAAATAAACAAACAATTTTAACCTTTTTATTATATTTGTTATAAGATTCAATTCATTCAGCTATGGTTAGGTAGATAGGCTATTTGAAACAGGAAACCTCAATGTCGATGTAAGGCCTTTTTCACAGACGCGCAAACAATATCTATTTTCAATTTCCTATGAATAGATATTTCGGAAACTGTTTGAGGAAAATGGTTTCTTTTTACGTTACACACGTGTCTAACTGGTGAAATCGGTTCCACGTTTCAAAGAGAAGTGGCATCCTCCTATTTACCAGTTGTAATAAAAACATACGTGTTAATCTTATCTATCTAATACCTTTAAACGAGCTATTCTTGTATATATGTATATATAATCTGAATCTCGGAAACGGGTCCAACGATTTTCATAGGGGGTTTCGGGGGCGATAAACCGATCTAGCTAGGTTTAGTTTTTAGAAAACGTAAAACCGAGCATAGCTCGGTCATCCAGGTACTAATAATAATATGTGACACGGAGTTTTTGGCAGGAATTTTTTGAGTGAAGTTCATTGGCTGTTTTTTTTTATAATTCACAAATTGATTCCTAGTACATATTTTAATGTGAAATTGGTGTAGTTTTGTGTCTCAAGCGTGTACGCAACTGAACAATGTGTGGAATCACTAAAACAGGTGCGATCTTGGTAAATTGAAGCTGAGACTTTCATAGCAGACCTTTTGTGGAGCTGATCATCATCATCATTTCAGCTAAAAACCCTCACTGCTGGACGTAAGCCTCCGCCAAGTATCGCTACAATGACCGGTCTCGTCTCGCATCTATCGAATGCCCGCGATTCTCGGTCCACCTTTACCTTAATCCTACTTATAAGAAAAACATGGAAACAATAAAAAGCTTATCTTGTGTTTACAAAACAGTTTCTTTTTTATTTCCTTCGGTGTGAAAACAAGTTAATCTTGATCCAGTCGTGATAAATAACCATAAAATGCCTTAACAAAAATATGAAAGGGATAAATTGAGAGTAATGTTTCCCGAAGCTGCTTTTAAATTATGTTCCGGACTGAACTGAATATAATTTACTTACGTTCTGTTATCCTTGTAGAAAGGAAGGTAAGCTTTCTTTATTGACTGGTTTTAAGTATCTAGATAAGCTAGACAAAAAAACTGGGTGTGTACTTATGTACGCACGTAAGAAGTTATACTTCTTTGGCGTAACAAGATAAAAAACCATATTGTCACAAAGTGTACAAAAGGAAAACAATCATTCTTCATGAACCACAGACTATAGCTAACTTCAAGGTGTCGGTTGTTTTGTGCCTTTTTTTACGCGCCTAATGAATTCCTTTAAATTGGTTAAACAAACACTTTTAGTACTACATCCGATTCTGATCCGAATAGAGACCTGTCTAGCGGTGCGAGTTCGGATCTAATGTCCTGTAATCCCTTCTTTAAGTCAAGAGTACCACGACTACTTTGAACCGTTACTTCTCGGATTCAGATCCGGTGCAGTGCGGAACCGCTCTGTAGTCTCTGCAAGGCAAACGGAAAACAAAATTCAAAACTAGATGAGGTCGATGTTTCCTATCCGACTAAAGCGGCAATCGCGCGCGGCCGCTGCGCGCGGCCTGCCGCGTTGTGTTTGGACGACAGCCGCGCTCGAACGCTTCTGTCTACCTGCCGCGCACAAACATTTTTAGGAAACATTCGTCAGTAATTGTGTTTGGACGTATTTTTGATTTCTGCATATCAAAATGGACAACAAAACATCGTTTGATCGAAATGTATGGATGTGTATATCTTTTAATGTGATAAAGGAACCTCGACAAAAAGAATATCATAATAGAAACAAACGTGAAGACTTATGGTATGAAATAGCCAACAATTTAGATCTTCCCAAGAAAGAATTAAAGTCTAAACTGAAATGTCTTTTATACTACACCTGCTTGGAAAGTACCTTGATACTTTATCTTTACGGTAGAAAGTACGTCATTGCATAGCGAACAAACATGCGGGGAGAAAACGCATCTGAGCGGGAGAGAAAAGTGTATGAAAATCCATTTATACGTGGTTTGTCTTTTTTAATTTTGGGTTAGACTATGTGCCGGTAACCTAAATATCAAAAGCCAAAAAGTTTTTACAGTGAGTTTTTATCTCCAAGTTCGCAAAATGACACTGGCCACTAGCTGTGTGTTGGATGGTGTCGGGCTGGCAGTGCGACCCTGCGGCGGCAGGATAAACAATTTGAAAAAAGAACATGTGAAAATTGCAGACGCCATTGGCGCCATTTTCAATTTGTGTGTTGTTTGAGGATTCAGTTTTCGTAGAAAGTAAAATAAAACTATCAAAATGATAAGTAGTGATAGTGATGATGAAGATTTTTTAACTCCGCCGCAGTTGAAGGAAACAGCAAAAATACTGATTGATAACCTTTTACCACAGAAGTCAATTAAAAAATATAATAAAACTTATGACGATTTTATGCAATGGACAAGTGAAAAAAATGCGGCATCTTTTTCTGAAACTGTTTTGCTAGCTTATTTCAGTGAAAAAGCGCAAAAATACAAACCAAGTACGTTATGGTCTATGTACTCAATGTTGAAAAGTACTATATTGACAAGAAACGACATAAATATTCAAGAATACAAAAAACTTACAGCATTTCTGAAAAGAAAGTCGGAGGGATTCCGTAGTAAGAAATCAAAAGTGCTTACTACAAAGGATGTTTATTCCTTTTTGCAGAATGCTCCAGATGACAAATATTTGTTGATGAAGGTAAGTTTATGAACAAAATGCACTGGTTTATGATTTATTACGTACCTATTTATGAGTAGAAATCTACTAGGTTTTCATGTTTGATATTTTTGTTTACAGGTTATTTTGATTTTAGGAGTAAATGGGGCCTGTCGTTCGCAAGAACTTGTGGATATGACAACAGACGATATCGAAATCCTCGAAAATGGAATAATTGTCAATATTCCTAACACAAAAACCAAAATTCAGCGATCATTTGTTATATCGGGCTTATTTTATGAGATAATGAAGAAATATAACGAAATTCGCCCCAGTGACCCCAAAACCAATCGGTTTTTACTACAATATAAAAACAAAAAATGTACGAAACAAGTAATTGGGAAAAACAAAATAAGTACTGTGCCAAGAGAAATAGCTTCCTACCTTAATTTACTCAATCCACTAGAATACACTGGCCACTGCTTTCGCAGAACTTCAGCGACTATTCTTGCCGATACTGGTGCTGATTTAACCACAATAAAACGCCACGGTGGTTGGAAATCGTCCGCTGTTGCAGAAGGTTACATAGAGAATTCCGTAGAAAATAAAACACGAATAAATAACCAAATATCGGGATCGATTAATGTGCATCAAGACTCATCTCCTCAACCATCAACGAGCGCGGTGATGCTAAATGCCCCTTAGCAGCCAGTTGCCCCTTTGGCACCACAGCCTTGTACGAGCGCAGTGCCAACAGCACAGCCAGTTATTCCTTTTACATTGTCGCAAACATCTCAAACAAACATTAATGGAAAAAGTGTTACATTAAACTTCACAAACTGCAACAGTTTCAATATAAATTTCAATTAGTAAAGATTTAGTTTTTTTTTTCCTCGTAGGTGTAGTATAAAGCACTATGTATCACTCGAGAGAAAGTGCGATTCCCGATCTCGGGTGTTTTAAAGCCCTCGCCTACGGCTCGGGCTTCAAACGACACCCTCGACGGTAATCGGTCACTTTCTCCTCTCGGTGAACAATGTACTATTAAGTTCTTATAGACGAGAAAGGAACATAGAAAAAACTAGTTATACAACTGGATCTGGTCAGTTTGCTCGAAGTAATCCCAGTTTATTTGGGGTCGGCGCAAAATGTCTTTTTCTTCCATACTCCTCTATTAGTCGCTATCATTTTTTACACATATCCTCTTCCACATAGTCCACCCATCGTTTCTTTGGCATTCCTACTCTTATAGCCATCCACATCCATACACAAGACTTTCTCACAACATTTTCTTCATTCCTCCGCATCACATGCCCATACCACGACAACCGATTTCCACACAACTTTTCAGTGAGTGGTGCCACTTTAAAACTTCCTCTTATATACTCATCTCAGTTTGCTCGAAGTTTTAGTAAAAAAAATCGATACTACGAGTATAAATCAGCAGGCTATAATTTATTGAAATCATATAAAATAATACAAAATTGTTTGTAAGATCTTTTTCTTATTGAACGTTTTGCGGCTATGTGAATTTTCAAACTCTTTCAAGGATAATCTTAAAACTGTAGTGTAAGGTAATGAATTTCGTAATTTATGAATTCAAAATTCTGTAACCTCCGCTGATAAGGTCATCCAGCATTTTCATTTTATTATGATTTTTCTTAGTCCTAGGCAGAGCTAAGACACACGCAACCGCTTTTATTTTAGTTTTGATGTCAACTAAAGAGCGCGGCGTGTCTCGAATGTGCCACGAAGTACTGCCGCGCAAACATGCGTCGGTTTAGTTCTAACTAGAGTGCAGCAGAAATGTGTCCTGCAAACGCCGCGTGTTGCTGCCGCGCTCTTGCCACTCAATGTTTGGACACACCTTAATGGCTGATCTGTCAGACAACAGACACAAAAGAAAATCTATTGTTCGTGGTCACATATGACCTACGTGACAGATGAGGTTTTAAGAAGAAATACCGAAACAAACTCAGAGGTCACAGACAGACGTTACGGACTCTTTTAAAATCCAGATATTTTAATCAGACCAATCGTATGAGGACCATCAGCTCGTAGTTTAAAAGTTGATGGTGTGAAATCCCCGTGCCCCGGAAAGTAGCTGCGTCATACGCTAGAGCTTTCCCCGGTCGTTTCAGATTGTCGTTAAAGAACAGATTACCTGCGTATGCGCAGATACTAGTGCACTATAATATCTTTTGCGTACTAGGCTAACAACTGTTAAGATTGGCCACCGTAACTGAAATTCGGCCCGTAGGATTATACTCGTATATAGACTCCTCTGTCACATGAGTCTTTTATTTACTTTACATAAATAAACTCGTCTAACACACGAGTCTTTCACTTACTTTACGTAAATAGCTTTAAAGAGGTAATTATTTATCTTTACGCGCTTTTCAGTCCTTTGTTGTCCAACCCCTTGAATCATGAGTAACGTTAATGACACATCCGAACTCGGAAGAAATATCTACTTAAGAGGGGCAAATAAATATTTGTTTTACCCGCATCCGGGCCGCAGGTGGAGGGAAATCTTGGAAGATTTTGATGAGTTTTGGAGAGATGAGACTTGGTCCTATTTATAGTAACATACCTACTAGAGCAAGATCTCATACCTCCCAGACATTACTTATTTTCTTAGTAATAAAATGTGTGGATAGAGTATTATGTACTTTGAACGTACGCATATCTGCTAGCTTGGTAAGATGGCCAATTCAAGTGCTAAAGTTACACTGAGTGCTGATTTTAATGTATATTTTTCAAGATATATTTTAATGATTAGTCACACTAATATTATAAAGGCGAAAGTTTGTAAGTGTGTATATTTGTTACTTCTTCACGATCAAACGGCTGGACTGATTTGAATAAATTTTAGTAGGTAGGTAGCTTAGACCCTGGATTAACACATTGGCTACTTTTTATCCTGGTCCACGAGGGTGAAACCGCGAGGCTCAGCTAGTAATAAAATAAAAATTTAAATACCTAGTTAGCAATTACAATAGTCGAAGAACTGGTCTCTTATCCTAAACAAGACTGAAATGAAAGTCTGCCAGGATTTGGCAGGGTGCACCGTCTTTGATTTCGAAATAATATATGATTTAAATAAAGGCCAAAAAGTATGTTCAAATAACATAATTATATTCGAATCATACCGTACCTATCCTACACATTTTGTTACTAAGAAAATAAGTAATGTCTGGTGGCTCTGGGATTTGGGACCATACCTACCTACCCGACGAAAGTAAGATTAAACTTAAAATTTCACCTGCTCTTATTAAAAGTCTTAATCTTGTAAAGATCCATGACGACACGCCATCTTCAAGGTTTTTTTTGTCATGAGAATCCAAGAGCTAGACTTCTCACAATGCGAAAACCCTGTTTTCATAGTTTTATTTTACTCATACACTTAAAATGCTAAATAAACAGATATCCAGTTTCCAGACCTAGCACATTTTAAAACACAAGTTAAAATCGCAAGTTCCTAATATGCCTTAGTAATGAAAAACCTCAGATGAGAGGCGTTCGAAGGAAACAAAGAGTAAATTAACTCATTTTAAAGTAAACCGTGGAATATACCTTTTACGTCTTTATTAAGGTTCTAGGTTAGCGCAAATTGCTTCCGGTGGAGTTAAAAGAGGTTGTTTTGTGAGGAGATAGCAAATAATGATGTTTACAAGGTAAAATTGGGTCAGATTATTTAGAGAGCTTCATGAAATTTCAGGAAAGGTTCAATTACTTAGGAAGCACTGATGGCCCAGTGGTGTTGGCCACGATTTACAAGTTGTAGGTCGTGAGTTCGAACCCCGGCAGGCGCTTTACTTTGTGTAAATTATTTCATCACCACTGCTCTCAAAACGGTGAAGGAAAACATCGTGAGGAAACCGGCATGTGCTAGAACCAAAACTTCAAAGACATGTGACATCCAACAATCCGCATTTGGCCCGCGTGGTGGATTACGGTCCACACCCTCTCACAGAGAGGAGGCCTGTGCCCCAGCAGTGGGGACATTAAAAAAGGCTGATGATGATGATGACTTAGGGACATGATTGTCACTTTATGGAGCTCGTGGCTAAATTAATAACAGCCACACGTGTCGATCCATCAGGTTAAGCTACGCTTGCCGCGGTTGGTTCATGGATGGGTGACCACCTTTACATACCGAGTCTCCTCCGTGCCTCTGAAGCACGTTAAGGCGTTGGTCTCGGTAGTCAATCCTGGATCTTTGACATTCGTTATGGGTCGTCAGAAGCCCGAAAGTCTGACAACCAGTCTTACCAAGGGGTATCGTATTACCCAGAAACTGGGTTGTGAAGGTCAGATACGCAGTCGCTCCATGTAAAATACTGGTATTCAGCTGCATCCGGTTAGACTGGAAGCCGACCTCAACATAATTGGGAAAAAAGCTAGGCAGATTGATTGATTTATTGATGATTGTCACTTTATGTTATAAAGATCAGCAGCATACATTCCAAAAGTGAAGTTAGTATGCGAACGACCACTGTTGGGTATGTTTTGTGTGTAGGTCTTTTTTCGAGAGTATGTATGTTTTGTGTGTATGTCTTTTTTCGAGAATATGTATGTTTTGTGTGTATGTCTTTTTTCGAGAATAGGTATGTATGTTTTGTGTGTATGTCTTTTTAACCGACGAAAAAAAGGAGGACGAAAAAAAGGAGGGTTCTTTTTCGGAAGTCGGTTATTTTTTTAACCGAAGAAAAAAAAGGAGGAGGTTCTCAATTCGACCGTATATATATTTTTGTAAAAAAGGTTTTTTATAGTTCCGTCTCACCCTCACAGAGGAATCATGCTAATATTGTCACGTCATAGAAAAGCGGCTGATTAATTTATCAGACTGGCTGTGCGACTTCTCCCAACACGCTGAATCTTGCTTTAGAGCTCCACATTAACATTGTACTGATTTGAATACTGTCATACTGTAAACTGCCATAGGCTGCAGAGTTAAATAATACTGCAAATGGATAAAAAAACACGTTCCTTACCCACTATAAGACTATTTGCTACGTACTATAACCTTACCTTACATTTATAATAATTATGATTCATGACTGCCTCGAGGTCCCGGGCTCGATATCCTGGTCGGGCAAAAAAGTGATATTGGATTTTCCATTAGGAATTAGTCTGTAGCATCACGGAGTTGAGTAAGCAGTGGTGGCCCAGTGGAAACGGCCGCGACTTACAAGTTGTAAGGTAGTAAGTTCAAACCCAGGCAGGCGCTTTACTTTCTGTAAATTATTTTATCACCACTGCTCTCAAAACGGTGAAACAAAACATCGTGAGGAAACCGGCATGTCCTAGAACCAAAAATTCGAAGACCTGTGACATCTACCAACCGGCATTGGGCCCGCGTGGTAGTTACGGCCCACACCCTCTCACAGAGAGGAGGCCTGTGCCCCAGCAGTGGGGACATTTAAAGGATGATGATGATGATGACTCCGGAGTTTGGAAGTTGGTGGTGTGACACCCCCGTACCTTAGAAAGCTCGTAAAACCGTTGGTCCTGCACCTGGTTGATTGGTGGTGGTTTGTCCTGAGTACTTTACAGGGTACTGTACTGTTTTACATAATGTTAAGATTGTTGCTTAGAATTATATAGATTCAAGTTCTTAAAACTTAACAGACAGATGTGTTGCTGGGGAGTTTGTTGGCCACTTCTTCTTCACAGCTAAAACACTAGGAAGTGGTGACGGGCGGGCGTTTTTTGGGGGACTGTCTTTATGTAGAACTTTGACGTTCAAAAAGTGCTGGTTCTCAGCCTAGTTTGAATAAATGACTTTTGATTTTGATTTTGACTTGGCTAATTATCTCCTTTGAAATTGGCCACAATAATAATAATAACAGTAAATTTATTTACTCAAAACAAAGCATTGTTGTACACGTTATAAATACGGTTTTATAAAATAAGTACTATTTCTACAAACGTGTGGGTGAACACTGCTCTCCTAGCTAGGTTATGAGAACCTGTGTTAAGGAGAAGCAGTCCGGTCCCCTAAGGTATTAACGTTTAGGTTAAATTCGTTCGGAAAAATACAAAATACAAAAAATACAAAATATTTTATTAAAGAAAGATATATAATGGGTTATTATGGTTTTATATTTTTTTTTGGAAAGATTTTAATGATTCTAAAAAAATAACACAATTTATCCGACCACTTTTTGTTTCCCAATAAACGTTAGCCTGAAATATTTTGTCAAATACCAAACAAATAAAGGTTATAAGTTCATTACCCTAATGAAAAGAAAGTACCAACTGTAAACTATAAAAATTTGCATGTATACGTACGCAGTATACAGGATGAATTTCTAAAACGTAACTGCCCTGTAGGAGCAGTACGGTAACCGTTGTACAACATTCATAGATTTTTTGAGGCGAGTTGTGGCTTTATATAACTTAAACTTTGGTCAAAAACACTTTTAAGGTTTCGTATTCAGTCGTAAAAATGGTTCGTGTGTCTGTCTGTTCGTCTGTCACAGCCAATTTTCTCCGAAACTGCAGGACGAATTTCTTTGAACCAAAAAATGTCAAACTGTAGCGTGTGACATATCAAATATATGGGCGTAGTTCGAGTCTTTTGCTTAAAGTAATACCAAATTGACCCTTATCTCCGAAACTACTGAGCCGGAACCAACGAACATGGAAAAAAAAAACACATGAACAGTTTTTTTTTTAATTAAAACTGCATCGATTGCCTATTTTCTTGCTGACCATAACAATCTGAGCTGCAGATACATATTTTTTTTTTCAAAACTTGCAGCTATAAGGAATGCAGTTAGATAGACATGACTAAGAAACTCAAGGACATCTTAAGAACGTTTTCCTGTAGCTGCAATGGTTAAGGTACCTGCCCTTACAGCCCAGTCTTAAAAATCCACCCTGTATAAGTCAGCTACTTAGCTCTGTGCGTGTTCCCATTGCGTGATTACAGATAATCTTTTATTTGGTACATTGTATTTTTACTCAAAACGCTGGAGACCCGTGAAATGAATTTTTGACGGGCTCAAAGAAAATCTGGTCTACCGGAGTTATTCGTTCATTGTAGAGTGATAAAAAAAGGAGAGAGGCCGTACGAAGTTACCTTAAAGATTATTTTCTGTTCTGAATATGGAAGCAAGTGTGAATAGACTTATTTACAACAGAATATAACTACAATATGGGTACATATACACAACTAAAACTAATAATTTAGTAGGTATGTTTAATACAAATTAATAATAATTACCTGTACAAACGCGTATGAAAACAAATCCTTCGGCATCATCATCATTCGGTTTCGTCATTATCTTCTAGGCAAGCGTGCTCCATCTTTGACCACATCATCGCTTACCATCAGGTGAGATAGTGGTCAAACGCGTGCCTATCAACAATAAAAAAAAATATCCACATCGTTGTCAATGGGAAAAGTGTCCAGAACGCTAGCAACATTCCCACTATGAATAGCAATGCTGATTCGTGAAGTCGACAAGCTGTTTGGTGATATCCTCGAGCCTCATGGCCCTAGTGTTTTAACTCCAAACGTCTCAAACTATTGCGCCTGTTGAGGTTTTCTTCAACCGCCCCAACAGAGCCTGCTGTGCAGCAGTGCTAAGAAGATGGGATGGCGCAAGGGTATGTAAGTATATATTTTATTCTCAACTTTGCTGGTTACAAGTGCCTATACCTATACAGGTTGTAAGGTACATGAACGCACATACGTGTACTAGTGATTCAGTACATGATTCTGGACCCCCTAGCGTTGGAATTTTTTGTCAACTTTTTCCTAATTTTTGAAAAAAATATTTTTTTTCACTACAAGCTGTATAAAATTGTTATACCTGAAAAAATAATATTTTTTTTTTTTTTCATTTAAAATGTCTTTGGAGTGGATTAGGTATAACAATTTTATACAGCTTATAGTGAAAAAATTTTTTTTTTTTTAAATTAGGAAAAAGCTGACAAAAAATTCCAACGCTAGGGTCTAACTAGGTCCAGAATCATGTACTGAATCACTAGTACACGTATCTATGTGCGTTCATGTACCTTACAACCTGTATAGTATGTACCTCATAATTACTTAAGGCTCCAAGATGGATGGATTGTGTGAGGAGTGATATGAAAGAAAAAGGAGTTAGTAATAGCGGTAATGGCGGACAGGACAGAATGGAACACAAAAACGTGTTGCGCCGAACCCAAGTAACATGGGATAAGGGCAGGAAGATGATGAATTACTTAAGGCTCCACAGTGCCACCGGCACTGCCGCGGTGCATCCGGTGGCTTTTAAATCCGCTTTGCCGCACAAAAGAGCCACCGACAAGGCAGCCCGGGTGCTGCCGCATATCGCGCGCTTTGTGCAAGTTTCTGCAGCCAAGCGCCGGCCGCACAGACGCCCGGCGGCACTGTGTGTGCATTTTTTTGCCTTTAAACTGAAAGCAGTATTCAGTATACATAACATAGTGCACTGATAAACTTCATATTTGCCTCATAAATGTTCATCCCAAATTTCGCTCTGAATCTGACACAATGAAGATGAAAGTATGAGTACTGCATCAGAATAGTCTCTACCACTAACATAGTCAGCGTTTACCATTCCCACGGGACACGAATCCTCTCTGTGAAAGGGAGCGGGCCGTAATCTACTTAGTGCACCTAGTGCGGGTTAATTGATGTCACACGTCGTTGATTTTTTAGTCTAGGACATACGTTTCCCTTTCTTTACCCTTTTGAGAGCACTCCACGAGTGTTGAAACTTAAATCACAATACAGGACTGCTAAGTGCTTGCTGATTGGCTACTAGAATTTATCAAGGCACAAAAATAATAATTCTTACTCCGGAAGTAAGATTATCAAAAAATGTATTTATTGCTTTTCCAAATTAATAAGAAATTAGAAAGATAAAACGCAGCAAAGTTCAGGAGTGGGGGCTTGTTACGTCAATATTGTAGGTAATAAAAAACTTTTGTGCAAAAAATACAACCGACTTCCAAAAAATGAAATAAACTAAACACATTGCAAAATAACTATAATTTTGGAAGTCGGTTTTTGTATTTTGTTTCTACGTTATTTAATACCGACTTCCGAAATCAAAGTAGTTGCTGTACCTCAGAAATAAAACTAAATATTAAAGTTATGCCCGAATGGATAACCCCACTAACATGGCATTTGAACATAATAGGGTACTTTCCTTGGTATGAAAATAATAATTCTATTTTAATAATACTATTTAGTACGTAAGTCAGATTACTAAAAAAATTTGGTAAGTAAGTAAGTAAGTAAAATTTTATTTGTTTAAACATGGTGTACATGATTTATTACATGCAAAATAACAATGAGATACAGAAAAGTTCTAACATGTTCAGCCGCATAGATCGTGGCGTACAAATTTGTAGGAAGAGATGATGCATAAACCGTGACAATATTCATCAAAATTTTATTATAGACATTATGTAGGCACTTATTAAATCATTATTATTCAGTAAAGATTAGGTATCATTACAATAAACCAGCATTTTTTTTTGCTTCAATTCAATGTCAAAGTAGTCAGTAAATAAATTAGTCAATAAAATTTAAATTACTATCATTAAAACTTCAATTCAAAATTACAGTTATTCCAAAAAATACAATTGATTATAATGTCAAAAATACAACATGGTCATCTCAAAAACGAAGAAAATTGTCCTCTTCCATAAACTCATGATATGATATACCGTAATATGCTCTTTCAGTTAGTAAACTCTTCAATGTACTTTTAAGAGCAGATATATTTAATGTTTTCCATGATTTGGGCAATTTATTAAAAATGGTCGGAGCCATGCCAAAGATGCTCTTACGCATAAGAACTGTTTTATCATTAATTTGTGATTATCTTTCTTATATAGCGGTTTCACTATAGACTTCTTTAATGCATCAGGAAACATACCTGCACTTATGCAAAGATTAATAATGAAACACAAATGAGTACATATTTCAAATGCAACTGCTTTCAATATTTTTGTGGCAATACCATCGTAGCCAACGCTGTTCGTATTTTTTAGTCTCATAATAATATTTAACATGTCATAGGGCGTAGATGGAGCCATAAACATAGACTGTGCTCTGCGAAGAATTAATGATGTTGAGTTTGTTCCCGCGTTAATTGTTGGTTGTATTTTATCTATAAAATAATTATTAAATGTATTGGCAATGTCCTTTGGGTCTGTTATGTTTTTACTTTCAAACTTTATGCAAGAAATTGATTTTTTCGGGGTATTTTATTTACTCTTATTAATTATTTGCCACGTAGTCTTAGATTTGTTATTAGACGTTTTAATATTGTAATTGTTTTGTGCCTTTTGAGTTAGATTCATAATTCTTTTAAGTAACTTGAATATCTTTTCAATTTATCTCTATTAGCTTGACTTGGTTTTAACCTATATTGCCATAAAAGCTTCCGCTTGTTTTACTACACAACTTTATCCCACGTGATACCCAAGTAGGCTTTTTTGTAGTTTTAATGGTTATCATTTTGCAGGGGAAACATAATTCGTACAACAATTGAAACGTTTCAATAAAACAGTTGTAGGCTGCATTAGGATCGTCCATCTCGTACACATCTGAGAAGGATAGACTACTTAGATAAGCCTTGAATTTTTCTATATTTACCTGACTGTAGTCTCGTGTACTTTTGCGACAGTACTCAAGAACATCATTTACCTAACAGGGCACTCCAATACTTCTGATCTACAACGTGCATGTTTGGCTCGCAGCCCGAGTAAGTTGTCTCAAAGCAAGTTGTAAATTAAAATTTACAACTTGCTTTGAGACAACCTACTCGCTTACTTGTTTGTCTACTATAACAAGCAGCTAAACTATAATTAGCTAGGTGTAGCTGACTCTCACAACCAGCCATTATAAAATGCTCTGAAATGCATATAACATCTACATCAACATCTCGCTCTGAAAGTTCACATAAACAAACTGAAAGAGCATCAGATTTGTTGATGTTCTGATGTAATATACATAAATATTTAGTCAAGAAAAAAAGTGTCCTCACTTGTCAAATTATTATCAATGGTATCACTTACACTATTATTATAATGTATGTCAATTATTAAACTATCTATGTCCTTAAATATTATATTCATTCCATGGTTACTTACTAAGCCAGTTCGTTTCTATTCTATTGTTAAATAAATTAGCATAGTATCCATTTTTATACGTCGGTAAACACATGAGCACATTCGTGTGATTTATGTTTTGAATAACTTCTCTTATACGGAGTATATTTCAAAATAATTATTAGTATTTTTGAAGTCTTCATCACCCAAAAGAATTACACAAAAGTCATTCATGGTGAATTTCACAAGTTTTTCTTTTAAACCTTCCAAGAGATGTTTAGTTTTCCCGTTACGTATTAAATAATGACAACAGTCAAATTTGTATGCGAAGGTATTTTGCGTTACGGACAGTATTTTATTCGTATTATTCGTGCTCAGTATGCATAGTTTATTCTTGTGGGCAAAGCTGGTGGCTGGCAGCTGGCTTTCCTTGCACATACTTGGGGTGGCATCTTTTTAAAAAAAATCCTGGACATTTGTAGAATTTTTTTTAGAACATTTATCTTGCTTCGGTTGTTCTACATGTATGGGCTTTTCGGGGACCATAATATGTTGATCACTATTTTTCTTAGACGGGGTGCTAGCCTCATTCTGGTCTTTTTTTTATTTTTCCGCATTGAAGTTGGTGGGGTAGAAGAAGACTCTCCATATCCGACCTTTTTATATAATTCAATGATTTTATAACACTTTTCCAATTCCCATCTTAATTTTGTATTTCTTTGTTTAGATTGTCTATTTCATTATTTGCAATCAGTAATTCCTCCTGTATAGATATTAATTTTTCTTGTAATTCACGTACTTCTATAGTTTCGCATTGGTCAGGTAGACTTTGCATCGTGGTATCAAAGAGTGACAAGTCCGAATCCGAAGTGTTCATAATAGACACATTATTATGAGAGTTCGATTTCCGTATTTTTCTCATTGTTATATTACTAGTGTCTCCACTCGCCATAACTGACAGTAAAATAAATAAATAATATTAAAATAATACGAAAATCAAAATACTACTTTGTCAGAATCGAACTTGTGCCTAATCGAATCAAACAAAATATTTTTGCAAATATGCAATGATGGCCAAAAAGAGTGTAAGGTTGTGGAACCGAACCCGCGGCACTTCGTTCACACGGATTTTGATGTCGGCTCAGTACCTTTACCATGAGTTAACGTAGCCAAAAGTCGCTAGCGTCTCCGTAAATTATTTGTTTGAAATATTGTACAGCGCCCCTAGCGGTCATAGAAAGAATAAAAATTCGTACCATGAGCACTATAGATTTCAATAGGTTAAAAACCTAACGTAATCTATTCGATAGATACTAACGTTTTTCAGCTGTCGCCATACAAAACGGTACCATGACTCACTAATTCGACAGACGCTTACGATAGTAGTTACGTAGCTCACTAGTAATTTGACGTGTGAAACATATGTATACATCAAAATTATATACGTTTTTGAGTCTAATAGATTCAAAATAATGTCTGCAAGAGCTTATTTAGCATGGAATATGTTAGTGGATACACACCTTTCTCCATTTTCAGCTGATTTTGTATCGCCAGTGGAATCGGCATTCAACATTTCTGTTAATTGAGCCCAACGTTGAATATTGTTCATTTTTCCTTGCGAACCTTCGGTGGGTTTGTTAAGATCACTGTTGCTGCAAAATATATATTAGTTTCCTAATATATATTTCTTTTTGTAACTTTACATTTTAAAATATTTTAATAGAAAGTAGAAACATACCTTTCCATGAACTCCACCAAGAATTGAAATTGTGAGACACTCACTGGTCCTCATTGTATTAAATATAATCCAAATAATCTGTTGTTGTAAACTTCGAAAACACAACGCAGCTTAGGGTGTGACTAATATAATTATTAGTATTAGTTAAGAGATTGGTAATATTCTATGGATTCACGTATTAGTAATCCGACGAACTCTCATCACTACATAGTATAAAACAAAGTCGCCTTTTCTGTCCCTATATCCCTATGTGCGCTTAAATCTTTAAAACTACGCAACGGATTTTGATGCGGTTTTTTTCAATAGATAGAGTGATTCAAGAGGAAGGTTTATATGTATAATACATGCATCATATACTAAGGCAACATTGCTAATTTTAGAGGTTTCTAACGTAATGTCGTAAATCAACCTATTTTTTTGGGCTTATTTAGCAATTTAGCAAAAACGCTGCCTAAACCCTACGAGTTAGATCAAATTAATGTACTACAGTATTGTACACCATAAAAAGGTCTACAAAAAAGTCCGCGATGGTATATGTTTATATTTTAGGGATAACCCACATTAACCATTTTTATTGTTTACTTTTTACGTGAAAAAATGGCTTATTTACGAAGCTATTTTAAGCAATACGGCATTAATCCTTATCGAATTAAGTACCTTAAATACAGTGTGCAATTAATATAGATCAATATGGTTCCTTACAGCATGTAAATTAAACAAATATTTTCGGAGATATTACAAATTTAAAATTTGCGTTTGCGGCGGGCGGTACCGGTCGGACGGGGCAGTGCGGGGAGGCATGCCTATAAATAGCGCGTCGGAGGCCGCGGTTATATAATTTTTTTTTAATTTAGTATCAGCATTGCACCCGTGCGAAGCCGGGGCGGGTCGCTAGTATCCTAATATTTAATATTCACATAATCTTGGCTATATAATTCACTTGACACGGATTGGATTAACTCTATTGTTCTTAGTGTTCTTACAGAACACTAATAATGTCTATTCCTTCAGGAAGGGAACGAAGAATGCCGAATTATTGTATCGGTACTATCCATCTCCTTCGTATTTTTTTTCTCCGATCGACGTAAAGTTAAAAAATGATGTCTTTACACGTAAATAAAAACTTTTATTTTTGAGATATTTTTAATTTATTCCGATCCCACACCTCGACACGATGTGCTAAATTAATGTTGTATTATTAATTAGTAACAGTCTAAAACATTTGACATTCTAATCCACCTAGTAATAATAAATACCGAGATGATACAGTCTATTGAACACTAATATAATGCGGCAGTGACACGTATTATTAGGTCTTAGTTAAATATCACTAACCTCAAATATTAGTTGGATATTATAATAATACTAGACTAATATATTAATATTAGCTAATACTGATAAATTTCGGTATCAACCTATCTCTAGCTCTGTGACACAACCACAACGTCAACAAACAAAATTATAAATTGAATCGACGAAGTGACAGTGACTTATTATATGGAATAAAAATTCAAAAACCACTAAGTACCATAAGTAGTCCACTATCAGTCAACTTTTCTATTTAGTCGGTTTATTTTGTGATATTGACTGTCCTAACATTTTTAGCATAGTGATAACACTACATTTTGAGCATTTTTTTTTTGTGGGGTGGGAAATCATCCTATGACTTCTCCCGCTCTGGGTGGAGCGGGAGGGCGTGTCAGACTCTTACTGACTAAAACCCACCCCTGTTCCTTCCTGCCTTTGAGTGCCCAGGGGCGAGGTAACTCTGTTTCGAATTTATCCTCAACCCCCGGGCAGGCGTCGGCCATGACTGGCCCCGTCTCTTGCTGACAACTCTTTGAGGCGCGCGTGGAACACTACGCGCCGGCGACTCTCGTATACTCTATATTGATTCATCAGAATATTACAACATGTGAGCCCACTTCCAAGGGCTAAACTTCTTAATTTATTTCTTAACTTTTTAATTCAAACGGCTCTCCAATCTCTCTCGAACATTCTAATCAACCAGTTAAAGCCGGTACACACCCGCTAATATTAGGCTGTGTCTACAATCGTCACATGAGCTACGCCCCTGCGAATAGAAGCGCAAACGCTAGTAAGTCTTCTACTCAATTGAACACTTGAAGAGCCGGTTGATGCCTACCTAACCCTAACCAGAATGCCCTACCTATGGGAGGTAAACGAAGAAGCAGAAGTCCATCTATGCATAGCCCAGAATGAACCCCGAGTAGTGTGGTCTTTTTTTTTAATTATTAGCTTGTGCCATTCGGCACACCACATGTCCCGGCAACGCACTTGGCTTCAATGAGGCAAAAACCTCCCTAAAAAGCCACACTGCTCTGCTAATTTTCTACCCTAAGATGCCCTAGTTAGCATCTACCCAAAAAGGGTTCACAAAAATAAAATTCAGAACTGTAATAGTTTTACCTCCACTGGACGCTTATGAAGACCAGGAGAAAAACGACCACCGTTATGAACACCTACTCACCCTTTCCTGAACTTCCCTCAGAGTGCCCCATAAATATAACCAGAGGGATATTCTCACATTGATTATTTTATAAAAATGTCATGGGCTTGGTTACACCATATAGGATCAACTCGACCCTACTTTGTGAAGGCACTATACCCCATAAACAAAGCTGGTATAAACCGACAACAAACCCAGACACATTTCCCTAGGAGAGAGGATCGCAATCCCTCTCCCTCCTATCTGTTGTAATATCTTTATTAAAATCGCACTCTTGGAGAAATTTCCACACTTATTTCTTCCTAACAAACTTCTAATAAAATCAATTCCTTGCTCATGGTATGTGGTCACTTCTCCCATCGGTCTTCGGTCACGTCCGTGCACCTCATCCATTTTGATTACTTGAAACAAAAAACATTGGTTAATATAACCCAAAATAAACATTATTTATATTGTCAAACGTAGTAACGTTGACGTTGACCAGATGTCCTCTGACAATTATTTGTCATGTCAAATGACATTTGACACCACTGTCTATTCTCCAAAATTTCTTTTCTAAAGCACACACACGTACTTGGACTCGTATTTTTTGCTTTACCAAACCAATAAAAAATGACAAAGATACGCATCAAAGTTCAGGAGTGGGGGTCGTTACGTCACTGTGTGGTAAAAAATGTCAAACACCGTGACGTCACGCGAAATTTTAACGCACTGTATCGTCACAGTATAAATATGGACAGTATGGAAACCAAGCCTATTTCTTGAGATAATTGCCTACGCTCCATTAGAGAGCTAGGGTTGTCACTGTTAATGTTTGGAAAAAAAATATATGGAAGATGCTTCAAAGTTGCCGCGCAATTTGAGAAACGTTAAGATATCCCACAAAGGCCCGTACCCTTTTTTTTATTTTTTCACCTCATGCCAAAATTTTCATGGTTTTCGAGGGTGTTAAAGTGAAGTCAAAATGCGCGGCGCTCGGCCGATAGCTAGTTAACCCTGCGGCAGCGCACCGTACTGCGTTTCAACCTGAAAATGCGTGTGATGTAAATGAAAAACCATTAACATTTAAAAAAACGTCTATAATTTTCATAATTGAATCATTATTAGGTACCTTTCAAGATCAGCGGAGAGTTTAAAAAAACGAAAGCCCCGCATTTAAAGAAGCCGAGTTCATACAACAGTACACTGCGCAATACGCTCGTGGCATTTTAAAACGGTCCGTGGCTCAGGAGATAACACGACCACTCGTCTCGACATGGCAGCCGCAACTGCGCGCACCGCGACTATCGCTTAGGGCTAGCGTAGATGCGCACGTCTGTGTGAGCGTGCCGTTTCGAACGTTTGTAAGCCATTACGGCCCACACCCTCTCACAGAAAGGAGGCCTGTGCCCTAGCAGTGGGGACAATAAAAGGCTGATGATGATGATGAGTCATCTAACCTATTCTCATAGTACGCACCTATAAGCGAAGAAGAATGTGTAATATACTTGTTAGTCATCTAACCTATTCTCATAGTACGCACTTATAAGCGAAGAAGAATGTGTAATATACTTGTTAGTCATCTAACCTATTCTCATAGTACGCACTTATAAGCGAAGAAGAATGTGTAGTATATTTTTTTAGTCTTCTAACCTATTCTCATAGTACCCACCTATAAGCGAAGAAGAATGTGTAATATATTCCAAAGGCTGTAAAACTTTCTGCCAAAGGCCATTGTAACGAGCGTTCGACTTAAAGTATACGTTTCAGGCAATCAGATAAACTCCTATTGGAGCTCATGAATAACAAAATTTACCCTTGAACCATTCCTATCGTTGGTAGCTACCGGTCACTCACTGCCCCAAAACCAAGGTCAGATTTTGCATGATGGAAAAATACACTAAAAAAAATACGATACACGATCCGTCTCGATGTAAATGCTGGTTGATTTGCTTAAATTGCGTTTGCAAAATGCGGTTACATAGCAACCATTATAAAGCAATCTGTCTATGTGAAAGCCTTTCGCATTGGTAATCATAGGGCTCCTGGAAAGGAGGTATTAGCTGTGAAATATCATAGTGGGGAAAAGCGATTCCTTAGCAGACGATTTCTATGTAGATTGGCTTTAGACGTTGAAGCTTTCTTAGAACTGAACTTGATACGGTTGGCACAAATGAAGATATTGACACTAAGCGGAAGAGATATAGAACATCCATTTTCAGGTCGAAATAGGCTGATTGATGATAACGTTGTTGAGAGAACTGATAATAGTAGTTTATGATACCTACTGTTACATTAGAAAGGTTATTAAAAAACGAGTATGATAAAAAAATGCAATATCTCAAATTTTGTGCAGTATCACAGAATTATCGCAGTAACGCACATCGCGTAAAGAACTTTCGCGACAACATACGTCACAATAGTAAACTTTCGCAATAACGTACATCGCAGTAAAGAACTTACGCAACAACGAACGTCGCGATGGTAAACTTTTGCGGTAGCGTCCATCGCGGTAATGAATTTCGCAACTATGATTTACACACCAAGATCGGTTTTCGGTTGCAAAAACTTGGTTCTTAACATTCTCAGTAGGTGCATGCAAAACGTATTATCCTAAATGTCTGTCAGATAATATATGAATGATTAAATAATTTAATTTTTAATTCGATGTGTTTTTATTTTAACAATACCGGATGTAAAGGGCAAATCAGTCATGCTCTCGAACTTTTAGCATGATAATAATAAGTATGCCCTAACCTTAGTCTTTGAACCCTAATTGTGTACACATTATATACGCATAAGTAGTACAGCTGTTGTTCTTTTTAAATAATCTTTACATATAACATAACCTATCCCGAGGAACCGTGTATTTTTTGGGATAAAATGTAGACTATTGTACTACTCACAGCGCTAGCATAGAGCAGTATCAGTGAATTTATCTCCTACTAATTAACAAATAACAATATATTTTAGTTCAAATTATTATGTATTTTGATAAAGTATTAAAAAAATTGAAAAAATACGACATTAAACAAGTGTCTACTTTATGCTGTCTCACGCCCACAGAAGTACCGAAAAATATTAGGTACTAGTTTGGAAACCTGACCTTGAATAATTTTCAAATCATTTCCGTTACCCACAACTCTTTAATCAATCAACCTAACTGTCGCAGTCCACTTTGAACATAGGTTTCTCCAAAACAGCACACTTCATCCATGATAATGAAGGTACTTAAAACCGTCAAGGACTTCCGGTCTTTTCCGCAAAACCGAATAGTAAAACCGGCTATTACTTTCAACTTTACTACGATATGCGATCGCGTGGAATTGCCAACACTTAAAATATTTTAATCAATACTAATATAATTGTCAAGCTGTCAGAACACAAGGTCATTTCGGCCATAGCTGAAGCAGGTTTGTGTTAAAACGGCAACGTAATCGGTGATAATAATAGGGGGGTTATGCGGGCTGTGTGTTTGCGGGAAAGAGTATTGGCATAGACTAAAAAATCGTCTAGAACCGAAACTCATATACCATAGGTACTGTGGAGATTTGGAAGAAGAAATGATGGTCGTTCGGTGGCGAGATGGACGGACGATATTGTTGCCATCGCGGGTGGGACATGAATGAGACTGGCATAGAAGCGTGGGGATTGGCACGAGAAAAGAGAGGCCTATGCTCAGCAGAGGGGGAAGTGGGGCTGTGGATGATGATGATGATGATGACTGTAGAAATTTTACTCCTTATATTGAAGTAAAAATTTCTTTAGGCGCGTTGGGCATTTTTGAGATGGGAAGAAACCATTGAACTCGCGCGACACCGACCCGCTACGAGTGCTACAACGAGTAGCGTCGTAGCACTCGTAGCGGATAGCGTAGCGGATTGAAGTGAAAACTCTTTTAGGTGCGTTGGGCCTTTTTGTTCAAGTTTTTATTTCTGTCACGCCTCCTTGAATATGTAAGAAAAAAAAAGAGTTGCTCTTTTTTTTCTTACATATTCAAGCAGGCGTTTGGAAAGCTGCGTGGTATCTTTTCGTCTCACATTCTACATTGCCTCAAGACGAAAGTCTATGACCAGTGCGTGTTGCCAGTGATGACATATGGCACTGAAACGTGGTTGCTCACAATGGGCCTCATCAGAAGAGTTAAAGTCATCCAACAGGCAAAGGAGTGGGCTATCTATGCTCAAAGATTTCTTATGTAATCAAATCAAGAATGGTGATATCCGCAGGAGAACCAGGCTAGCCGGCATAGCCCAAAGAATCACCAAACTGAAGTAGTAGTGGGAAGGTTACATTGCTCACAGAACAGATAGTCGATGGAGCTGAAAGATTCTGGAGTGGCGACCGCGTAACAGAAGACGCAGCGTTGGAAGGCCTCCCAGAAGGTGGATCGATGACCTGGTGTGAGTCGCGAAAATCCGATGGATGCGAGACGCACGCAGTACCGGTTGCTGTGGCGACAGTTGTCTACAGTAGAGTACCTACTACTGCTGTGAATGCCCTCAGCCCCTTCTAGAAAGTGTTTATCTTGAGCTTTTCGTTTCTACACATTCTTGTTCTATGGTATTGCCAAGTAAATTATTACGTTATTGGAGAATTTCCAAGCGGTTTTAGTTCGATGTAATTCCGGGGTTTATGATTCAAATTCTGAATACATTATATCTTGCAGTTAGTCATGTGCCTACCTAGAAGGACAAAGCTGAAAGGTTATTTTACAGTATTCAGATTACAGAAGAAATCAACCGAATTGAAGACTTCTTTTTAAGATAATCTTGTTGATTTTTATCATCATTATTTGAACTGAAAGACGTCCACTGCTGGACATAGGCCCCCCCCAAGTGTCACCACAACGACCGGTCCTATGCGTCTCGCATCCTTTGGCTACCCGCGACGTTTACCAGGTCATCGGCCCACCTTTTTGGAGGCCTTCCAACGCTGCGTCTTCCGGTACGCGATCGCTATTCCAGGACTTTTCGGGCCCATCGACCATCTGTTCTGCGAGCAATTTGCCCTGCCCACTTCCACTTTAGATTCGCGATTCATCGGGCATTGCCCGAAGAATCACCAAACTTATTGTTATACTAATAATATAATAAAAGTATATTTAGCATGGTTACAAGGGTCGCGGGACTATTCAAAAGAGTAACCGCTTTTTTTTTTGTGGGAATTATCAGATGACGGAGCGGGAGGGAGTGTCAGACTATTACTGACTAAAACCCATCCGTGTTCCTTCATTTCCCGGAGCATTCCAGGTAAATTCGAAACAGAGTTACCGCGCCCCTGGGCACTCAACTAAAACAAAAAACTTAACAAAAAACACTTTAAACAAATCAGAGTTACAAGGTTTTTCATGTTTCAGATTTGCATCCTAATGAAAAATTATTCATATACCAGTATCATGTGGTTTTCATTTGCATCGGCACAACCCTGATATAAAAATCACATCAACCAGCTAATTTACGTAAATGCGAGATTGCTATCTCATAATCGCAGGGACAAATGTTTCGCTAAACAAAATTCACATTCTCCCCATGTTTCAGCATAATACCGGTATAAAAATACTGAAATACATGACGGCTACAATGTCGCGAACCAATGTTCTACGTACGTACAGGCATGGTCACGTGACCGGTCGCAGTAAAATTGAACAATATTGAAAGCACGCCCTTCTCGCCGCGCCATGCGTTGTTAGTAGGATGGCCATGTTTTGTGATACGATAAAGAAATACCTAAATTTAAATGAATCATGTTGGCTCGGAGATAAGGTGCTTTTTTATTTTAAACACCTTTGTTATTTTTTTAAGAAAACCATGATGATATCTAGAACTACTACTTACCAGAGTTCTAGATTACATCTTCTTCTAGTCCTATTCTCATTCACCATAATATTAACTTCGTTTTCGCGCAGAAAAACATCATATTACAAGTAGGTAAATAAGTGCACCATAAACATCAAAACTAAATTTTCGGTGCTGCCTCATAACATGAAATCCACCAGTTATCACTGAACAGAATGTCTAATTAATTCAAATATTCTTGGCAACCCTAACTTCATGTACTCACATGAAAATAATTTAAACTAATAGCAGTATAAGCACCCGAATAATACTTTTCTATTATAATAATTTGAACCTGGGACTTTGGGTCACTGCATTGTAGTAACAAAAGGTCTGGCATATTAAAAAGGAGGTAGGAACCATACAGTTTCGTAAGTAAAAGTGGAATAATTACAGAACTAGTTGGCCAAAGTCGAATCTACTATTTATTTCTGGAGAGGGCATCATCATCATCATCATCATCAGCCTTTTAATGTCCCCACTGCTGGGGCACAGGCCTCCTCTCTGTGAGAGGGTGTGGGCCGTAATCCACCACGAGGGCCCAATGTGGATTGGTAGGAGAAGGCACAACAAGTAAGAAATATTTAGTATTTTTTTATTAATACTCATCATCATTTATATTTCTTTCTTTCATATTTCTAGTGGACATCGGCCTCCCCGAAGTGTCGCCTTAATGACCGGTCCTGTGCGTCTCGCATCACCTCTCACCAGATCCGCCTTGTAGGGGGCCGTCCAATGCTGCGTATTCGGGTGCGCGGATATCAGATAGGAATGCCCAATCAAATAGAATTTCTTAATCCCTTCTTCAGGATCCACCTTTGCAGTTGGCTTAAGAAACCTATGCTATCACAACGCAGAGACAGGTAGTAATTAGTAAATGAACTACCTACAAAGTTTATCTCATCTTTTCGCTTGTATTTACTACAAGTTAAAAACCTACTTCACTAAGTCTAACGAATTCCTGCCGCCACAGGCAGGCTTTGGCTGGGTCACTACCTAGCATAACCTACCCGTGGTGGCGGGAGAACCTGTCAGGAAAAATCTGCCTGGCTGATTTTGTCTGAGAGATTCTTTAGCACTTTTTTGGCAGGTCAAACAAAAACAAAAGAAGGAATCATCAACATCATTTCAGCCAAAAGATGTCCACGGCTGAACAGAGGCCTTCCCTTAAGTATCACTAAGTATTGTACTGTGCGTCTCGCATCCGTCAGCTACTCACGACCGCCACCAGGTCATTGGTCAACGTTGTGGGAGGCCTTCCATAGAAGGAATGAGAGACTTGAGCTATAACAAGCTTAAACCAAAATCACGACAAAACAGTTCCTTCATTATTCCCAAAATTATACGGGGTGACCTGAAATGAAATGTATTTTTTTAAATGTCCGATATAAACGACAACGTTTGGCCACTCCACAGCCATGTGGGACTTTCGCGATAGTGATCTATGCAAATTTGAGTTTAGATGCAAATGGGACCACTATAGCATCACACTTTTGAAACTCTATTTTTGTTTGTTTTTCTATACGACAGCCATTTATTTTTAGCTTTGTTTTATTAAATTTTTACGCGTGCATTTCATTTTATGGAAAATGCTAGTTTGTAATGGACTTTTCAGTTTAGGTGAGTAATTTATTGGCGTTGGTGTATTTTTGAGGTAACCGGTAAAAAACCGGGGCGCTCCGCGAACTATCCGTCCGCTTATCGGCCTATTGTGCTGCTCGACGAGGTGGGCAAGCTTTTCGAAAGAGTAATTGCAGACCGCCTCGTCGGGCAGCTGGTGCGGGTGGGGCCGGATCTGGCGGAGAGCCTTCAGCAGGGGGCGCTCCACGGTGGACGCAATCATCAGGTGTCTCTGGACATCGCGAATGCCTTTAACACCCTGCCCTGGAGTTGCATAGTGGAGGCAATCCGGTATCAGCGGGTGCCGCCCTACCTCCGTCGCGTGGTCGAGGTATATTTGACGGACAGGGCCGTCATCTACCCCGGTCACCAGGGAGAATGGAACTGGCGAGAGATGTCGTGCGGTGTTCCACAGGGATCGGTCCTGGGACCGCCTCTGTGGAACATCGGGTACGACTGGGTGCTGCGCGCCGACCTCCCTAGCAGCGTCAGCGTAGTTTGCTACGCTGACGATACGCTGGTCCTAGCACAGGGGAGGTCATACCAGGCGGCGGCCGACTCGATGACACGCGGGGTTGTGACAGTCGTTGAGAGGATCCGGCAACTGGGACTCGAGGTTGCATTGCACAAGTCTGAGGCCATGTGTTTTCATCCGTCGGGTTCCCGGATTACGGTAGCAGGGGTTCACATCGGCGTCGAGAGGACGATGAGGTACCTGGGTCTCGTCCTCGACAGCCTCGCGGGCCTCCTTGCTGAACTGTCGCCGTGGGATTTGGAGGCCAAGATCCTTGCGCTGCTCTGGGAGTGGCGCGAGGAGGCCAAACGCCGGAGCGTAACTCTGCTGCCGCGGTACCTCGCGGACATGGAGACAGCGACTGTCGCAACCCAGCGCTGGGCACGCCACCATTGCGGCGGTAGTGCCCCACTTTGAAGAGTGACCTGAGAGGCATCACGGCGTCCTCACCTGCCGCCTGACGCAGGTCCTTACCGGACACGGTTATTTCGGGAGGTTCCTGCATCAGATCGGGCGGGAAGAAACGTCTGGGTGTTACCACTGCGCGGATCGCCCAGAGGACACGGTGGAGCATACGATGGAGGTCTGCCCCGCTTGGACGGAGCACCGCCGTGTCCTCGTAGATGCGATAGGTGGCGGCGACCTCTCGCGGCCGGCCCTGGTTCAGGCCAAGGTACGGAGCGAGAAAGAATGGGAAGCAGTCTGCGCCTTCTGCGAAGCAGTAATCGCTCGTGAAGGCGGAGGCGGGACGCGTGAGGGAAGCTCAACGGAGTGGCCCTCACGGCCGCGGCCGTTACCACCACTGGAGAGGTACTGGGCGTATTGGGCGTAGGACGTCGCGAGACGATCTCTGGCCACCGTAGAACCGGGCCTGCGGACGGCGAGCAGTGGGTAGCTCGCCGTCCGATCAGCACCAGGCCCGTGAGTCGACGGCGCGTAGTGTTCCACGCGCGCCTCAAAGAGATTAGTGTCAGCTACCACTGACGGCGCCCATCGTGGCCCGTGCCTGCATGCCTAGGGGTAGCGGATAAATTCTGAAAATGAGTTACCGTACCCCTGGGCACTCAGGCAGGGAAGGAACAGGGGTGGGTTTTAGTCAGTAAGAGTCTGACACGCCCTCCCGCTCCACCCAGAGTGGGAGAAACCATTAGATGATTTCCCATCCCCCCCAAAAAAAAACCCGTAAAAAAATCGTAGGCTTTTTCATTTAAGTAACGTATTAAATAAGTAGGCAACAACTAACAAATGCAAACCAACTCACAACAAACAGCAAGGCTGTACTTTTAATGTTCCCACTGCTGGGACAAAGGCCTACTCTCTGTGTGTATGCCCTATAGGCCGTAATACACTACGCGGGTCCTATGTGGGCCCAACTGCTCGTGTGCTACTCGTAAAAAGCGTATTCCTGCGGACTTCACCAGGGTCTTCAACAACTTCCAACGATATGCTTTCCAGTATACGGTCACCAGTCCCGGGAGTGGCCTTGTGTGGACCTTTAGGCCCCAGCCGTCTGTGAGCAATGTGCCTTTGCTACCTGCCAATTTGTTGGGCAAATAAACTATCACGATTTTTCGCTCCTTCTTTCTAATTCGTAAGGAAGATATCCAGGTCATCCCGCCATCTTCTTCGTGGTCTGTCACCAACCCTGCGTTTAACGGGCCGACAGTTCGTCACGCATGCGGTAAACATATATGAAATGTCCTTTCCAGTCCCATTTAAGTAGGGCAGCCTAAGACCTGGATAGCTTTATCATTAGACTCGTTTAAATCCCTAAAATTGCAGGAGGTAGCGCATGCTGGGCAGGCAAGGAAGTGACGCATGTCCTGTGAAGGGGCTCCACACTGGCACTGGGTTTGGGATGGGTCAAAATAACTCCATTTGGCCAGATTATTTCTATAGCGACCAACCTGGGTCCGCAATCGATTAAGAGATTTCCAGATTGGCCACTGAAGTTCCTTTCAAGGCGGCAGATGTTCTGCCGGAGTGATGAAGTATGGAGGGGTGGGATGTCTGTTCCTCTACAGTTCGCAGATCACGTGTGGCCTGCCACCTTCCGAGGAAGTCGTACATCTAAGGAAGCTTTTATGACTTTTTAGGCGACCAGGTGGAAGTTGATGCCCATACAGGGGGTGACGGTCGTCTCGCTCCTGTTTTCCCTTCTCGTTGCGGCTGGCTTTCTCGCGACGGACATCCGGAGGAGCTATACCCGCCAGTAATAATAATAATAATAATGTATTTATTGTTTCACAAACTAGTTGATATACATGCTTAGTACAAATTTATGTGCAAGAATGGACAGATGATGTACTGCTGGTACCTAAAAAAGGAAACCCTGAGCTATAAGTACCAGCCGCTCTTAAGTGACACAGTGAGAGGAGTTCATGATATTACATGTTAGATGAAGTTGCCGTGACAATATTAATACATTTAATTAGTAATTATGGAATACCAAATTTTTAAAGAGTAGAATCGCTTGACCTAGTAGTAAACTAAGCTTGTGGTTATATGTGTATGTGAGTATTGCGTGTGTGTGTATTTATGTGTATGTGTAAAGGTGTATGTGTGCGTGTATATGTGTTTGTTACATTAGTTACTTAACTGGATGAAGGAGATTCTCTGTCCCATCATAGGTAAGTTTGAGTAGCCAATCAATCACAGTTTTTTTACAGTCATGTTTATGTTTATGATTAATATTTAATAATTTGTTTGCCTTGGCATACAAAAATCGTCCGAGGAAACAAAAAAATCTCTGACTGAAGGAAGTCCTGAGAGTGACTCCCAAAGGAAGTTTAAGCCTACGAGTGGACTGATTATGGGAGTTTATAGAAACGTGGTCGCCATTTGTGTTTAATGAATGTTGCCTTAGGATAATTTGAAGAATAAAGAGCTGACGCACCGTTAAAACCTCACAGTATTCATATAGTTCCTTGGTAGGGTAACGAAAAGGTTTAAAGGTACACACTTTTAATACTGCTCTCTGCGCGCGTTCAAGAACTATTAAATTAGTCTTACAGGCACCGCCCCATGAGGAAATACAATAACTAATCAAAGATTGGCACAAGGCATAGTAAACTATCTTTAAAATCTTAGGGTCCGCGACGTGTCTTAGATGTTTGAAAATATAGATTAGTTTCCGAATTCGCCCTGTCAATAGTTTAATATGCGGTACAAAACTTAATCTTTCATCTAGATATTTGATAGTAGGTGCATTTTGAAGTTTTGGGCAGTTGCATATAACTGAAGTATTAGTTGTGTGATTATGAGCGGTAATGTACATTATATATACAACCTGGGAGTCTTTAAGTCAAGAGTGAATAGGTTACTTCTAGGCAAGCGTGCTCCATCTTCGACCACATCATCGCTTACCATCAGGTGAGATAGTGGTCAAACGCGAGCCTATCAAACATAAAAAAAAATAAAATAAAAAAATGTAAAATTTACTTTTGTCAAATTTTAGTGGTTTTTCAATGTTGAATACTAGGTACTTGGTTTTATCTACAATAAGTGACAGGGTATTAGCAGAAAGCCATTTAGTTATTTCATCAAATCCTACTTGTGCTGCGCTAAAAACTTTCTCCCAAGTGTCCCCTGTAAAAATAATTGCTGTATCATCTGCGAAAGCCAGAAGTTTGCCGTTTGTGATGTCTAATTTGCAAATTTCATTAAGGTACACTAAGAAGAGCGTGGGTCCAAGGATGCTCCCCTGCGGAACACCGTATTTTATGGGAAGATCTTTACTTATATGCTCACCGATTTTCACGCACTGTGTTCGATCAGTCAGATAACTTTGAAACAGCTTCAGCTGTTTATCTCTGATACCAATCTTCTCTAATTTTAGAATTAGTTTGGGGATGGAGACCGTGTCAAACGCCTTAGCCAAATCCAGGAATATTGCCAAACACTTGTTGCTCCTGTCCAAGGCTTTAACAACATAATCAGAGAGATCATGAACTGCGTCATTTGTAGATGTATTTTTCCTAAAACCATATTGGTTTTTTGAAAGAATATTATGTGCTTCAAGGCGATTGTTCATGATTCTCTCCAAGATCTTTGACAGGGAGGGAAGGACGGATATTGGCCTATAGTTACCGACACGATCTGCATCCCCAGACTTATATATGGGATGAATCAGAGCCTTCTTTAGCAAGTCCGGAAAGACTCCACTAGTTATACACAAATTGACTATGTATGTTAATGGAGGTACTAAAATGTTCTTATATTGCTTTAGCAGGCTAGATGAGATACCGTCAATACCAACCGCACAGTCGGAGCGCAAGGATAATACCATTTGCTCAACTTCTTGCTCATCGGTTTCAAGAAATACAAAAGAGTCCAATGAAGAGGCTGTCTGTGGGTCAGTGTGAGAACTGTGGTTATTAACAGTTGAATTTGCAACTTTGTCTGCCAGCTCTTTTCCAATATTGGCAAAAAACGAATTAACTTCATTAATAGACTCGTCAACAGTTCTTTTAATTTTTAGTAAAGCACAAGCGGATGTTTTAGATTTTGCAGTATGAGTAACTTGTTTTATAACTTTCCACATTTTTTTGGGATTAGTCCCGGCTTTGTCTAGTTCGTCTTTCTCGTATTGTCTTTTAAGGGTTTTTAGAATAGTATTGCAGTAATTGCGGTATCTTTTAAATGTAGTCCTGATGATTTCGTTATTGTAGTCATTTTTCATTTTTACATACATCCGCTCCCTATTTCTCATTGGATACAACATTGCAAGGGGGGTTGGTTTTAAGCACCCAGTTACTATGCGACAGGTATCGTTTAGTTCTACGTCAACTTCCCTTGCATGGGTGGAACGATGCCACAATGGGCATGCAAACTCCCCTGCAGAAAAAGACAGACATAGGCCAGTAGTGCAGAGAAATTGCGTTGATGCTCCCCAGGTGGTGGACGTAAGACGGCGAAGAACGTTGTTTCTAGTCCGGACGGTCCTACGCTTACGAACGTCCAATTAGCTCCATTTTTCTGACTCCTTAGCAATACAAAAGGGCCTACAGGTTTTATTTCAATAAATGCTTTTAGAATGTTTAGTTTGAGTTTCAGCCTTCTTATGAAGCGATTATAAGCGACCAAAGTGCCCATATATCGGATTCGTCATCAGTGACAACACACTGGTTTAGGATTGTCATGTACAAAAACTTATTGTCACCTACACAAAACGCCACCCAGCTGACCCAGCCAAAGCCGATTGCAACATCTAACTTTAAATTAGCTATTTTATAAGATTCTCATTTAATTTTCATCCTACTAAAATGATAAATGTAAAAGTTTAAAAGGATGTTTGTTACGCAATCACGCCAGAACGGCTGAACGGATCTGGATGAAATTTGGCACAGAGATAGATTATAGTCTAGAGCACATGGATAAAAATTTAAAAAAAAACGTACTAATTCCACGTTGGTGAAGCTACTGGCAAAAGCTAGTTAAGTTCTGCCATTAATAACATCAGTGACGATCGACACTCAATCACTAAACGTCATTTAACTTCAGTCAGTCATTAAAAAAACAAATTATGACCATTTAATTGAGTGCCATACTAAAAATATATCACTCCTTGCTGACGTAAAACTAATTAACGAATATGATCGATTGGCAATTATAATGGTTTTAATTTGAAATGAATAATTTCGCCTGTTTGTTTTTTAAACTTGAACAGATTGGTTTTTATGAACTGAAAATTAACATACGGTTAAGTGGAAAGTTTTTATTGCAGAAACTATCATAGTTTAACTCACAACGATAGTAATACAACCCCCACAGGGCGCGCGTGGTGGATAACAGCCCAGCAGAGGAGAGGAAACCTTAGTCCCAGCAGTGGGAACTGAATTATACAGCCGATAATGTTTATGTATATATTGAATAAGCTTAAACATAATCAGTCTTATTATAATGTACAGCAGCCCAGTGCGTGTTAGAATGTCACATGCCTTCGAATTTTTTGGTTCTAGGACATGACAGTTTCCTCACGATGTTTTCCTTCACCGTTTTGAGCACAATCTACTTTTTTATTACTCCTCCGCTAATCTTTTCTGATTCTCGCTTTGTGATTTGCGGGATCCTAGACAGTTGATGTTTTTCAAGACTCGTTGATCTTCATTGTCTAGGCATTTTTGTGGTAGTCGCTAGTGATGATTCTGGCATATATGTAGTACAGATGTAGTGGTGTAACGGGATTGTCCTAATAAAAAAAACTGACCATTTAATGTGCAAAGTACGATACGCATTTTCGTGTCGTACTTCGCACATTTCGGGTTCCGTACCAAATGAGAGAATTATCAAAGAAAAAATCTGGTTTATCAATTTATTGGTATTTCTTATTAAAATATACGTAACAATAAACAATATCACCAAATTTCAAGTTCATAGGTCAATGAAAAGTTAAAAAATTCTTCGGAACAAAATGTTGCGACGACGGACAGACAGATAGACGAAGAGAACTCCGTTTTGACCCTTCGGGTACGGAACCCTAAAAAGGTAATTTTGAAAAAGTATTATCCGGTGAAGTGATGTGTGGTTGAATGGTGAGTTTTGTGTGTTTAATGAAATTGTTCAACCTCTCACAGAGAGGAGGCCTGTGCCCCAACAGTGGGGACATTAAAAGGCTGATGATGTGTATTTGCAAAAGGAAATCTCTGAAAGTTTTGATTCGATTACAAAACCGAATACAAACGGGACTGATAACAAAGTTCCCTGGTAGAGAGCTATTATGTAGTCACTTAGTATCAAAGGTCAAAATGCACATTTCCTGTAGGAAAGGACAAGAGAGCAAAGCCGGGGTTCGAAATGAAAAGCTTCTAGCATTTCTCCTTCAACTTCACCCATGCATAGAAATTACAGAACACATAAAACATAACACAAATACGAAATATCGATCAATATTTAAGTCGCAATGACCCACATAGGGGGAGATGAGGCGAAAACAAGCCGCCAAGCCGACGGTGGCCAAATGCAATGACTCCTGGCTTGGTCGTCACGCGATCCGTAGCGTCGCAAGCTTACCGCCAGTTATTTTGTTGGCATAGGGAATATTTAGACATGGCAGTACCTGAAATCAAAGGTTTATGTTTCTAGAAGGCTCGACCTATCTTTTCCTGTAAATTTTCGATAATAAGTTAGGTCCTTTACGCATGAGGTTTGGAGGACCTCCACAGGTTAAATCAACGTATTTGAGAATGAAATTAAATGGGTAATATCAGGTTTGAATTAGCTACAAATAAAGTAAACAATCAGATAATGTCTAATCATGCAATAAAGTTAAATAATATTGTCAATTAGTAATCGAATTTTCAATAGAATCATATTTATTGAACCTGAAATCGATTATTAAAAACGTTAAAATACCCACTTGAAACAAACAACTCGAAACCAAATACTGTGAAAGCCAATTCTAAAACAAACAAAGTTCACAATAGCAGTTCCTTCGTCGCTATAACGACGGACAACCCCACTGTTTACGAGCCGAAGTCTGCACGAGAAACAGTAACGCACCACCTTCGAGCACGAACACCCACCGATACCGGTTATACACCACCAGTAATATAATCGAAACAAAACCAAACGAAACTAATCTAAACTAAACGGAAAACGTGACAAAAATAACCGTCAAATTATAAAAAATTCAAACATCGAAATGAACATCCATTTTAACGAATTCGAACATCGGATCTGTTTTTTAAAATAAAATGCAATTAAAATTCTGTGCTGCTAGTCTCTGTAAATTGATTTTTTCTAAATAAAAATTTAAATAATGATTCGTTTATTAGTGTTGGTATTACAAATGACATTAGTTTTATCGGCTAGGGAACCGCGCCAAATAACTTTGGCGAATCAAGGGACGATTTCGGGAATGTATATTACGAGATTCCGAACGAAAAGAATAGCTGCCTACGTCGGAATACCGTATGCCCAGCCGCCAATTGAGTTCAGAAGGTTCTTGCCCCCGGAGTATACGGATTTGCCTCAGTGGGAAGGAGTAAAGAATGCGACGATATATGCCCCGGACTGTATGCAAAGTGACCCAAAAAAGGAGGATGTGCAAAACCCCTTGAAGAAACATGATGATTTGTTTATGAAACTGTTGGAGTCACAGATGGAAGATAAGAAGAAGAGAGAATATTCAGAGGATTGCCTGTTCCTGAACGTGTATGTACCTGATGGTAAGTACCTACGATTAATGTAATAGGAAGTTTATCAGTGCAAACAAAATTTGAATACAATATTTGCCTTCCGGGCTAAGTTTACTTATCGTGAATTGCATGAATTTCACGAATGTTTGAGCCAAAATTTAGAAGGTATGCAACCCCATTGCCAAGGTATTTCGTATGTTTCAGTTACCTATTTGTTTTCATTTCAAACATTTTCATTATTCGGTTTGAAATATTATTATAACTGGGACCGTGTAAGACTGTCCATTTTTTCAGCTCTAGCTAATTTTATTATGTTACTTTTAATTTTTTATTACGAATTACAAACCTTTAAATTCCCTCCAAAAATTAGCTCTCCCATTTAAATTTCTGTGTTGCCATGAATAAAAATAAAACGTTCTTTCGACAAATTCCCGTCTTCAATCCTGTCTTTAAACAAGAGGATAAGCTGTGACAAATTATATTTCATCGATCATTTCGACGTTTGCGTTCTCGCGATACGGATGTCTGTGAGACGATTTTCTCACTAGGAAATGGTCTCTCCAGCTTTGCTCATTTGAAATATCCTTGGCGTCGGCAAGACTAAGTTGTTTCATTTATTTCGTTGCGATATATTCGAAGCATTGCTTCAAAATGTCACGGTAGTTAAGGCTATTGACCCGAGGCTGATACTTGACGAAAAATATACTTAGTAACGGTGGTTTTCTCCTGAAAGTAACAATGCGACTACATTTCTTTTTGTCGTAATTTCTATGATTATTCTTAATAAATATTTGCAGGAATATGTCATCAACCATCATAACTGTGGTGTGGGAAAGACTCCGTCTCTCTTTCACACTGGATTTTATGATTATTTTAAGAGGACATAATAGGGCCCCAGGAGACGAATAATCTCTAAAAAAAAAATTAGTGTGACCTAAAAAAAATCTTGATTAGTTTTGGAAAAAATAAACAGGACTATTGAAAAGATGTATGACTGTTATTAAAACACGTGGCGTTCTGTTGTTTTTGAAAATCCCCCTTAAAACTTTCTAGTTTCGTGGGGCATTAGGGAATACATTTTACACGTTTGTGTAAAATAACCCTACTCTATACCAAGGGAACTGACAATGTGACTGCTAAAAGGTCTATCGATTTTAAAGACTAAGAATAGCTCGCCGTATATCTATAAATGACCGTACTCTATAATCAAATAACAACGTTTTCTTGGTTAACATTGCAACGTCAATAGAATGAGATCGATTTCAACCTGCTAGTTCAAAGCAAAGTAGAATTTAATTGGAAATGTTGTTCACATAAGATTTCATTGGTTATGCCTGCGGGCAAGGAAAAAGTCAAAAGATGAATAGATTTTATTCCCCTTAAAGTTTTGACATTTGCTACAATTTGAATTGCTATATTCCACAACAAATACTTTATAGGTATAATTCTACTTAGAAAACAGTTTAATCACTAGTTTCTGGTATTCCAATATCTATACAGGGTGTAACTTACATAGATGGTCATATTTTAATTAAATACTGGCAGGTTGGGCCACAAAAGGGATTAATGAAAAGCAATAAATTGCATGCAGCTGAGATGAGAATGTTATGAGCGATTTGTGGTGTTACACGCATGGATAGAATTAGGAATGAGTATATGTATAAGAGGAAGTCTGAAAGTGGCACCGGTGACTGAAAAGTTGTGTGGAAATCAGTTGTCGTAGTCCTTGTGATGCGGAGGAATGAAGAAAATGTCGTGAGGCAAGTCTTGTGTATGGATGTGGATGGCTATAAGAGTAGAGGAAGGCCAAAGAAATGATGGATGGACTGTGTGAAAGAGCAAATGGGTAAAAACGGGGTGACTACAGAGATGATGACTAATAGAGAAGTATGGAAGAAAAAGATATGTTGCGCCGACCCCAAATAAATTGTTATTAAGGCAGGAGAATGATGATTTTAAATACTGCTACAGCCCATTCAAATGGATAACTTTCTTCAATAAACTCACAGTAAATCAGCAGTCCAAGATTAGTATAGGCCCGCTTTTGGGCATTGTCTATTACTTCCTTGAGGAAAGTTGTTTACTTACTTGGGCAGAAGCTGTACCTATATAAAATATGACTACACATTTCCGTTACATCCTGTTTAAATAAAAATAACATTCGGTTCCTTGGTAAAGGCATCACTTGACAATGGCTGAAACGTAAGGGCTCTTAGGTTAAGAAAAATTGTTAAAGTTGCCGAGAAACATCGGGCACAATTGAAAGTGCTTTTATATGGGACTTTTGTATGAACTCTGTTTGGACAGACAACGTCTGTTGAGTCAACTATGTAGTTCCAAATAATACCCAGACGTATGGCGTATAGGCTTGTAAAAAACCGTTTAAAAATTTAAAATATTGAATTTTAAATTTTTAAACGGTTTTTTACAAGCCTTTATTTAACTTGCAATGTTTTTAGTGTTCCGTACCCGAAGGGTTCAAACGGAGCCCTATTGTTGTCACTCACGTGTCCGTCTGTCTGTCTGTCCGTCCGTCGTCTGTCACAAATTTTGTTACGAAGAATTTTTTTACTTCCCATTGACATAGGAACTTCAAATTTGGTGATAATATTTATCATTACGTATATTTTACTAACAAATACCAATACATGGTACGGAACCCTTACTGTGCGACATTCAACACGTACAGACTGTTATCAACATTACCTGACCCACCCTAAAATCAAACGAATTTGGACCCTCTGCATGTAACATTAAGGTTTATTTAATTTATATGAGCTTATCAGACAACTGCTCGAGGATTTGATGAACAAATACAATAATAATATAGACACGCAAATTTGATCTTTAAAACGTTAGCATTAGGTTATATTTTATAACTGTTTGTTATAATATGATAAGTGTAATAGCTTATTTTAATAATTAAGTTCAAGTAATTCTGGTCTCGTGGTCTGTGTGTAAGACTGAGAAAAACAAAGTTCGAGATCAAATCTTGCGACAAAGATATTGTTTTGCTTTCAATATAGAATTTATATTCCAAAACTATTTCTTGTATTATTGTAAAGAACTACAGACTATACATAAACTTTTTAAAATGGTAATATTTTCACATAAATTGTAATAAGTGGGTAGTTGAAAAATAAATATTCGTATTCATTATAAAGAACTGTGAACTTAAAGTTTTTTAAATTACCCACCCGTTTACAAGATAAGTTATTAGGCGAAAATCATATTGGTCGTTCTTTAATATTGCAAGCAATATTGTAGAAATGAAAACAAATTAAAAAAGAAAGTGATGTATAGATGGACTGCGTTTACGAACCCACATGCTGTTCGTCGTCAATCCAGCATCAAACCGCTAAGCCACAAGAACTTGTCGGGAATACGCGAAATTAAAGATTGGGTTGTAATTATGTAGTGTGACTTAAAAGCTTTTCAACTTTAATTTTAACGAGATAATGGTTAAAATAGCTTAACAAAAACATTTATAATGCCGGTGGCTCCGACTATGTTGGGTGGGTTTACCTTAACGTTACGTGTTAAAGATCAAATTTGAGTGTCTGTGTTATTATTGTATTTTTGTTCATCGAGTCCTCGTGCACTTGTGTGATAAGGGCATATAAATTAAATAAACCTTAATGTTACAGGCAGAGGGTCCAAAGTCGTTTGATTTTAGGGTGGGTCAGGTAATGTTGACAACAGTCTGTACTTAACCAGTTTATTTGTTCGGGTCAAATCTTGCAAGCTGAATTAGAACCACTTCCTCTTGTCCTACGGAGTTGAATTTTTAACCGACTTCGAAAAAGGAGGAGGTTCTATGTTCGACTGTATGTATGTCCACCGATTTCTCTGTCAGTTGTGGACCAATTTTCAAAATTATTTTTATCCGAAAGGATACACACCCAAGGTGGTCCCATATAAATTTTATAGAAATCGCTTCAGCACTTTTTCAAAAACTGAACAAAAACGAAAAATATGTATACATAGATGATGTTCTGGTTTCCTCCAATTACGAGTATGTTTAAATCCCACGTTCCAATTTTTTGGGGGTTTTTAAATCTGGAGTATAACAACTAAAAAGTGCAAAATAAAAAACTTTTTTACCAAAAAAAAAAACAACAGACTTCCAAAAAAGAAAATACACAAAAATTCAAAAATAACTTTAATTTCGTAAGTCGGTGTCAAATAACGAAAAATAAAATACAAACACCGACTTCCGAAACTACTGTTATATTTAATGTTGTTTTTTTTTTTAAATGGAGTTAGTCCCCAAGTAACATGGGATAAGGGCAGGAAGATGATGAGTGTATTTTCCCTTTTGGAAGTTGGTTGTTTTTTTTGTAAAAAAGTTTTTTTTTACATGTTGGTTCAGTTCCGATAGCAATGCATTTTTATGGTAAGTCCAGCACAAACAGACAAAAGCACGGTCGCGAAATTTTTTTAATAATAACTTATTCTAAACACATTTTTCGCTGACTATGTCGCCGTTCTATATGACCCGCTTACATCTAAAAACGTTATTTACGAAAAAAAAAGGCATAAAAAGTCCTTCATTAACCCAGTTTGGGGATCCGCGGAGTTCCCCCTACGATCAGATAAGGGCCGTTCGAAGCCACGTGTGGTAGGCGCCATTCTGCCCCACAATTGGCTGGAATGCGATTTATTTCTAGATTTTTCCGGCTGTAAATCAAATGAAATTGTCAGTAAGGAAAGTTGTTATTAGGTTGTTTACTTCTTTTCTTTGTAATACTGTATTACTTCTATACTCTCTGGGTGGTAGGTACCCCAGGTATATCTACTTATTTTTTTAGTTAGGGTGACAACAAATATCGGGTGTAAAAGACAGTTTCCGAAGCCGAAAGCGACATATTCTGCATAAGTAGAATATGTGGCTTTCGGCTTTTGAAACTGTGAAAAATAAATAAAAGAAGATATTGTCTAGTGAAAAAAATGATCCAAATAATGGTATTTCATCATGATCAATACCTTTTATTTAATTTTTCAATATTTCGAAATTACGAATTTGCAGTTACGGAAACGCAATGCATTTTAAAAGGCTTAGAGCGAAGGGGCGGCGTTTAACTCCACTTGCCTGTGTTCGCGTTACATACATAAAAAATATTTTTATTTTTCATACCTAAAAATGAAAGTCGTTTCCCAGCAATAATTTTTGCGCAAAACTACTTTGTTAGACGTACAGTATGCGTAGTTAACGGCTCTGTGATGTGTCTTTTTTAACACCCTGTATTTTTGAGTAAAAATTAATTTTAAGAAAAACACTTTTTTTCTAAAAAATAGAAACGACTTCCAAAAATCGGACAAAATAACTTTAATTTCGGAAGTCGGTGTTCCTGGTTTTATGTTTTCGTTTTTTGACACTGACTTCCGAAATAAAAGTTATTTTGCCCGTTTATTGGTATTTATTTGTGAAAAAGTATTTTTTATTTTTCACTTTTTAGTTGTGGTTCCCCATTAAACTGTGTTAATATTTTATAGACATACGATAGCAGTAATCGCGGTTGATTTGCTGTCAATTTTTTAAGATGTCCGTTGTCTATCTTCGAAACCCATCATCAGATCTATATGAAATTTAAATGGGACCATTTCGGAACAAACCCATTTAGAACAAAAAAAAAATTGCAAATCTGTCAATAGATGACGGAGTTATGCCCGAACATACATAAAAAAATAAAAATACAAACATCCGAATCGATCTCCTTCTTTTTGAAGTCGGTTAAAAATTGAACATAAATAAGGCAATATTATTTTCAAGTAGTGTACAGTCGTAGTAAGTCAGTAGTAAGAGTCGCGGGAGTGTTCAAATGAGTCACAGTGACCCTGGTACGCACAGGGCTATAACACCAAAAAAAAACTTTTTACAAAAAAAAACTTTTTAACAAAAAATTCAACCGACGAAAAAGAACTAAAAAGCAAAAAATAAATTTACCTTTTAAGTCTTGAGTATTGAGCTTAGTTACCTACATAAAATATCAAATTTTATATAAACTAATTTTGAGTCGGCGCCAAACAACAATCTGATTATTAAATATCTAAATTTTATATGTACGTAGAAATGAAGAAGAAGAAGGCTAGATGTATTATATTTTATTATTTGGCGCCGACTACCCTTGAGGTATACCCTATCTAACAAAAAAATAATCATTAAGATCGGTTCATAAATGACGGAGTGAGGGCTGAACATACACAAAAAAAAAAAAAAAAAAAAACATATATACGGTCGAATTGAGAACCTCCTCCTTTTTTCGTCGGTTAAAAATGCAAAATAACTTTAATTTCCGAAGTCGGTGTTTCTAGTTTGGTTTCTTCGTTATTTGACACCGACTTCCGAAATTAAAGTTATTTTGCATTTTTTAGTACTATTTAAGGAAGTCGGTTGTATTATTTTTGTAAAAAGTTATTTTATTTTTCACTTTTTAGTTGCTGTACCCCATTTTAAAACTAAATTAATAGTAAAGCTATGCCCGAATTGATAGCCCCAAAAATAGGGAATTTGAACATAGTTGATGAAATTAGGGTGTATCAGGATGAACTGTACATATCTGTATACCCCTTCAGAGCATATCAGCGTGATGTAATGTCGTGAAGTGGTGAAAACAATATACAGACATGCGATTGCAGCAATTCTGGAAGGTTTGCTATCATTTATTGAAGAGTTCCATTGTGTATCTCTGAAGTTCTTCATCAGATATTCATCAAATTTAAATGGGACTACATGTGAAGCACCAGCTTTCAAATAAAAAATCAAAATCGGTTTACCTTGTAAAAAGTTATGAGGTAACACCCATAAAAAATAATAATAATAAAAAAATACAGTCGAATTGAGAACCTCCTCCTTTTTTTGAAGTCGGTTAAAAAACACGGGTTGGTTTTAATGTTGAGAGGGTGCTATTTCGCGTTGGTACACTCAGTTCTTCAGTATGGCGTTGAGTTCTCAGGCCGAGCTGCCCATTGGAAGCGAGCCTTCAGGATGCAGAAGCGTGCCGTGACAGCCATTACGCGATCACAGTGGGATGCCACCGCGATACCACTTTTTAAAGTGTTAAAAATTTTAACTGTTCCGCTATGGTGATATTTTAGGCGGCAGTATACGTTTGGCAACATTTAAACGAATACAATAAACGCGGAGATAGACATAGCTACTGTACTCGTGGAGAAACAAATTAGCTGGCTACCCACTCACCCTCCCGGGCCTGCGGACGGCGAGTAGTGGGTAACTCGCCGTCCGATCAGCACCAGGCCCGAGAGTCGACGGCGCGTAGTGTTCCACGCGGGCCTCAAAGAGTTGTCAGCAAAGGACGGGGCCTGCCACGGCCAGTGCCTGCCCGGGGGTGGAGGATAAATCCGAAAGAGTTACCTCGCCCCCGGGCGCGTAGGGCAGGGAGGAACAGGGGTGGGTTTTAGTCAGTAAGAGTCTGACACGCCCTTCCGCTCCACCCTAGAGCGGAAGAAGTCATGAGATGATTTCCCACCCCCCAAAAAAAAAAAAAAAAAAAACCACACACCCTATCTAAATCTGGAAAGTTAATTCATGTTATGGGTCCATCGGTATACAACCGGCTACCGAACGACGTCTGACAATGCGTTCAAAGCTAAGCTTAAAGGCTGGCTAACCGACCCGGCATTATAATAAAATTATGACCTAAAAGAATGGATTTAGGTACTTACCTAATTGTTGCAATTTTTGTTTTTTTTTTTGTATCTGTTACTTACGAGTATATACATGTATTATATATTTTTGTATGTAAGATATTTGTGTTTGATGTTCTTTGTAGGTAATTTATACTTTATGACTTGTTATTCTTTTGTATTTTTTTTCTTTTTCTTTTCTTTAAACCTGACATGCAATTTTTGATAATTATTAATAAATAAACTAAACTAAAATAGTCAGTAAGAGTTTCTCCTATTCCACCCAGAGTGAGAGAAGTCATCGGTTGATTTCCCACCTACATTAAAAAAAAAGTAGTACAGTCAACGATAGTATTTGCTTTTTATCAGTGCGAGAATTTTAGAAGGAGTTTACTATATTTTTTTTTACAATAAATATAACCGACTTCCAAAAAAAAGTGCAAAATAACTTTAATTTCGGAAATCGGTGTTTCTGGTTTTGTGTCTTCGTTTTTTGATACCTACTTCCGAATTTAAAGTCATTTTGCACTTTTTTTGGAAGTTGGTTCTACTTTTTGTAAAAAAGTTTTTATTTTCCAGTTTTTAGTTGTGGTTCCCCATTAACTTGTAAATAATTGTGTTAACACTAACTACACAGACATACGGTCGCAGCAATCGCAGTTGATTTGGTGTTATTTTTTGAAGAGTTCCGTTGTCTGCTTGCGAAACTCATCATCAGATCTAAGTGAAATTTAAATGGGACCATTTCGGAATAAAACCCTTTCGAACCAAAAAAAGATTTTTGCAAATCCGTCAATATATGACGTAGTAATGCCGGAACTATCATAAAAAAAAATACAATCTTCCGAATTGGTAACCTCCTGTTTTTTGAAGTTGGTTAATGTGATTGGTTTAAACACTGATTAGAAGGTTCTTATTTCAACATTGTCTACCCGGAAGAAGAGTAGATGTGGGTGGTAAAGTCCTAACTAATCATTTCATGGAGGTTTTGTCATACAGACAGTTAAATTTGATAGATGAGACACTATGTTCAGTTTACTAATTAGCAGTACACCGCAGTCTACCCCCTTTTTTGAATTAAGATTTTTAGTCCATCCAAAGGTTGTCTCACAGATATCGCTGTTAGCGATAAGACCGCCATTTTACCCATAGATTTAAGTTCATTTATACAAGTGTATTAACTGTTTTGGTGTACAATAAAGTATTATTTTATTCTATTCTATGTTGTCTTGTGTTTAAAATCTACTTATTATCTGTGGTTAGCGAGTTCTATAAATAAAGCTGTATGGGTGGTAATGGTGCCGTTTCTCTTGTTTAATAACTAAACTAAAATTAGAGAATCGCTATCTTTTACTAAAAGGCAATGCGAGGAAAGGACAGCTATAACTATGAACTAAGTTAGAGATGTCAAACTAGATTACGCCTTGCGCTTTACCGTGTTTTTAGTGGACATGTTTTTACGTGTACCCTTAATTTGTATGGAAATATTTGTTCAACTAAATTTGAAAAGAAAAATAATTTATTCTGCACAGATTGACAGACAGACAGCTCTAATTCACGTCCGTCTCTTTCTTGTTTTATTAGAGAGAAAAAGACAGAAATAGCATAAATTACACACGCACGCACAACAGAATTGGTACCATTGCTTAGGTACTCGTATTTAGTTAATTTTGGCACCTACAAATATTTTCGTGTCTTACCTAACAGCTGATTTGAAAGAAATCGAACGGAAATCCGACAAAAATATAGGTAATGTAGGTCACCCAACTGTAACCCAACAACACACACTCAAATACATAATGTAATCTTGTTTCAGATTCATTGAAATATAATATCTTTTGTTTCTATGTTATTTGACACCGACTATCGAAATTAAAATTAGTTATTTTACAATTTTAAATGTTTTTTCTTTTAAACCGACGAAAACATAGGAGGAGGTTCTCAATTCGACCGTATATATGTATATGTCGTAAAGAAACGAGGAAACCAGGGATTTCACTAAATCCCTAGGGATACCACGAAATCACGTTAGATGACGAATATTCTTGTTCCATTCGAAAGAAGATCCATCAACACTTTTCTCATTTTACAAGATTTAGTTTAGTGAAACGACATATCACTTACTTATTTTAGTATTTTGTCATATCACTAAACATTTTTAGTAAGAAGATGTAATTTTGGATTTCGTGAAATCCCTGGTATCCTCAGTTCCCTGGGACATATATAAATTTTTTATGGACGTCTTTTTGTAAAAAAAAAAATGTTTTAGTTTTTAGTTGTTGTACTCCAGAACTAAAACTAAATATTAAAGTTATGCCCGAATTGATAACCCCAATAACATGGAATTTTAACTAATTTGGAAGAAATCAAAACGTCATCTGTGTATGTTACATGTTTTTTGTTATTGTCGATTTTTTCAAAAAGCGCTGAATCAGTTTCGATAATAATTTTATGTGTCTACCTTAGGAGTATACCTACTCTTTCGAATGGTGTTACCACTGCGCGGATCGCCCAGAGGACACGGTGGAGCATACGGTGAAGGTCCCCAGGTGCCCCGCTTGGGCGGAACACCGCCGTGTCCCCGTGGATGCGATAGGTGGCGGCGACCTCTCGCGCCTGGCCCTGGTTCAGGCCATGGTACGGAGCGAGAGAGAATGGGAGGCAGTCTCCGCCTTCTGCGAAGCAGTAATGCTCGTGAAGGCGGAGGCGGGACGCGTGAGGGAAGCTCAACGGAGTGGCCCTCGCGACCCCGGCCGCTACCACCGCAGGAGAGGTACTGGGCGTACTGGGCGTAGGACGTCGCGAGACGAATTTCGGCCACCGTAGACCCGGGCCTGCAGACGGCAAGCAGTGAGTAGCTCGCCGTCCGATCAGCACTAGGCCCGTGAGTCGACGGCGCGTAGTGTTCCACTCGCGCCTCAAAGAGATGTAGTCAGCCAGCACTGACGGGGCCCATCGTGACCGGTGCCTGCATGCTTAGGGGTAGCGGATAAATTCTGAAAATGAGTTACCGCACCCCTGGGCACTCAGGCAGGGAAGGAACAGGGGTGGGTTTTAGTCAGTAAGAGTCTGACACGCCCTCCCGCTCCACCCCGAGCGGGAGAAGTCATTGGATGATTTCCCACCCCACAAAAAAAAAAACAACTCTTTCGAATGAAATAAGAATTTTGGAAACCGGTCCACAATGGACAGAGGAATCGGTGACTATACAAAGAAAAATACAGGAGGTCCTATGTTCGACTGTATACAACCCTATTTTTAACAGACTTCGAAAAAGGAGGAGGTTCTATGTTTGACTGTATTTTTTTTGTATGCCCACCGATTTGTCTGTCAGTTGTGGTCCAATTTTCAAAATTCTTTTTTTTATCCGAAAGTATATACTCCCGAGGTGGTCCCATATAAATTTTATCGAAATTGCTTCAGTGCTTTTTTAAAAACTGAACAAAATCGAAAAATACGGATAGATAGATGATGGTTTTCTCCAATTACGAGTATACTTAAATTCCACGTTTCATGTTATTAGTTCTGGGGTATAACAACTAAAAGGTGAAAAATAAAAAACTTTTTTACAAAAAAAACAACCGACTTCCAAAATACAAACACCGACTTCCGAAATTAAAGTTATTTTTAAATTTTTAGTGTAGGTATTTTCTTTTTTGGAAGTCAGTGTTTTTTTTTTATTTATACTAAACCTCTTTAGGGGTCATTTTACTCATCATTACGAACAATTTTTACTATGGGACCAACCCCGAAATCGCGAAAAAACAAATCAGCTACTCAGTACATTTTGTCGGGTTAATCGCAGACAAATGTATTGAATTGCTGATTTACCTATTCGTGATTTCGGACTGTTGTATATGTTTAAATCGCGCGGAGAACTCTGTTTGCGCGATGTAGGATTTGTTGTTTTTTAGTTCGTTTATGGCGTCATAGATGTCGCTACAGAAGCAATCAATTCAATGACATCTCAAAAAAAATAAACTAACAGTACTTTTTATTTCCTCCTTCTGCGGAGCAGTAATGCTCGCGAAGGAGGAAGCGGAACGGGTGAGGGAGGCTCAACAGAGTCGCCCTCACGCCCCCAGCAGCAGCAGCCGCCGCAGGAGATGCCCTGGGCGTAGGACGTCGCGAGACGATCTCCGGCCGCCGTAGACCCGGGCCTGTGGACGGCGAGTAGTGGGTAGCTCGCTGTCCGATCAGCACCTGGCCCGAGAGTCGACGGCGCGTAGTGTTCCACGCGCACCTCAACGAGTTGTCAGCAATACCGTCATGGCCTATGCCTGCCCAGGGGTCGTGGGTAAATTCGAAACAGAGTTACCGCGCCCCTGGGCACTCAGGGCAGGCAAGGAACAGGGATGGGTTTTAGTCTGTAAGAGTCTGACACGCCCTCCCGCTTCACCCGGCGGAAGAAGTCATTGGATGATTTCCCACCCTCAAAAAAGACAAAGAAAAGTACTTTGTATTTAGATACGAAAACTTTTAGGCTATATTTACCAGAGCCAGTGCCAAGTACTTTTACAATTAACTAGTTTATAGCCGCGACTGTGTCCACGTATTTTATCTTTCAACATGAACATAATATCCTATGGCACTCAGCAATTAATAGTGTACGAGTACCTCCAGAGATTATCTTCTATACGTCGCTCGGTACTATTTTTTACCGTGTTCTGTACAAAAGAAAAAACAAGTTTACTTCTGCATTAAGATTTGAAGTTTAGTTTGGATAAGAACCTACTTCTTATACGTTTTCCTGTAATCCATAACTAAGAACTACAATCTGTATTTTTTTTTAATTTTAGGCCTAGTGGTTTCGGATTTAAGAGTCCCCGGGGATAGTAATTTTTTATCTTTTTTCTTAAATAACTTAAAAACTATATACCTATTTTGAAATTATGAAAATAAAAATTATTTCCAATATTTTTTTTACATAATCCTTACAAAAAGTCCTTTCATAATAAAACTGTTTTGTAGCACAGTAAGTCCCGTTCGATTTTATTTTTTTTTGGTTTTTCCCCAAAAGTGAAAGTGATATATATATATATTCCAAATTCATTTACTTACGTTGCTTGTCCGTGTTTGATTCGGAGCAAATAGGCTGTGACAGACGGACAGACAGATACGCGAGTGATGTTTTATCATCAAACGGCCTTATAAAGGGTGAAGGATAACAATTACACAAAGAAATACGCCTACCTCAGTAAGATTACGATCATCAAGTCCTAACTTTGGACTGTTATCTACCACCGACTACCACCACTGTAGTAACAAGAAAATGTCCTAAACACAACTCCTTGCAATAACAAATAGCTTAATTTCCTAAGAACATGACACGGCTCCTTATTCTTGTTCGTACAACGTCCGGTGCTGGTGCCAGTGACGTACATATACGTCACTGGCACCAGCACCGGACGTTGTCCGGTGTTGAATTTTACATATACATAGCACACAGTAAATACTACATATAATATTTACTGTGTGCTATGTATATGTAAAATTTGTGGATATAAGATAAAGTAAAACATATAATATGTACATGTGCAAACTACTTTTAAACCAGTTTAATTATATTTATTCACAGAAGCAATCGTTCACTAATCGGATAAATACTGTATTAACTAAATGAAGATCATTTAAAAATCCGGCCACGAGCGTGTCGAACTTGCATATGGAAGGTTCCGTTTCATCGTAATTTTATTTAATTTTCCGACGAAAATATAAAGGATTGAGGCCAAACCCAACTTTGTACTTGAAAAAAAATTCTCTCTTATAATTATAATGTAGAATTTTTTTTCAAGTACAAAGTTACGTATTAAGTATACGGTACAGTAATTCTCCAACTTCAAATATAAGTTTTTAATAGCAAAATGTTTTTTTATATGTGATTAAACAACAAATTAACGCTTATCGAACTTTTGCAAAATTTTAGGTCTAAGGAAACTATATTAGTTCTAATTCCCTTACGTGTGTCAAAATATGTGGCATAAACAGCCGTATGCCGATTTAGAAAATCGATTTTCGCAGCTCCAAGGGATTACAGAGTATTGTTTGTATATATCCTGAGTATTTGAGTATGACCTGAGTATTAATTTCTTACCTTGATACCTCCACGCGTTCCTGAGAAAAAGGGTCTTCACAAACAGACGGAAAACGAAAAGATCCTATGTGGGTCCTTTTTCCCTTTGAGCTCTAAAAAACACATCTTTAGAGCAGAAAAAACCCTCAACCTTTGGTTTGATAAAAGGATTGTTTTGCTGTATTATTTTACAATTTATGCATATATTTCTTTATTATCAATACCGCGGTTACAGACCAAGTTGAGGTAATTTTCCATACTTGACTTCAGACTGCTAATTGCAATGAGGTTCCCAAATCCACTGATTATTTTTATACATGTTCGAAGGTACCGCTGATACTTGTCGACTGGTGTCGAGTGCAAGTCTTCTTATATTTTAATTATACACCTTTATTGATCTTCTTTTTTCCTATCTTTTTTCCTTTTTTTAAACTTTTTATTGTCCTTTTGGGGACATTAAAAGGCTGATGATAATGATGATTTACCTTTTTGCGAGAGATTGGCCGAAGTAGATAAATGAAACACCGGGAAAGGTGGAAGGACCATGGAGGAGACCTATGCCCAGCAGTGCTGTGGGACAACATAGGCTGAGAAAAAAAAACTTCAATTAAATTTATTCTTAAGGCAATACTTTATTGTTTATTGTCTCATAAATGCCAAGACCTGAATTAGTAAGAAAATAAATAGGGATGACTCTTCGTATTCTGTCCGCCAGAGAACTAATTGAATTTTCTTGGAAACTGCAATGAAATTAATTAGAAGAGAACATATTAGTAGGAAACTATATAACTTGTACAACTTTAGGTTTGTTAGGAAAACGCCTGACTGAAAATGCTCCATATAAACGAAACACAAGCTATTACTTACGAATGTGTTGCTGGAGAATTGGCTGCGTTTCTTTTTTTTCCCAGTTATCCACTACGAAGTGGTGATGGACAGGCGTTTTGGAGGGCTCTTTGTAATTTTGTACGTCCAGAAAGTGCAAAGCCCTATCAAAATTGATTGGAACACTCGTACGGAGTCGTGCTTTTTATATTAGACATTAAAAAGCATCGGTCCAACTTATCTTTAATAACACAATTTTTTCAAAATTATTCTTATAGGAAGTTTCAAAGAAACTAATTAATATTCAAGGAATGTGCTACCCACATAGCTTTACACGCGTAACAAAATTAATCAAAACAGAACATCATGTTGTGAAAATAAATTACTTTGTTTTTATTTCATAATATTTGTAAAAAATTCGGTCATGGCCATCCGGCTGGTCCGGGGTCCATACCGCACGGTCTCCGGTGAGGCGGCGAGCCTCCTTGCTGGGCTGTCGCCATGGGATCTTGAGGCCAAGGTGCTCGCGCTTCTCTGGGAGTGGCGCGAGTGTCGCAACCCAGTGCTGCGTACCATTGCGGCGGCAGTACCCTTCTTTGAGGAGTGGCTGGAGAGGCGCCACGTCGTCCTCACCTGCTTCCTGACGCAGGTTCTCACCGAACCGCGGCAGCGACTACTCGCGCCCGGCCCTGGTCCAGGCCATGGTACGTCTGCGAAGCAGTAATGCTCGCGAAGGAGGAGGTGAAACGGGTGAGGGAGACTCAACGAAGTGGCTCTCTGGCCCCCAGCTGCAGCCGCTGCAGGAGACGCCCTGGGCGTCGGAGGTCGCAGGACGATCTCCGGCCACCGTAGACGCGGGCCTGCGGACGGCAAGTAATGGGTAGCTCGCCGTCCGATCAGCACCAGGCCCGAGAGTCGACGGCGCGTAGTGTTCCACGCGCTACTCGAAAAGAATATGTCAGCCACCACTGACGGGGCCCATCATGGCCGATGCCTGCACGCCAAGGGGTAGCGGATAAATTCGTAACAGAGTTACCGCTCCCCTGGGCACTCAGGCAAGGAAGGAACAGGGGTGGGTTTCAGTCAGTAAGAGTCTGACACGCCCTCCCGCTCCACCCAGAGCAGGAGAAGTGTTAGGATGAATTCCCACTCCCAAAAAAAAAACAAAGGTACATCTGCCGATCCGTTCATGATTTCGAACAAAAATGTCAAGTCTGCGATATTTCTGTGCTCCTAAAGAAGAAGAAATATGAAACTTCTCACAGCGAGTGACATATAATTAGGCAAATATATTCTTGAACGGAATGTAATGTACCTTAAGAATTTTCGTTGAAGGCCTTTCTACACGATTGACGTAAACGTTATATTTTGGGTTCCAGACTTGAGAGCCATTATTCTAGGTTACTGCGAACGAAAGAACAGTACATTATCTTAATAGTCTTAATGCTTTTGAATTGTGACGAGATTCTAATAATAAATCCAAGTGCCCTAGACGCCCTTTTAACTATGTTGTCGATGTGCGTGTCAAAGATGAGCTTTGAGTCAAAGATCCTTGATAAGGATCCCAGATCCTTGATAAGGTTCACTTTGGTTATTGGAGTATCCGAGATTTTATATACAAAGTGGATTGGGTTCGATTTGCCAGTGAAGGAACACACAGCACTTTGAGACGTTCAAATCCAATTTGTTGGTACAACAGTAACTTTGGAAGCCATTTAAATCGTCTTGTAGTAAAATGGCGTCATCATAGGTAGATACCTGTTTCGTAATCTTCATATCATATGCATAGAGCTATATTTTTGACAGACGGAAACAGGACGTAACGTCATTTATGAATATATTGAATAAAAGAGGCCCCAATAATGAACCTGGGGGTACCCCTGAAGGAATGCTCATAGGTCTGGAAGAGTATGTCCATTTAGAACAACCGTCTGACACCTACTCTCAATTAAACCGACCAAGTGCGAGTCAGAGTCGCTCATGAAGGGTTCCCACAAACTGATAATAAACCCAAGTTTTTTTTTGTTTTTGTTTTGGGCTGTATCTGTAATAGGTAGACAGTTGAAATTTTCACAGAATGTATATTTCTGTTGCGGAAGCCCCCTTTAATTTGTAATTGATTTTTATTATTATTATTTGTTGTTATAGCAGCAACAGAAATACATGTCCTGTGAAAATTTCAACTGTCTACCTGTTACAGATCATGAGATACGGCCCGCTGACAGACGGACGGACAGCGGAGTCTTAGTAATAGGGTACCGTTGTTTACCCTTTGAGTACGGAACCCTAATAAGAGGTAAACCAGCGATAGAGATTATCCCTTATACCCATCGAGAGGAGTTTCTGTGATAGGATATCGTGATCAACCCGGTCGAAACATTTGCTGTAGTCGGTATAAATAACATCGACTTGAGACCTTTGTGACATAGACTCTGACAAGAAGTCACTACAGAGAATTAAATTAGACGTAGACGTAGTAGACTGACCTCTCAAGAAGCCATGCTGCTGTTCGCTAAAGTTTTGCTTAAGGGCCGAATAAACCTTTCCATATACGATTTATAAACATAACTTTAGCGAACACGCATAACTTTGAGATCGGTCTGTAGGAGACCATCTCAATCCCATTTTACCCTGGCAGCCGTTTTCCCCGCTTTATTTCCCTTTCCTTCTATTCCCTGCTACAATTTCAGAATAGCTAGCTATCTAGCTAGCTTTTACTCTTTTCTTCTCAATCTGTGTTTTAGACCCTTTTTTATGTATCTGTTCGTATCAATGATAAAAAAACTTTTTACAAAAAAATACAACCGATTTCCAAAAAAATGTAAAATAACCTTAATTTCGGAAATCGGTATTTCTAGTTTTGTTTCTTCATTATTTGACACCGCCTTCCGAAATTAAGATTATTTTGCATTTTTTGGAAGTCGGTTGTATAAAAATGAAAAACAAAAGTTTTGTTAAGACTTCGAAAAAGGAGGAGGTTCTATGTTCTATGTTCGACTGTATGTATTTTTTTTTATGTATGTCCATCGATTTCTCTGTCAGTTGTCGACCGATTTTCAAAATTGTTTTTTATCAGAAAGAATATACTCCCGAGGTGGTCCCATATAAATTTTAACGAAATACCTTCAGTGCTTTTTGATAAACTGAACAAAAACAAAAAATACATTTAGATAGATGAAGTTTTGGTTTTCTCCAATTAAGAGTATGTTTAAATTCCACGTTCCACGTTATTGGGGTTTTTAGTTCTGGGGTATAACAACTAAAAAGTGAAAAATAAAAAACTTTTTTACAAAAAATACAACCGACTTCCAAAAAAGAAAATACACTAAAAATTAAAAAATAACTTTAGTTTCGGAAGTCGGTGTAAAATAACGAAGAAATAAAATACAAACACCGACTTCCGAATTTAAAGTTTTACTTTTTAATTTTCTATTTTTTTCATTTTTTAGTTGTTGTACACCTTAATTAAAACTAATTATATAAAGTTATACCCAAATTGATAGCCACAAAAACGTGGAATTTAAACAAAATTAGTGAAATTAGGGTGTATCAGGGTAAACTGTACAAATCTGGGTACCTATTCAGAGCATGTCAGCATGATGTTATGTTATGAAGTGTTGTAAACAATAAAAAGACATGGGATTGCAGCAATTCCGGAAGGTTTACTATCATTATTCCATTCCATTCCATTCCATTTCATTAACTATCTCCGAAGTTGTTCATCAGATCTTCACCAAATTTAAATGGGACCACTTGGAAAGTGTACCCTTCCAAACAAAAAAATACTTTTTAAATCGGTCCAGTCGTCTTCGAGTAATCAGGGAACATACATAAAAAATAAAGACTTCCGACGCATTGTTAACCTCCTCCTTTTTGAAGTTCGGTTAAAAAGGAATAAAATTATTGACATGAAAGTGCTACAAACATTTTATAAGGGCAAAGAGGACCATTATTTTAGAACAAAGCATTACACGAGCAACCTAAATTCAAGAAACATATTTCTCAGAAAAATAATGACACTCATGTTCTCTGCCACTAAAATAAATCAAAAACATATGGCAGTCTTATTTCGTACTGAAATAAGTAATAATTTATGCGTGGCTTATTCAACTAAGTAATACAAATTTGACAGCCCTATTAGAATACATGCCAACAAAATCTTAATTTATTCTGTCGTAATTAAACACGCATATTTGGTGTAAGGTAATATGTCAAAATATTAGAGGTAGCTTAAATACGTAATACAGGTATCACTTTCCCTTTGATATATTATTAAAATGTCTGGAAATAGTTTGGTAGACAAGTGTTCAGCAGTACAATAACTGGCAATGAACATAAAACGAACATAAACGTTTGACAAACTCAATCATACATTTTATAAGTTATGAATATAGGAAAGCACTAACTGATTATAATAATAATATGTAGAATAGATGTATTTTTATAGATGTATTTTAGAAACATTGTTCAGGCTGGGCCATAGTCTTTACTTAATTCTTGGTAACCAGTCCACTTCAGCCTCCTAAAACCATAGCCTGATATCTTTGTTTTCCTTTTCTTATAATAGTTTTACACCAACCGGGGGTTATCCTTGGGTGCACTTAGCGCATACAGGGATAAGCGTTAGTTGATGCCTCATTTCATAAAAGGTACCTGAAGGGGCGTCTGCGAGTTGGCTTCGGCCCCTCGTACGCCTTCCAAAGGTCCGGGACCTCAGGGTTCCGAGAAATCAAAGAGATGCAAAATATGTAGGTACATAAGCGTTGAAAACCACTCATTGGCTATCAAAAAATTCATCCACATCGTTGTCAATGGAAAAAGTGTGAATAATGCTGCCAGCTTTGAATACCAATGCCTGATTCGTTGGCCAAAGAAAAGTCCTCTGTTACGTGAAGAGCGAATACAGGGTGTAAAAACACATCAAAGAGCCGTTAACTACACATACTATACGTCTAACAAAGTAGTTTTGCGCAAAAATTATTGCTGGGAAACGACTTTCATTTTTAGGTATGAAAAATAAAACTTTTTTTTATTCCGCGCAATGTAACGCGAACACAGGCAATTGGAGTTAAACCCCGCCCTTTCACTTTAAGCCACGTAGGTACTTGTCGGATACGTTTGATATTCATTGCGTTTTCGTAACTGCAAATTAGTAATTTCGATAAAAAAAACGAAAAATCAGGTAATGTTTGTTTGGAAAAAAGTTTAGCAATAACACTTAGAATTCAAATTCGTAAAAAAGTAAAAAAAATGCGACTTTAACCTTCAATATCTCCAGAACCAGTGGTTTCCCAGGTATGATCTATTGGAAAAAAAATATCCAAATAATGGGTAGAATATGTGGCTTTCGGCTTCGGAAACTGTTTTTTTACACCCGATTTAAATGTTTCACAGAATCTATCAATAATTTGTCTCACTGTATCTAGGCTCTCAGAGAGCTTTTTCCAAAACAAAAAGTCTTAAAATCTATGGTATTGACAAGTGATAGAGAAATTCCATACACTTCAAAACGTCAATACAATACACTTTTAAATTTCGACCATCCATCGTTATCGCTTATAGAATGTCGCTTTGTCTGGAGTCCCATATAAATTTATTCAGCACTTTTTGAAAAAATCAACAAAAACAAAAAATAATTATGTATACACAGATGACATTTTGGTTGTCTCCAATTATGTTCAAATTCCATGTTATTGGGGTTATATATTTTTGTGTTTAATTTTTTTTTTTAAAACAAAGGATTTGAAAACAATCGACAATAAATAATTTCAATTGCAAAAGAATTTGGAAGCAACAAATCCATCTTTGTAACATTTAAAATAGAGACACAAACTTAAAATATCTTTACAATCTCCAAATACATGTTATAAGTAAAACATATTGACGTTCTTTATTAATTAATAAATGCTCAGTAATGTTTTACTTTTGAAATGTATTTGGAGAATGTGTATTTTGAGTTTTTATCTCTAGTTTAAATGTAACAAAATTGGACCTTTTAAGCTTCTTCCATGGGAGCCTCCAGTTATAGATAGCTGTGTGCGTGCAGGACTTGTGTATGTGTGTGTGCTTATGTATGTAGTACAGGATTTTAAAACCACAGACAGCACTGTTCAATTTGTGATTCAAAAATTTACCAGAGAGGGCTCTCTTTTCCCTTTAGATTATATTACTCTTTGGGTAACCCTTACTCTACGCTAAAACGAATTATGTGTGAATTTCTCGTTAACCGCTCATCAAATCAGTTAAGCCTTCTGTAATGAGGGTCTGAAAGTATACTACGAGCTCAACCTTTTCATTAAACCTGAGATATTGCGTTTAAAAAGGTTCAAATTGAACTGGGTTTTGGGATCAAATGTCTATGAAATTAATAAGAAAATCATAGGTACGTTCTTATCATTTAGCTTTTTATCAAACACACACTATACTAGGTAGGTACGTAATTTTTTTCAGCTATCCTTAAAAATAATATATTGGTTGAAAAAGACTAAATATCGAAGACTTTCCCACGAACGGGGACAACGCAATATTACGACAGCGTAGTGTCGCGCGCCTTTTCATACAAATTGTCCTACGGATAAATATCTCAAGATCGTATTGCATTATCGCTTCGCGCCTGTCTGCAGTAACCTTAACTTATTTTATCATGACATAATAAAATAAAAACTCTTTTATTTCATGGAATAAATACATTTCCAATATTATAAAATTAATTTGATTATTACAATTACATATTCTTTTTAAGTAAAAAAAGAAAATCATTACATCTAAGAACATTTATGCAATTACAAATGTCTGCATTTAAATTTTAAATGTCAATTATCATGATATAAATAAAATAAAAAAATAAAAAAGCCTTTATTTGATCCTGCTACATTACTTCTTAATTTACTAATTATATATATACACTATGATTAATTATTAGCAAGGTCCCCAGGTTGGGTAAAGGCCTCCTCCAATGATGTCCACTTCTCTCTATCCTGTGCTATTTGCCACCACAATGGGCCAGCGACTTTTTTTATTTCGTCCTCCCAGCGTGTAGAGGGCCTTCCTCTTTTTTTTTCCTTGAGGTCCTCTCCATATGGTTGTGCTGTAGGTCCATCTTCTGGCTCTAAGCCTCGCTATATGACCGGCCCAATTCCACCTTAACTTTTGTGCGTAGTTTAAGGCATTATTGGCTTTTGTTATTTCTCTTATCATGATATAAGTCACCAATATATTGGCCACGCATAACGCAAATATTGTAGCAAAATTCCCGAAACAAATTTCCAAATTGAGAATTTTAAGTTGAGCACTAAAATGGAATTTGGCGGGTCATGTCAGCCGCATGCAGTAATCGCTGGGCATTAAGCTCCACAAAGTAGACGCCTGAAGTTGGACGGTTTCTCCGAAGCCGGCCTACGAAGAGGTGGTTAGATGATCTAGACGGCTACCGCAAGGGCTGGTTTGACGTGGCTCGTGAAAAGAATACCTGGAAGGATTTGGGGCAGACCTTTGGCCAACAGTTGGACAGTATGAATAAAATTAAGGCGGAGGTTCCCAAAAATGGTCAAAAAGGTGGTTTTTTTAAAGCAGTGTATCTCTTAAACTGTAAATAGTTTTGAGAAATAAAAAAAATATGATATTTTCAAGTCCTACTTTCATACAGTGATGAAGTTTGAAACATAATTTAACATACTTTAATGCATCAAAAAAATCTTCTAACATACCTCTAAATTATCTTTAAAAGCACTTTATTCCTTCATTAACAATTATAATCATAATAAAAAATATACCATAAAATTTCAAACGCTAAGTTGCATCCAGTGATGGATTATTTTTTATAAATTTATTAGTAAATCCTAAGTAAATCGATAAAATACTTCATATTTTGCAATAAATTGCGACCATTTGTCGTAGCGCATCTCTTTCTTTTCTATGCAATCCGAGAGTGACCGCGCTTTATAGACATCTGGGCCTTAAATAAAAAACTGGCCAGGTACGTGTCGGATTTCGCACATTAAAGTTCCCGTACCAAATATAGGTATTTGCTAGTAACGTACACGTACTAATAAACATTATCACCAAATTTCAATTTCAAGGTCAATGAAGTACTTACTTCGGTAGTACATATTGGAACGATACAGAGACGATTAGTATAGCCCCTGCGCAAGGATTCCACATTATTTTTTCTGCCCAGGGGTTGTGGATAAATTCGAAACAGAGTTACCGCGCCCCTGGGCACTCAGGGCAGGGAAGGAACAGGGGTCGGTTTTAGTAAGTAAGAGTCTTACACGCCCTTCCGCTCCACCCTAGAGCGGGAGATGTCATTGGATGATTCCCAACCCAGAAAAAAAAAAGGGCAATGGAAAGTTAAAAAAATCTTCGTAACAAAATTTTGTGACAGACGACGGACGGACAGACAGACATACGGACACGTGAGTGACAACAATAGGGCTCCATTTGGACCCTTCGGGTTTGAATCTGTAAAAATAAAAAGTTGAGTAGGTATTTGTCAAACTATAATAAAAAAAAACCCTTAATACCTATCAAAATTTTGGCATTAAACACTGTTCTACACGTTCTTAACACAAAATTCTCAACTTAGAAACCGGTTCTTCAAAATTTCCACTTAACCAACAAGCCAAATATAAACCAACGCTGTTTCAGTCATTAAATAAAATTGCCTTTATTTTAATTCGATTGTATTCGAGCCAGTTACAAAGAATTTTTATACCAACATGCCATCATGCTTCAAACAGTTCTTGTTACTACGACCATCGTATCTTGATACTTGCCACTTATACAATTTTACATGGAATAAGTGGTTAAGCCTCTAAAAGCATTGAACACACAATTCAAGTTTTTTTTTCTAACTATTATATGCAGTGCTTGACCGAGACTCCTTCGTGCCTCGGAAAGCATGTTAAGCCGTTAGTCCTGGCTGTCAATCGTGAATATTTGATAGTCATTACGGGTCGTCAGAAGCCCGAAAGTCTGACAACCAGTCTTACCAAGGGGTATCGTGTTACCCAGTTACTGGGTTGTGGAGGTCAGATAGGCAGTCGCTCCATGTAAAATACTGGTATTCAGCTGCATCCCGTTAGACTGGAAGCCGACCCCAAGATAGTTGGGAAAAGCCTAGGCAGATTGATTGATGCTGTGCTTAACTACTATCTTACCAGATGGTAAGCGATGATGTGGTCGCTTGCCTAGAAGTAACCTAATTACTCTTGTCTAAGACCCTCAGGTTGTAGCTGTCAGGCTCACAGACTCCGCCAGGGAATTCCACTCCTTAGCTATACGCAGAATGAATGTGTACCCAAAACGTTTTGTGCGTGTTAATTTATTATCATATCAAATATAAAGACACCTCATAACAGATGATGAATTTTTGGCAACATTATGTGAAATAACAGGGGCCCTGATGGTAGGGAGCATAACGTCTTAAAGTCATCATCATTTCGGTGTGATAAGGGGATAGTGCTAACGGTCTGTCGAGTGGCTGAATCGTCGATGAATTATTAAGCGGCCCCAAAACGATCAATCGTGATTGTCAATGTGATACGTTATTGACATTTGCAATTGAAGGTGCCATTGACGCACTTCAATTGCAATTGTCAATTGTTTGCGCTAACTCTGGACGATCGGGATATAAATGCCCGATCCTCGATATTACGTGTGGTATCCGCCATGTATGTTTTCACTGCTGTCAGACACGCAAATGACGGAAACGATTGTCAATGACTCAGTTAAACGATCAATTAGCAGCTTCAATGGCTCGTCAATGAGCGTCAATCAAATTTTTCATCAATTGCTTTCAATCACGTAACTGCGATTGACAATCCCTTCAATTGTACTCGTAAAATTGACAATCGCAATTGAACGTTTCGGGGCCGCTTTAGGATTTAACTAAATACAGGTATATTGGTGTCCGTTTTTCTTACTCCAATACTCTTACTATTTTGTGCGTGTTTTGTTATCGCCGCTTTATTTACGACGCTGTTAGATTCTGTGATCGAAACGCATATACCCCCCAAAATATTGTAATTGCTCTGGAATTTAAGAAGAAGATAGATGAACACTGTTGAACAACTTCTCTATTTCATTAATTATTTTTCTTTTCAATTCAGTTGGTGTCGACGAAGCATATCTTCTTCATAAATATTTTGTTTCATTTCAACTGATCAGAACTAAAAAAATATTACGTGAAAAAAATGATTATTAGAGACTCTCACATTACTTTTCGTTTGATATGTGGCACGGTAAGTACAGTTATACGTTCGTGTTTGGGTCACAGATTCATGTATGGACCAAATTTCAACTCAACAGGTTCAGTAGGAGCTAATTGGCTGTGTCAGACGGACAGAGAGACAGATAGACAGACAGACAGACACACAAGTGATGCTTTTAGGGTTCCGTTTTTTAAACGACGAAAAAAAAGGAGGAGGTAAGTTCGGACGCTTGGAACACTTACAAGCTAAATAAGCGCTGAATTTTCTTACAATAATTTTACAAACTCTCCCCCATGTTAAACACTGCAGTGATCGCCAGCATATTTCCAAGTATTTATAATTTTATATCGTGTAGGCAAGCTTACAGTACATTGTTAGTTGGACATGCATCACGAGTGTCAATATAAAATGGTCACGCTATGCAATGAAAGGCACACAATTACTGTAGCAGCTGCAGATTATTTGAGCTCAGCAATGTTAGTTACGTGACTCAAAGACCTTACTTTTAAATGGAAAAAGAAAGAAAAATATTTGTTTTATAATTTATTCCATGCTGATATGGCAGCTGAAGAAAAATTAACATTCTTAACTTATTTGCTTAACATATTGCAAGTCAAGAATAGAAAAATTATTGAGAAAAAAACCGGTTCAGTGCGAGTCGGACTAGCGCGCCAAGGGTTCCAAAAGCAAAGTCTCTTTTAAAATCCATAGAATCTGTACAAGTCAAATAATATGAGAACCATGTACGTTAATGTCTGAGATGAGCTTTTGAGGAAAGCACCACGCAGATTTGAGTGGACCTGTCCAGACAGTGCAAGCATTTGTCAGCTATCGTGTAGCTCAACTCAGAACTTTAAGAAGCTCAACAAGCCGATGAACAACACCAAAGTAAGGACATTTGGTAGGCCGCAAAAGTACTCAAACTGCCAGACAATCATGAATTCTAAGGGCCGATTTCACCAATTCTAAACGCCCAGTTTTCGACGTTTTTTTTTTTTGTGGGGTGGGTAATCATCCAATGACTTCTCCCGCTCTGGGTGGAGCGGGAGGGCGGGCGGTAGAGCGAGAGTGTCAGACTCTTACTGACTAAAACCCACCCCTGTTCCTTCCTGCCCTTAGTGCCCGGGGGCGAGGTAACTCTGTTTTGAATTTATCCTCAACCCCCGGGCAGGCATCGGCCATGACAGGCCCCGTCCCTATTGCTGACAACTCTTTGAGGCGCGCGTGGAACACTACGCGCCGTCGACTCTCGGGCCTGGTGCTGATCGGACGGCGAGCTACCCATTACTCGCCGTCCGCAGGCCCGGGTAGTTTTCGGCGTTTAAGCTCGCCTAAACGCGTTTAGCTGCTGTCACAAAGCTGAAGAGTTTGTTTGTTTGTTTGGTTAAAAACGCTAAATCTCAGGATCGAATTTAAAAATTATTTTGGTGTTGAGTAGTCCATTTGTCGAGGAAGGCTATAGGCTATATAATATCACGCTGCGACCAACAGGAGTGAAGCATTAATGGAAAATGTGGCAAAAACGGGGAAAAATCCTTTTGAGAGCTTCATTTGCGTGCGCTGCGTAAACGGTTAAAGTTACGCAAAAAATATTTATGACGAAATTGTTCTCCATTTAAAGTTTTAAAAAATAATTCGCGACAGCATATGTCTATCTTGTAAGGTTAACTCACTATAATTATAATTTTTTATGGTTTTTATTTTTTATGCTAAGCTTAGTTCAGTAAAACTTAGTTTATAGAGCGAATGGTGAAATCGGCCCTAAGTGAATATAACGACCTACATAGTTCTCTCAATCACAATATGCTATTATATGAGGACCAGGCATATTAGTGTCTGTCTGATGATCTTTTGAAGAAAGAACCACACAATACATATTTGAGTGGACCTATCCAGCCAGTGCAGGCATTTGTCAGTAGTCGAATAGCTCAACTTAGAACTCTTAAGGAGCTCAATGATTCGACTACGATATTTATTCGATACCAAGAAAGGACATTTGGGTAGGCCGCAAAAGTACTCAAACTGTCAGACAACGTTAAAACAATTACTGGAAAAAAGGAAAAAAAAACTCACAAAGTCCTCACATTTACAATAATTAAGTAATAAAAATAATAATAATAATAGAATCGGAACTGCCGTACTATAGGTATGTACCCGACCCAGTTCCCGATAATGGTCATATCACATTTTTCTGGGATCGGTCCATCATCACTGACAGGACTATTATAGCTAATAAGCCTGATATAGTGGTCGTGGACCGAATCGAGAGGCGTGCAATGATTGTTGACATTGCCGTCCCACATGACGAGAACCCCGTGAAAGCCGAAAAAGCTAAACAAATCAAGTATATTTACTTGGCTCGCAAGGTTGTCGACATGTGGGATGTAGACTCAGCGATCATTGCACCGATAGTGTCAGCCAATTGCTTAATAGCCACGAACCTCGACCAACATCTCAGGAGGCTCTCGTTAGGCGCTGAATCAAAGGCTTGACTCAGAAATCTGTACTTCTGGACACGGCTCGCATTGTTAGGCGGTTTCTCTCTCTGGAGCCCTGACCGCCGGGTAGCTTAGACCCTGTTCCCGATACCGGTGGGCTTTTTATATGTATTATTTTTTAAGAAATATTTAAAAATGTAAGAAAGATACTCGTATGTAAGAAAGATAAATAAACGAAATAATAATAAAATGTCACTGTGTATAAAAAAGCAATTGCTTTTTATAAACGAAAACATTGGCTCATGTACATCAATGAAGCAGCTCAATCCCAAGTAATTTTTTCCTTTTATTTTTTGGCGGGATGGGAAATCATCCAATGACATCTCGGGAGCTCTGGGTGGAGCGGGAGGGTGTGTCAGACTCTTTCTGACTAAAACTCACCCCTGTTCCTTCCCTGCCTGTGTGTCCAGGGGTGCGGTAAACATGTTGAGAATTTATCCGCTACCCCGTCCGCCCCGTCAGTGGTGGCTGGCAAACATCTCTTTGAGGCGCACGTTAACACTACGCGCCGTCGACTCACGGGCCTGGTGCTGATCGGACGGCGAGCTACCCACTGCTCGTCGTCCGCAGGCACGGGTCTACGGTGGCCCGAGATCGTCTCTCGACGTCCTACGCCCAATATTATGTAACGGCCGCGGGTGTGAGGGCCACTCCGTTGAGCTTCTCTCACGCGTCCCGCCTCCGCCTTCGCGAGCATTACTGCTTCGCAGTAGGAGAAGACGACATCCCATTCCCTCTCGCTCCGTACCATGGCCTGAACCAGGGCCGGGCGCGAGAGGTCGCTATCGCCTATGGCATCCACGAGGACACGGCGATGCTCCACCCAAGCGGGGCAGACCTCCACCGTATGCTCCACCGTGTCCTCTGAGCGATCCGCGCAGTGATAACACCCGAGCGTTTCCTCCCGCCTTATCTGAAACAGGAACCCCCCGAAACAACCGTGTCTGGTGATAACCTGCGTCAGGTGGAAGGTGAGGACGCCGTGACTCCTCTCAAGCCACTCCTCAAAGAGGGGCACTACCGCAGCGATGGTAGCGTGCCCAGCGCTGGGTTACGACAGTCGCTGTCTCCTTGTCGCCATGAGATTCTGCTGGCAGCTCCGTCCGCCGAGCCGCGAGGTGTCGCGGCAGCGCAGTTTTGTCCCGGCGTTTGGCCTCCTCGCGCCACTCCCAGAGCAGCGCACGGACCTTGGCATTCAGATCCCATGGCGACAGTCCGGCAAGTAGGTTCGCCGCCTCACAGGAGACCGTGCGGTATCCTCGGATCAGCCGAATGACCATGACCCTTTGGGACGCGTTCAACCGGCGAGCTGGTCGCCGTCTCAAGGTACGCGTCCACACCGGTGCCCCGTAAAGGGCCAAAAAGGGCCCGCGTAGAACCTCCGGTAGGAGGCGTTTGGACCCCCCAGATTAGACAGAAACCGCTTCAAAGCAGCACTAGCCCGCTCCAGTCTGGTAACTAAACGTCTGAAATTCTCGACGAAGTCAACCGGCTGTCGAGGACGAGTCCCAGGTACTTCATCGTCCGTCAGGAACCCCTCCTACCGTTATCCGGGCACCCAACGGTGGCGCGTTCCGAGGACCATGAGAACACATGGCCTTGGACTTGAGCAATACCAAGTAATTTTTTCCTTAAGGTAGTCTTTAATTGTGTAAAAAGCTTTCTGGCATAACTTATGTGTATATTAATGATTTAAATTTATTAATGCTTATTCCTTGTACTTGGCTATGGATATCATTAAATCTTACTATTTCTCTAAAAAGTATCACGGCTGTGCCGGTCGGAGTTGGGGGTGTTAGGTTTTTTTTCGATACGGAATTTCTGGATTCGGTCTCCACGCTCAAGGCCCGCGATAGAAGCTATGCAATAGCTTAAAAAATACATTTGAGACACTCACAATGTGCCCTTTCTTTTGATGTATAGCACGGTACACTTTGAATAACTTTTAATTTACCAATTTAATTGTCCAGTAGATTCGGAGCAAATTGGCTTTGACAGACAGACACACAAGTAATCCTATAAATGTACCCTTTTTCATTCGGACTTCCAAACCCTAAAAACGTACTAAAGTAAAGAAATATAAACAGAAAATAAATTTAAATAGCTCACGTCACTGTCCCTTTCAACTCCAATCAAATATTTACTGGAGCATGAGAAAAGACATGTGTCGGACTGTCGACAGCGGTATAGCACCTTCAACTTGACGATCGATAGAATTTATTAATAGACTTTGTAAACCGATGCATTATACCTTCCATATAAGGGTGGTTCTTCGCCCAAGATGTGCGAGGTAGGTTAGCGGTGTGCGAGGAAAAAATCCACTAATGGAATCACTTCATTTTTCTGGCCTAGCTTAGACAGTTCTGGTGGATATATCGCAGACAGTTTACGTCACGGTTGCCTGAATTTCACTTCACCGAATAACTTTCGGCCGAATGGGTAAGGTCACGAGACTTGTATCATGTAGTGGAAACAGCGTTGCGACTACTTGAACAGAAGAAAGGTGGAGGGCGACCTCCTGCTACGTGGTGAACCAGCGTGACGAAGTCCTATCAGAGGTAGAACTGCTCGAACCGACACCGCAGGACAGATTGTCCTGGCGCCACAAAATGAGGAGAATGGTCATGGCCCGAAGAACGGTTGGTCGATTGGGTTGGTGTTTGTAAATTCGCATCCTCGCGCCCATCAGCTGCACGCAGTTTCACAGCTTCGCTACGCATCTTCGTTCTGAGTGTGGAAACAATCGCACATTTTCACAGCGCCGCCGTTGCACATCCTAGCACTGCCTAACTGCCTCGTACACCTGTAGTGGAAAAGCACCCTAATTTTCGTCCGTAGAAACCTAAAAATAGTTGAAGTCTGACAGTTGGTAGAAATGGAAAAGTTTTCTCTTTATTTACAGAAATAGTTTCTAATAGAATGGAATGAATAGTTATTGTTATGTAGCTTATTTACTTGAATATTATTTGTTATAAAAGGCCCATGAGTGACGAAAAGTGACCTACTGCAATGTCCATCGGTCGGCGGTTCGGCCGGTTATGTATGTTTATGTAAATGACGATAAATAAATAAACCTCTTTAAATTACAAGTAACTCTAGCTGACTTCAGGGTCAAAGACCGCTCGTAGTTTTTAAAGTTAATAAGTTAATTACAATTATTCATATTCGCTTTAGAAAAAAACTGTACTGTTAGAATAATAAAGGTATTATTATTATGGAATATTTATTTACAAGCGTAAAAGGTGATTGAATTTGAAGTTGAAGTTCATTTTTTTTTCAATACCGTAACCACACAACAATGGTTGTTAATACCTACTAATTATTAGGTGACCTACAAGTTGCATTTTTCATACTAACATTTTCTTAATTTATTTAACAACTATGAACACTAATGTTTTAAAATTTTTATAAAATATTGTTTATAAACTAAGATAACGTATGCCACTTAGATTAAACAACAAAAATGAGTTTTGGCTAAGTTAAAACAAATAGTGGTCATTTCTGCTAACAAAAACTTTTTAACAATAAAATTAACCGACGAAAAATAACTAAAAAGCATAAAATAAATAAACCTTTTAAGTCTTGAGTATTGAGCTTATTTACCTACATAAAATATCAAATTTTATATACACTAATTTTTAGTTGGCGCCAAACAACAATCTGATTATTAAATATCAAAATTCTATAAGTACTTACAAAGAAAAAAATTTTCATCGGTTAAAAAAAAATATATATATACGATCGAATTGAGAACCTCCTTCTTTTCTTTCGTCGGTTAAAAAGAGGAGTCGTTTCTAAGGTATTTTTTGTTGTACAAAAGTACAAATCCATAAGTTGGCGTTGTCTATGATGGTCATTATTCGATAGAGTATCAAGCAATTGATGAATATTTTAATTCATAAAAGTGACGAGGTTCTCTATTTGTGAGAAAAAAAAACGCCTATTTCATAGGTGGGAACCCAATATTCACAAACATTACCCTCTTTCTGGGGCAGTTGGGTAAAAATTAGCTGTTATACCTCTTTTACAGATCCGCTGTATTGTACTGTTTCCACCCGCTAGTGGTCACTATTCGATTTCTTTTACACTGTTTCCACCCGGTAGTGGTCACTATTAGATTTCTTTTGTTATAAATGTGTTTCTTAATGCTAAGAAAACTAAATGTATAAAGTTTGCCTTACCTAATGTTATAAATCTAGGACCTAATGTCATCTTAAATAAAGAAGTGCTTGAAACTGTGGACACGGCAGTTTTTTTGGGTATAACTGTTAATTCCAAACTTCAATGGGGCGCCAATATATCAGGCCTATCAGGAAGGCTCAGCTCTGCCGCCTATGCTGTCAGAAAAGTTAGACAATATACTGACGTTGACACAGCACGGTCGGTCTATTTTAGTTATTTCCATAGTGTTATGTCTTATGGTATTCTTTTGTGGGGTAAAGCTGCGGACATACAAAATATATTTGTCTTACAAAAACGTGCTGTACGAGCAATATACAGGTTAGGGTCAAGAGTTTCTTTACGAGAAATTTTCAAAGAGATTGGAATTCTCACGGTGGCATCTCAATTCATTTTTGCAAAAATATACATTTATATAAAAATACCAGTGATATCCACAATTTTAACACCAGAAATAAGTATAAACTTCATGTTCCTTCCCACCGTGTTCGTAGGGTTCATGGTTCGTTTGAGGGTCTCGGTATCGAATTTTACAATAAGCTACCCCGTTCTTTTCTTGACTTGCCTTTTAATGCATTTAAAACTAAAGTTAAATCTAGTCTCTGTTCGAAGGCATACTATTCCATCAACGACTACTTAGAAGATAATAATAGTTGGTCGCTGTGTTGAACGCAAGACAATGTTACACTTGATGTTCTTTCTCCATATTTAGCTTATGGTTATGACAGATTATATGAGTTCATATAATAATTGTCTACCAATTTTAGTGTGATGGCCCTAGTTCATCACTTGTGGCTTCGAATCACAGCCCTTTGATAGTTTCTATCTTTGTTCTTGTAAGCAGGCACACCAGTTATGTATGGAGGCTTTTTTAATTTGGTTTAGTGTTTATGCTTGAGTTTGTTTTTAATGGCATGATTGAGTTGAGTGTGCTAGCTGGCAAGTGGCGGATTATTTAATTTTATGATTATATTTTAGACGACATATATTTATTTTTCTGTTTTACATAATGTTAAGATTGTTGCATATAATTATATCGATTCACGTTCTTAAAACTTAACAGACAGATGTGTTGCTGGGGAGTTTGTTGGCCACTTCTTCTTCACAGCTAAAACACTAGGAAGTGGTGACGGGCGGGCGTTTTTTGGGGGACAGTCTTTATGTAGAACTTTGACGTTCAAAAAGTGCTGGTTCTCAGCCTAGTTTGAATAAATGACTTTTGATTTTTAAATGACTTTTGATTTTGATTTTTTACACTGTTTCCACCCTTTAGTGGTCACTATTAAATTTCTTTCACACTGTTTCCACCCGGTAGTGGTCACTATTAGATTTCTTTTACACTGTTCCCACCCGGTAGTGGTCACTATTAAATTTCTTTCACACTGTTTCCACCCGGTAGTGGTCACTATTAAATTTCTTTGGCAAATAGAAAATCAACTGAAAAGGAAAAGTATTACTAAACCAATAAACTATCAATCGCATTTAATACATAATGTTTTGTTTTACCCTGCTTTGATAAACTGTATTATTATTACCTACCTCCTTTTTTGCCAACAATGTTATATTTTTATACCGTCATAAGATATTTATTTTCGTCCCCTTTTACGATCTTGGCAAACTATGAGTTTTGCGAAATATTTCCTTAAGCAAAAACCATAAAATAGCAAGGATAAAAAACATGCATCATCTTCATGACGATATACAGGCTGTAAAAAACTCTATACCTACCTTGCAACAAGAGATAAGATTTTCCCTAAAACAACAAAAGTATACAGAATCTGCTTAATATTATGTGGGGTTCGAGGTCAGTAAAATACGGTTCCTTTCGGTAATCCTTCCCAATGGCCCAATTTTCCTCATTAACATGGCCATGCCCCTGGGCACCCAAGGCAGGGAAGGAACAGGGGTAGGTTTTAGTCAATAAAAAAAAAGCCTAAAATACACGCCCTAGTCCAGACCATGGTACAGAGCAAGAGGGCATGGAAAACAGTCACCTCCTGCTGCGAAGCAGTAATGATCGCGAAGGGGGAGGCGGGTCCCGTGAGGGAAAGGTAATTGGCACGCCCTTTTTTTTTTTGTGTGGTGGGAAATCATCCAATGACATTGCCCGCTCTAGGGTGGAGCAGGAGGGCGTGTCAGACTCTTACTGACTAAAACCCACCCCTATTCCTTACCTTGAGGTAACTCTTTCGAATTTATCCTCAATCACTGGGCAGGCATCGACAATGACGGGCCCCGTCATGTTTTGCTGACAACTCTTTGAGGCGCGCGTGGAACACTACGTGCCGTTGACTCTCGGGCCTGGTGCTGATCGGGCGAGTTACCCACTACTCACTGTCCGCAGGCCCGGGTTTGTCACGCCCTAGTCGCTGCAGGAGACGCCCTGGGCTTCGGTAGTCCAAAGCTGATTCCCGGCCACCGTAATGGGTAGCTGGCCATCCAATAAGGACCAGGCCCGACTCAACGGCATGTAGCGTTCCAACGCGCGCCTCAAACAGATGTCAGCAGTAACAGACGTGGCCCGCCAGGGCCGATGTCTGCTTACGGTCGTGGATAAATTTGAAAGATAGTCACCGCGGCCCTTGGCACAGGCAATTGAAGGAACAAGGATGGCTTTTAATCAGTAAAAGTCTGACACGCCTTCCTACCAGAGCGAGAGAAGTCATTTGATGATTTCCCGCCCTCAAAAAAAAAGACTAAAATACACGAATAGAATACACGAAAAGCTCTCTTTTTAAAGTTGTTCAAAAGGTCAAAATTTAACTAGTATAATAATGTGGTAAAATTATTTTTTAGTAAAACGCAACTTTATTATTGACGTCATCGTAATGTTACTCGTATCGATCTTCAATCTAGTAAGTACATTAGATAAAATTAAATAATATAAATTTTATTGTTATTTTTTGTCGTTTAGTGAATTTGTGAAAAAGCTTGCAGCTTAGCTAAGGGCTTTGAAATGTGTTGGAAAATTTACATAATTTTCGATTTAGTGTGTTGAAAAATAAAGGAGGAGGTTCTATGTTCGACTGTATGTACTATTTTTTATGTATGTTCACCGATTTCTCTGTCAATTTTGGACAGATTTTCAAAAATTCTTTTTTTATTAAAAAGAGTATATACTTTTGAAGTGGTCCCATATAACTTTTATCGGAATTGATTCATCGCTTTTTGAAAAACACCATGAAAACAATAAATATGTATACACAGATAACGTTTTGGTTTTCTCCAATTATGTGCAAATTCCATGTTCCATGTTTTTGGGGATATCAATTCGGGCATAACACCAATATTTAGTTTTTGTTTTGGGGTTCAACTAATAAGTAAAAAATAAAAAACTTTTACAAAAAAATACAAAGTACTTACAAAAAAGAAAATAGGTAGGTAGGTTCACAAAAAAACTTAAAAAAAAAATAGAACCGACTTTTAAAAGAAAACAAAAAAAGTGCAAAATAATCTTTAATTTCGGAAGTCGGTGTTTCTAGTTTTGGTTTCTCGTTTTCTGACACCGACTTCCGAAATTAAAGTTATTTTGCACTTTTTTTGTTTTCTTTTGGAAGTCTTAACTATTTTTTTTTTGTAAAAAAGTTTTTCATTTTTCACTTTTTAGCTGTGGTTCCCCATTAAATCGTTTTTAACAATACATTGGTGCCGATTCTCTTGTTCAATAACTAAACTAACATAAGAAAATCGCTATCTTTTACTAAAAGGCAGTGCGAGAAAGAAAAAAACCTTTTTTACAAAAAAAACAACCGACTTCCAAAAACGAAAATACACTAAAAATTAAAAAATAACTTTTATTTCGGAAGTCGGTGTTAGTATTTTATTTCTTCGTTATTTGACACCGACTTCCGAAATTAAAGTAATTTTTTTTATTTTTAGTGTATTTTCTTTTTTGGAGGTCGTTTGTTTTTTTTTTGTAAATGATTTTTATTTTCACTTTTTAGTTGTTATACCCCAGAACTAAAAACCCCAATAACATGGAACGTGGAATTTAAACATACTCGCAATTGGAGAAAACCAAAACGTCATCTAAGTATACGTATTTTTCGTTTTTGTTCAGTTTTTCAAAAAGGCTAAAGAAATTTCGATAAAATTTATATGGGACCACCTCAGGCAGGAGTATTCCGACTTCAAAAAGAAGGAGGTTATCAATTCGAAGGTTTATATTTTTCGTCATATCTTGACGGATATGCAAATTATTTTTTTTTCGAAAGGGGTTTGTTCCGAAATGGTCCCATTTAAATTTCATACAAATCTGATGATGGGTTTCGGAGACAGACATCGGAACTCTTCAAAAATTGACAGCAATTCAATCGCGATTGCTGCGATCGTATGTCTATGAATTGTTAACACAGTTTAAAGGGGAACCAACACTAAAAAGTGAAAAATATAAAACTTTTTTACAAAAAAATAAAACCGACTTCCAAAAAAAGGGCAAAATAACTTTAATTTCGGAAGTCGGTGTCAACAAAACGAAGACAACACTAGAAACACCGACTTCCGAAATTAAAGTTATATTGCACTTTATTTGGAAGTCGGTTCTATTTTTTTTCACACATTACATTTATTGATAGAGGTAGGTAACTGCATTTTTTAGATAAATGTCATTAGTTCTATCAGTTTTGCGATATAATTAACAAGATTTTGTAATAATTAAATGGTAGTAATTAATTGATAGCGGTGTAATGATAAAATAAATTTCAATCAGTTTTATAGCGTTTGACTTTAACTATTGTTTCATCGACAGTATCGGTAGCAACACTAGCAACATCTTGTGCATGGCGCTAATCTAGCAGTTAGAGCTCGTGAAATATCAAGGAGAAAGTACCTAACACATGCACGATAAATAGTTCAAAGGCGCATGAAACTTTACGATATACCCGACTTTTTACACTTATTATTGGCCAGTTATTGAAGAGTGCACCTATACTTTTTGCCAAACCTAAAGTGAATCAATCCAAGTGACAACGGAACCAGTGTTTAAAGTGTGATTGGACCAAGGCTCAGCAATGTCTCCCACGTTTCTTTTCCGTTGTGTAGTGTTGTTGCTAAAACTAGTTATATTGTTATTTGGAGTGACATCGTGGTGCATCATAAAGAAATTTCGCAATTACAGAAACTTTGTGTGTCTTAACGCAATTTTAGCAAACCTTTTATATCTTTCTGTAATAACCACTTATACAATAGATTACAGGATATTACAGAACCTTTTTCCTGGGTTTGAATGGATCCTGTCTCCATTCTTACTACAAGCCAAGCAGTTCTGGATGATAGTTATAGGTCACATGTTTTACGTGGACATTGTTAAAGTTTTCAATGATCATTACGATCAAAGGAGATACCTGAAAAGTAGTCTCTTTGGTTGGGGCTTGCCTGTAATAACAATCGGAATTAGTGTATTCAATATGAATTTGTTAATATTTAGTATAAGATATGTATCTTTAATTTTGCCGTTGTTGGTAAACTGTATCTTTTACGTTATTATTGTATATTCACTTTGTCGAAGTTTCAACACGAGCGCACATACAGCTACTGACATCAGGCGTCGTCTGTATATAGCCACATTGATATTTATATTGATCGACGTCTTATTTTTCCCTAGTTTATTCATAACCTATTTAACGCAGTTACCGATTCAAATTAGATCATTTCTAATGATATTCTCACAAACTGTAAATGTGTTAATAGTGGACGTTTTTACTATAGTTGTGAAGAGTAATCGAAAAATATGGCGTGAATATTTTGTAAATAAATTAAATCGAAGGACAGTAAGAAACAGGGATCACGATATCAACATGAAAGGAGAAGTGGCTCCTCGGAATCCTGCTAACGAAGACGTCCCCTCCTCTATTAGCGGTGTGTAAAAATTAAAAGATGGATCAATTTGAAAAAAAATATTTTCATTTTTTAACCGACTTCCTAAATATCATAACGTTGCATTGTGACCGGACTTACATAAGTGTGCCAAATTTCAGCTCTATCTGAAACCGAAAACTAGTCAGAAAAAGGGTTTGCAAATGAAGAGGACAACATTTTTTTTTGTGATGGTAATTTACAGACGAACATGGAAGACAAAGCTTTGTAAACAATCAATTTATAGAAACAAGTGCCTAGACGAGGGACCCTCTCTAAGGACATACCAACACAGATTCTATAGGTGATGTTCTTCTGAAAGGTCAGGTTTAACACTGGTAACGGGCGGGCGGGGGGTACTGGGCGCCCGGGTGCATTAAAAGTTAAATAAAATAAAAATAAAAAAGCCCTACGCACACCGGGACGGAATGGTAGAGGATTTTGCCACCGGTCAGCGCACATTAGCCGCTAATATACTGTAGCATTCCGGGGGCCTACCAAGACATCGCACGACGTGACGCGGCATGCTGCGTCACGCCGAAGTATGCCTCAAAATAAATACGTGTGAAGTGGGGAGCTTGCACTGCCTCACTCCGCGGCATGTCGCGGCGTCCTACAGCGTGCCGTTGCATACCGGAGCGCGCTGTGGCATCCCGCCGCGGGATCACTTAGAGTGCTCTCCAATGCCGTGTCAATAAATCCCTTTCGATGTCACGAAATCAATTTAAAACATTGGCATTTATGCCTTATTCTTACTAGATAAGTTTGAATGTCCTTTGGTAAAAATTTAAATCCTCTGCCATTCCGTCCCGGTGTGCGTAGGCCCTAAGCTTTTATACCGGCTATCACAATTAGACGTGTATACAAAATATCGTTTATGTTGAGCATTGAACAGTTTCTTTATCTGGAGCTAATCCTGGATGTCAATTCTGGTCATGCTTACCATAAAAATGCATTGTCATCGGAACTGAATAACTACGTAAAAGTTCAACTCCGTAAGAAAAGAGGAAGTAGTTTCTGGCAGCTTGCAAGATTTGACGCGAACATACATACAATGATCACAGGTTAAATAAAAGCTTTTTCAAAAAAATAGACCTGACGTCTCACATTATTTTTAACCGACTTCACAAAGGAGGCGGTTCTCAATTTGTCTGTATGTTTTTTTTTTGTTGTTAGTTACGCGATATCTCCGTAGTATTAATAGATTTTGATTGTTTTTTTTTTGGTAGGTGGTCCCATAGAAATTTTATCGAAATTGATTCAGCACTTTTTCAAAAATATGTGTACACAGATGACGTTTTGGTTGTCTCCAAATTTTCAAAGTCCATGTTATTGGGGTAATCCATTCGGGCATAACTTTAATATTTAGGTTCACTTCTGGGGAACAACAACTAAAAAGTGAAACTATGTTTTCAGCACGTGGCTTTGATAGCGAATAAAAAACTTTTTTTTACAAAAAATACAACCATCATCATCATCATCATCATTTCAGCCGAAAGACGTCCACTGCTGGACATAGGCCTCCCCCAAGTGTCGCCACAATGATCGGTCCTCTGTGTCTCGCATCCATCAGCTACCCGCGACCCTCACCAGGTCATCGGTCCACCTTATGGGAGGCCTTCCAACGCTGCGGCTTCCAGTACGCGGTCGCCATTCCAGAACTTTTCGGCCCCATCGACCATCTGTTCTGCGAGCAATGTGCCCTGCTCACTGCCACTTCAGTTTGGTGATTCTTCGGGCTACGTCGGTAACTTTAGTTCTCTTGTGAATATCTTCATTTCTGATTCTATCACGCAAGGAAACTCCGAGCATTGCCCTCTCCATTGCCCTTTGGGTGACAGTAAGCCTTCTGATGAGGCCTATTGTGAGCGACCACGTTTCAAAAAAATACAACCGACTTCTATTCTAAAAGTTGCAAAATAACTTTAAATTCGGCAGTCGGTGTTAAATAACGAAGAAATTAAATTCTGCGTTCTGTAGTTTGATCGCGTTTGGGTGCGTTCACAAACTTTAAACTCACATACACAAGACCGTTCCGGATCTGGGTATCCGGAACAACTATCTGTAGGCCATACAAATATTTGTTGCGTGCGGGGATCGAACCCGCGACACGGAGCGCAGCAGCCGAACACTCAACCACTTCACCAAGCGTGCCGTCATTTTTTTTTTTTTTTTTTTTTTTTTGGGGGGTGGGAAATCATCCAATGACTTCTTCCGCTCTAGGGTGGAGCGGAAGGGTGTGTCAGACTCTTACTGACTAAAACCCACCCCTGTTCCTCCCTGCCTCGAGTGCCCGGGGGCGAGGTAACTCTTTCGAATTTATCCTCCACCCCCGGGCAGAACCGTGCCGTCATTAGTGTGATTACTAAGATAGTAGGATTATGTGAGTATTATAAACAAAGCCAAGTAATAACATAACTTCCACAGACTCATACAAAAATAACGCGCTATTTCAACCACAACTGCGTAATTTAATTAAAATATTGCCCAATCATCGTTGTATCGGTAATTAATCATTTTCTTTATTGACTTTTAATTTCAATAACGTGCGTGAGAAGTGAACCAGCTGCCATTTCATTATTTTGCTGTGATTGACTTTACTGAGCCTTTTCATTTAACAGATTTTGTTTTGATAACACAATATAATTTTAAAAGTATATATTTTAATTGTATCTTTTTTGTTGCGGTCTTAAAAAAACCACTAGTTACACACATTTTTGTTTTCTTCGTTTTTTTTTACGAAACAAAATATGTTTTAGAAGATTCGGGGCAACTTTTGCCCTACTTTGGGACAAGGCACCGACATGTACAAAATTGTACATGTCGACTCCACTACCTACAGGCACCACATGTACAAAATTGTAGAAGAATAGAATAGAATAAACATTTATTCGACACAGACACAACACAACAGCAACAAACAAAAGGTAAAGAAAATAATAGTAGGTACACAAAGATACAATAAAATTGTGCTGAGCGTGCCCATACCGAAAGGGTTGTACATGTTGACTCACGCGTTTTAAACCTCTATTATTACTATAACGCAAGGTCTTCTATCCTGTGGCAAGGATCAGTCACTCTGGGCATTATAATAGTCTGGAGTTACCATAGATTTTCTACCAAAAATACACATTGAAAGTACGATGTCAAATGCGGGGACCGCCCGCGATGCTTGACGGGTTTTGACGAATTGACGTTTTTTGCGCCCGGTGCCTCACAGGTAGCTAATAACAAGTTCACTCAAAAATAAAACCACACTTACGGAGTCCAGCCACTACATCGTACCATACCATGACCGTGCTAGGAACGTGTCAGGCTAAAACATATTCTTTGTACTGACGAGTCAATTTCACGATAAAATCACAGACGACCTACTAGGCAACCGAGAGAATGGAAACGAATAAAACACGCAAATGATACGGGGATAACACGCGGATGATACTGGGACGTTACGGTCACTAAAACCGTTACGCTCGGGTATGATACCCTGTCGTGTTTCTTTCCGCACTTCAACTTAATTTAAAAAAAATACTTTTTTACAATAAATTTCGGAAGTCGATGTTTCTGTTTTGGTTTCTTCGTTTTTTGACACCGACTTCCGAAATTAAAGTTATTTTGCACGTTTTTGTTTTTTTTTTGGAAGTCTGTTTTTTTTTGTATTTTTCAGTTGTGATTTTCCGTTAAATTGTGTTAACAATGCATATTTATGCGATAGCAGCAATCGCGGTTGATTTTCTGTCATTTTTTGAAGAGTTCCGTTGTCTATCTCCGAAACTCATCATCAGATCTATATGAAATTTAAATGGGAGCATTTCGGAACAAACCCCTTTCGAACAAAAAAAAGATTTTTTTTTAAATCCGTCTTTAAATGACGAAGTTATGCCCGAAAATACATATAAAAAAAATTCAAACATCCGAATGGATAACCTTTTTGAAGTCGGTTAAAAACTAATTTATGTTTTAAGAAGCAGGGACTATCAAAACATTATAACAAAGGTTCATATAACCTCCGGAAAAAAATGACTAACATTACAGTAACATTATAAAATGAACACAAGTGGGTTAAATGCAAAATCGTCCTGTCATGCTTAATAAATGGCGGATCATTTATTAAGAACTGTGAACTGTTTGTCACTAGTCTCACGCCAGACGTCGCCGTCGTCTAAGTTGTTAGCAAGTTCTTTTAGAAAACACCTGAACTTAAGCCGATAAGTCTAACCGGTTGGTTGTTAAATGCCGCATTTCAAATCAATGAAAAATTCTTAGGCCAAAAACGTACTGAAAAGCGGCTTACTTAGCACCTAGAGCCATTTTTTTTTTATGTTTTCAGAATCGTTCAAAAGGCGCCTGGACTTTTGGAGAAACGACCAGGGACTGCAGGATTCTTACCTCATTAAACCACCCCGGTCATCACGATTCTTACACATGCTGGAAGAGTCTCCATGGCCTCGTAAAGGTCACCCCTGAACCTCGTAGCTCCTAGACCGTAGCGGCCTACTCGGCTGCAGCTGCACTGATACAAGCTATGCGGCTCACGAAGGCGCTAAGCGCGCAGTTTAGCCGGTTAAGACCCTACTAACGGCCAAGTGGTGCCCTCATTGAATAAAAAATCGTAGCATAGCATAGAAAATAAATATTAAAGAATCCAACGTCTCGTTTGTCACAAAGAGGATAAAGTATTTTTACGTTGTTAAATCAGGTCTAAGAATGTTTCATATCACACCGACCAATCCTGTGCGTCTCGCATCCATCGGATTCCCGCAGTCCTCACCAAGTCTTCGGTCCACATTGTAGGAGGCCTTCCAATCTGACTACAGAACTTGTTGGGCTCATCGAATATCTATTTTGTGAGCAATTTGGTGCTAACTGCCACTGCAAGTTTGGCAATTCTTCGGGCTATGTCGGTAACCTTGGTTCTCTTGTGGACATCTTCATTACTGATTCTATCACGCAAGGAAACTCCGACCATAGCCCTCTAAATTGGCCTTTGGGTGGCTTTAATTAAGCCGTCTGATGAGGCCTATTGTGAGCGACCGGAAAGTAGATCAGAAGAAAGGGGAAGCCAGATTCTGGGCATTTTGACGAAGAAATGTACCGAAAATTTTTTTCACGTAAGTCGTTTGATGCAAAGTTTGCCACAAAAATAGCACCGCGAGCAAAGCGTAATATGCTAAAAATTTTCACCAAACATGGATACCTAGCAACTGATTTATTTCGAAGCTGTCCCACGTTTCTCATTAGCATGATAATCTGAGACAAAGGGGCGACTATTAATTAGGCTTAAGCAGTCTTATTAATTGGAACACACGAGTTCAAGGAGAGCGTGCATGGAACACACGAGTTCAAGGAGAGCGTGCATGGAAACCAGTTCTAAAAAATATTTTTGTTGAATTCACGCGAGTTATTCTAGAAACAATTTTTCCTCATAAAAATTTTTTAAACAACAATATGTAGGTATCTAGTACAAATGTCGCCACAACGAACGGTCCTGTGCGTCTCGGATCCATCAGCTACACGCGACCTTCACCAGCTCATTGATCCAGCTTATGGGAGGCATTTCAACGCTGCGTCTTTCGGTACGCGGTCGCCACTCCAGAATTTATCGGCCCCATCGGCCATCAGCTGTTCTGCGATCAATGAACCCTGAACACTACTCGCTGCACTGATTCTTCGGCCTATGTCGGTAACCTTGGTTCTCCTTGTACGAAACTACACAAGAGGACACTATCTCTTTCTCACAAATGGCATTAGCACTTCGTAGAACCTGAAAACTGTGAAAAAGTCGATTCACATTGGAATAACTCCGTCGTTAATTTCTAAGATAAAGTAGGTCATTAGTATTTCGATTTCCAATCGAGATTAATTGGTTCTGCATATTTTAATCTGAAGTCGAGCTTTTGAAGCCAGACTTCATTTCTAATTAATTTCCTTTGACTTGGTTTAAGAATTGATTTTTGCCGTATTGAATTTGCAATTATTATTTATTTCATTAATTGGTTCTTGAAAGATGTGTGCGTACTACATATTAATGTGATTATAGTAATATAATATTTATATTAACAGTTATGAATTCGAATCTTACCCGTAGCACAGATAATATAATACTAGCGTACAGATGCCTCATCCCATACAAAGAAACGGTACCGCTGTAACTACGGGTTTTCGACTTGCACAAGCAACTTTTGTTCATCGTTCGGGCCCGTCCTCTACACCTCGCTAGATGGTATTAGCAGCGACGGCTTGCAAGTTGAATGAATTTACTTAAAGTCTTACCAATATTTTCTCACACATTGAGGAATTACTTTATAGTATATTTGGCAATTCATAAGAGTTTAACTGTTTCAAAATGTGTCAATAAACAAATTTTAAAGAGGCGAATGGTTTAACTTTAAAACTTCAAACAGCGCCATCTATTGGCATAAATGCCTTAGGGATTCATTCCAAATATCATCTAAATTTGAATAAAGAGCCAATTATTCCACAATTTTATGCTTAGGGTAGTTTATTAAATAAGAGCACATAGACAGTTTATTAAATACAGCTTTTACCATATTTTTTTTTTTCAAAATATTTGTTACTTAAACTTCAATAGGAAATCGATGCTTAATACACCATCTATTGACATTTTATTGAACTAAATTTGCTTTGTTCGAGATGAGACCCCGTGCCCGTAGCAACATTTTTAACCGACTTCTAAAAAAGGAGGAGGTTCTATGTTCGACTGCATGTTTTTTATGTATTTTTACCGATTTCTCTGTCAATTGTAAACCGATTTTTATTTTATTTTTCATCGAAATGAATATACGAGTACTTCTGAGGTGGTCCCAAATAAATTTTATCGAAATTGATACAGTGCTTTTTGAAAAAATCAACAAAAAATATATAAACGCAGATGACATTTTGGTTTCCTCCAATTATGTTCAAATGCCATGTTCCATGTTATTGGGGTTATAAATTCGGCTGTAACTTTAATATTTACTTTAAGTTCTGAGGTATAACAACTAAAATGTGAAAAATAAAAAATTTACAGTTAATTTTTATAACTTAGCTCGTGGCTAAAGTAATAACAGCCGCACGGGTCGATCCATCAGGTTAAGCTACGGTGGTCGGGCTTGGTCCGTGGATGGGTTGGACCATCTTTACATACCGAGACTCCTCCGTGCCTCGGAAAGCACGTTAATAATAATAACATTGTACCGATAGTCGTGTCAGCCAATGGCTTAATAGCCACGAGCCTCGACCAACACCTCAGGAGGCTCTCGTTAGGCGGCTGGATCAAGGGCTTGATTCAGAAAGCAGTACTTCTGGACACGGCTCGCATTGTCAGGCGGTTCCTCTCTCTGGAGCCCTGACCGCCGGTAGCTTGGACCCTATTCCCGATACCGGTGGGATACTATTTTTTATATTTTTAAATGTTTTTTTTTTTATCCTTTATATTTAAATATTTAAAAATGTAATTAATATGTTTAAAAAATGAATAAACGGAATAATAATAAGAGAGAGGTGGTGAGGTCATATTACACCTCCTTTACATGGATGATCTGAAACTCTTTGCCCCCAACAACGTGCAACTGATGAAGCTACTGAAGGTAACAGAAACCTTCAGTAGCGCCATCAGGATGGAATTTGGAGTGGACAAATGTGCAGTCATGCATGTAAAGCGAGGGGAGATTATGGAATCCGTGGGAACTCAACTCTCGGATTCCATACACCTTAGATCCCTCTGCTCAACCGAAACCTACAAGTATTTGGGTATGTCGGAAGCGTTAGGCATCAATTTTGCTGACGTGAAACAGTCGCTGAAGGAGCGCTTCTTTGGAATAAAGTACTAAATAGTCTTTTATCAGGCGGGAAGAAGGTGCGCGCCTTCAACGGTTGGGTCATGCCGGTATTTATGTACTCTTTCGGCATACTCAAATGGACTCAGACGGAACTTGACGCCCTGGATAGGAGGGTCCGCACATTGCTGACCGCAAATCGGATGCATCACCCACGATTATCGGTGATGAGGCTGTATAGCCCGCGGAAATGTGGGGATCGTGGTTTCTTAAATGCTAAGACCCTACACAACCGCGAGGTATGCAGCCTTAGGGAATATTTCCTAGAAACCGACGTGGGTATGCATCGAGATGTGGTCGCTGTGGACAAGGGCCTCACCCCGCTCTCCTTGGCAAACGAGAACTGGCGCAAACTTAAAGTACTGGATACTAATGACCGCAGGGAAGTATGGCAGAGCAAGGAGCTTCACGGACGCTATGGACCCGATGTAGATCTCTTAGCATACGTATCCTGGCTGCGCTTTGGTGACCTATTCGGGGAAACCGAAGGTTTTGTCTGTGCGATTATGGACGAAGTTATGATGACGAATAACTACCGGAAATATATTGTGAAGGACGGTACGGTTGACATCTGAAATCATATTGTTGTGTATGTCGTTAATTTGTGGCAAATAAATACTTTTTCTTTCTTTCTTTCTTTCTATCTGTCGGGCATGCCACCGGCCCGGGGAATCAATCCGACACATTATTTCTGGTTGTTCTCGTCTAGCTAACGGAGACTATTTGCACAGACACAACCTTGTAGCCAGGATTATCCACCAGCAACTTGCTCTTAAATACAATCTTGTGGAATCTGAAGTACCGTACTATAAGTATGAGCCCGACCCAGTTCTCGAAAATGGCAATATCACGTTGTATTGGGATCGATCTATCATCACTGATAGGACTATTGTTGTCAATAAGCCTGACATAGTGGTGATAGATCGACAAGAGCGTCGCACAATAATTGTTGATATAGCTGTCCCTCATGACGAGAACCTCGTGAAGGCTGAGAAAGATAAAAAAACAAAGTATCTTGATCTGGCTCGCGAGGTTGTCGACATGTGGGAGGTGGATACAGCAGTCATTGTGCCGATAGTCGTGACGGCCAATGGCTTAATAGCCAAGAGCCTCGACCAACATCTCAGGAGGCTCTCGTTGGGCGGCTGGATCAAAGGCTTGATACAGAAAGCGGTACTCCTGGACACAGCGCGTATTGTTAGGAGATTCCTTTCTCAGGAGCCCTGACCACCGGTAGCTTGGACCCTATCCCGTTACCGGTGGGCTACTATTTTTTATATTTTTAAATGTTTTTATATTGTTTTATATTTGAATATTTAAAAATATAAATAGTATGTACATAAAGTTAAATAAATGGAATAATAATAATAGTATTGACTTCCTGAAGCAGAAGGTCTATGCATGGGCAAATCGTATTCGTCGGTACAAGCGGCGAGTGGAACGGTACACTCAGAATTGCACTTTCCAAAGCAACGAAAGGTGGGTTTATAGGGCTTGGGAGCGACCGGACCAAGGTGTGTCCGATAGGCATCTACCGGATGATGACGCTATGAGTTCATTCTGGCGCAGCATCTGGTCGGTGCTCGCACCTTACGACTCACCTCATTAACTTGCGCTCGCCAAGAAAGATTACTGTCAATTAAGACACCGAGATTCTTAGCCGTATCGGTGTAAGCAATAGTCGAGCCGTTAAGAGATAATGGCGTCAATGTGGAAACGTCAAGCGCAGTGCGATAATACCGACTGCCTATGATCATAGCCTGGGGCTTGGTAGGATTAATCTGTAGGCCGTAAGACTTCGCCCATTGATCAATACTCTCCAGGTCATGATTCATGGCATTAATCGCTGAGTCAGCGTCAGCCAGCAAGAAGTGGCGATAAAGCTGCAAATCATCTGCGTAAAGATGGAAATTGGAGGTGATGACCTTAGTGACAGTATTAATGAAGATAGTGAAAAGAAGAGGAGAGAGAACACCACCTTGAGGAACACCCGCAGTGAGATCACACCAATCAGAGAAAATTTCATCAAGGCGAACACACTGAGAGCGACCCCGAAGATAAGAGTCAACCCAGAATAAGGCAGAGGATGAGAAGTTAATAGATTGAAGGACTCCCAACAGTATGTCGAAATCAACTGAGTTGAACGCACAACTGAAATCGAGTAGGACCAGTAGAGTGAGAGATTTGTTGTCCATTGCCCAGCGGATGTCGTCAGTGACTTTCAGGAGTGCAGTTACAGTACTGTGACCAGCACGGAAGCCAGATTGTAAAGGAGAAATAAGATTATTAGACGATAGGTATCCGGCAATTTGACCATGAACAATGTGTTCGAGAACTTTAGAGAGAAAAGGCAGAATAGATATGGGTCTGAAGTGAGATAAGGACACAGGATTATTAATTTTGGGAAGCGGTATTATATGAGCCTGTTTCCAGACTGAAGGAAATGTGCTAGAGAATAAGGAATAATTAGCAATATGAGTGAGAATAGGGAGCAGTTGTGGAAGAATTGGTAATATCATTCTCGAACACAGATTTTCATTACCCACGGCAGAAGAGGAGATAGCAAGAAGAGATTTTTTAACATCGTCTTCAGAGACAGAGCTGAGATTAAAAATTGGACAGTTTGGTAATGGCAATTTGGAGAGTTCATGCAAAGTGGAAGTTTTGACACTTGAGTCCAAAAGACAGGAGGGAGAGAAAAGTGCCTATTAAGAGCACTCAGGTGGACATCTTTACAGGTGTTAGTAGGAGATTTGCCGATACCGACTGACTTCAGAAATTTCCAGACATCAGACGACTTGCGACCTACAAGAGAATCATGAAAATAGCGTCTCTTAGCATCTCGACATAGACGATTGCAGAAGTTACGCTGAGCTTTGAACTGAGCAAGATTTTGCTCCGTGGTTCTACGTCTGTACCTACTCTTCGCCTTATGCTTACGACCAATAGCATTTTTAATTTCAGCAGTCATCCACGGAGCAGGATCGTGTGTGAACAATATTTGTATGGGAGGTAAATTTTTTTTTTAGAACTTCTTCGGATTTTCTTGAAGAAAGTTGTTCATATCGATGGGCAGATGCAGTTCCTAAAATATGACCACACCTTTCCGTTACACCCTCTATTTGTTAATAATAAAAAAAAAATATTATAAATTAAAAAAAATAAAATTATATTACAATTCCTTCACTAATTAATCGAAAGGAACTTCGTTCCATCCGGGTGTCCCTTGACACCTCTGAAGTTTTTTTTATGTGTGTTCGAGCATAACTCTGTCATATATTAACGGATTTGCAAGATTCTTTTTTTGTTGGAAAGGGGTTTGTTTCAAAATTTAATGGTCCCATTTAAATTTCATACAGATCTGATGATAGGTTTCGGAGACAGACAACGGAACTCTTCAAAAATTGACAGCAAATCAACCGCGATTGCTGCGATCTAATGTATATGAATTGTTAACACACTTTAAAGTGAAAAAACGGGGAATCACACTAAAAAAAGAAAAATAAAAAACTTTTTTACAAAAAAATAGAACCGACTTCCAAGAAAGTGCAAAATAACTTTGAAGTCGGTGTCAAAAAACGAAGACGCAAAACCAGAAACGCCGCGCCGACTGCCGAAATTAAAGTTATTTTGCACTTTTTTTGGAAGTCGGTTCTATTTTTTTTGTAAAAACTTTTTCTTCAAAGCATATTAAGTGGTTTCTGGCCTTAAAACCAGTTTTTAACCGACGAAAAAAAAGGAGGAGGTTCTCAATTCCACCGTATATATGTTTTTTTTTTGTGTATGTTCAGCCCTCACTCCGTCATTTATGAAGCGATCTTGATGATTATTTTTTTGTTAGATAGGGTATATCTCAAGGATGGTTCCATGTCAAGGAAATCAGGATCTGATAATGGGATCCTGATAAAAATGAGAGAAAACCTCGAAAATTGTGGGCACGTTTAGCGTTTCTGTACGTATGTTCGGCCCTCACTCCGTTGTTTATGAACCGATTTTGATGATTTTTTTTTTCATAGATAGGGTATACCACAACGGTGGTCTCATGTCAAGGACATCAGGAGCTGATCATGGAATCCTGATAAAATTGAGAGAAAACCTCGAAAATTGTGGGCACGTTTAGCGTTTCTGTACGTATGTTCGGCCCTCACTCCGTTGTTTATGAACCGATTTTGATGATTCTTTTTTTCATATATCTAACAAAAAAAAATCATCAAGATCGGTTCATAAATGACGGTGTGGGGGCTGAACATACACAAAAAAAAATATAAATTTATATATATATATAATCGGTCGAATTAAGAACTACCTCCTTTTTAAAAACACTTTTTAACCGACTTCTAAAAAAGAAAGTACACAAAAAATTTAATAATAACTTTAATTTCGGAAGTCGGTGTCAAATGACGCCTAAATAAAATACAAACTTAAATAGAAAGTAAAGTTATTTTTCAATTTTTTTGTGTATTTTTGTTAAGAAGTGTGTACCTTTATAAAGAGAAATATGTTTATTTCTACGAGGATAAAAGAAACAAATCGTGTTTATCTACGTAATTTTTGAGATCATTTTCATTAGTTTTATTGGCTATTTTCAAAATTCTTTTTATATTAATTAACTAGACCTTTATTTTGCACGCCTGTAATTGACTTTTTAGATAGGATTCCTCCTAACTGATGTAACATATTTTATGTTGATAGTGATTTTGTAAATAAGTCGTTGGTCTGCCTATATATATATCAATCTGCCTAGCCTTTTCCCAACTATTTTGGGGTTGGCTTCCTGTCTAACCAAAGGCAGCTGAATACCAGTACATGGAGCAACTGCCTATCAGACTTCCACAACCCAGTAATGGGTAACACGATATGTACCCCTTGGTAAGACTGTTTGTCAGACTTTCGGGCTTCTGACGACCCGTAACGACTGTCAAAGATCCACGATTGACAGCCGGGACGTGCTTTCGGGCTTCTGACGACCCGTAACGACTGTCAAAGATCCACGATTGACAGCCGGGACGTGCTTTCGGGCTTCTGACGACCCGTAACGACTGCCAAAGATCCACGATTGACAGCCGGGACGTGCTTTCGGGCTTCTGACGACCCGTAATGACTGTCAAAGATCCACGATTGACAGCCGGGACGTGCTTTCCGAAACACGAAGGAGTCTCGGTATGTTAGGGCTCAGTTATACGACTTTTAATGGTTTTTAATTGAAAATTACGTCCAAATGACTACTCTTATTTCTTTAAAAAAAATATATGTTACTATAGACAATTTCCGTCATAATTTGATCTGAGAATATTTGAAATTATATTTTTATATGCTGTCCCACCTGTACGCAAAATACGCGCCTTGAGCGTGGAGTTGCGGAAACCGGCCCGACATATATACATACATACATACAACGGATAAAAAAAATGAGAATCACGCAAATACTATAAAGCGTATTTTGATGAAAACTTCACCGTTTAAAAATCATTTAATTATTTATAATTTGGTCTAAGTGATTTATTTTAATACCTGTTGTTTTATCACACTAATATTATAAAGGCGAAAGTTTGTGAGTGTGTATGTTTGTAACTGGTTCACGCTCAAATGGCTCGACTTATTTTGATGAATTTTGGTATGTAGATAGCTTATACCCTGGATTAACACATAGGCTACTTTTTATCCTGGTCTACGCGGGTAAAACCGCAGGGCGCAGCTAGTGTGTAATAAATAAATAATGCGTCTAATTTCGGAAAGCGTTTCTTGATGGGCGAGTCCTATTACTAGGTGGGCGTACGACGCGTTACGTGAGCTCAGCACAGAACACGCAAGCTAACCAATCAAGGTCATTGGCAGTTAATAGCGACTTAAGTGGTGACCCATCCATATACCAACCCCGGCAAGCGTAGCTTAACCTGATGGATTGACCCGAGCAGCTGTTATTACTCTAGCCACGATATAAATAAGTTAATAAATAAACGTAATCCACACCTAAAATTAGCAATAACTAAAACTTATAGGAATGTAAGCAAGTACATACACAGGATGTAACAGAAATGCTTGGTCATGTTTTAGATACCTACTGTTTCTGCCCATGGAAATGAACAATTTCTTCAAAATAAAATTGGACTTTCCTTACATCATCACCATAACAAACTTAGCATGGGAGGTCCAATTAATTTTTCTGGAATTATCTGTCTTTTTTGATGGCAGTTGTTCATTTATGTGGGCCTAAACAGTATTTGAAAATGTGGCCACCCATTTTCGTTACACCCTGATCGTCATATGAAAGGGGTAACTTTTTTAATGACTAGCTCTTTCCATGCCATTGCTATAACTATTAAAATAAAATTATACATTATACTGCCATTTTACTCCACCCATTCTTACAAGTATATTTACTTTAATAGGCTACAGTTATAGTAACAGCGAGCCCCATACATTCCAGGTATTTATTAATATTATTCACTTACAGAAAAAATACCATAAAAATTGCAAGTGTGCATGCCATGTGCTACTAACATAGCATTATTATGGATCCTTTACCTAAGTATGCACCATTAAGCACTATAATTTCTTTCTGAGTCACAACTTTCTTGTCCATACCATAGGCATAGAGAACTGGACTAAGCGTTCCCTTTCTGGCTTTCAAGTGAATACGGTGGAATAAGTGGGAGAGAGACAAAACAATCGAGAGGCCAGTTGTTTTTTATTGTCTAGAATTTTGATTGGGCCACGTCACAGGGTTTTTTTTTATTAGATGTGAAATCATCAATTATCTTCTCCCGCTCTGGGTGGAGCGGGAGTGTCAGAATCTTGAAACCAACCTGTGTTTCTTCAGTTGCCTGTGCTAGGGCCGAAGTGCCTCTTTGAATCAATCCCGCGACGCTGGCAAAGGATCCTTTACCTAAGTATGCACCATTAAGAACTGTAATTTATTTCTGAGTCACAACTTTGTTTGCTCGTACCCTGGCACGAGTGGCTGAACAGAAGCCCACCACCTCCTGGCCGAACAGAAGCTGCAACCTCGAGCCGCGTCTCAAGCTCCATCCTGTGGGATCTCCAAGGTCGAAGTCTTTTTATTCATCCCACTGTAATTCATATTTTTTTAAATCAATTAAATGTATTTTTATCTCCTCTCAAACCTCTTTTTAAATTAACTTGCAACTTACGGCCTCTCTATTTCGTTACAGTTAATAGAGAAATGGACTAAGCGTTCTCTGTCTGGCTTTCAAGTGTATCATACTGTCGAATAAGTGTGAGAGAGACAAAGCAATCCTCGTCACAGGCTGTCAGTGACACTTCTGTCACTACGATCTATAGCAAAGGGATTTTTATAGTTTAGATTTTTTTTACGTTAAGTAATGTACAGTCCTGCTTTGATCATCTCTCTAGGCGGGATAAAGACTTCAGAGAGCGGCTGATCGTACAGGGCAGGTAGAGGGAACCAGATCATGCAGCAGCAGCAGGTCACCAATGCACTGGACTAACCAAGTGAAATCCACAGTAGGAGGCTGCATATCTGACTGCACCGAACAGTCCGCCAAGGAGAGATGCCAGGAGATCTTGAGAAGAGTTGTGTCAGCCTCTACCACCGACGTGGACTCTTTGACGTGACCACGACTGCTCTGCCAAGAGCGAAACGACAGAGAAGAAAAAGAATGCTCAGTCCAGTTCTCCATGTCTATGCGACATAAACACATTTTCTTTTGTTTTTCCGATATTAATCATAATTTCTATAGAAAAATAACTATTTCTTGGTATGAAACCATGTAGCTTTTTATCAGAAGGTTAATTAAAACTTTTATTGTGACTTTGTGGGCAATAAATTTATTGTTTATGGTCTGAGTGACCTATTACTCACTATGTCATAAGGTAAGCGATTAGCAATGAATCATTGCTTTGCAAGGGTTTATAGGCCACAAATGTTGGTGGCAGGAGTCATTAAAGATGTGGCACCAATTTACAAACATTTGCAGTAGCAAGTTTCAACGAACAAAATAACTTCTCTAGAGCCACATTGCCCAGGCAATTGTCAAAGCACTACCACTCTTCGAAAATCTAGTCGTACTTACATCCAACGGAATGGAAAATAAAAACAAATTTTAACCAAACTTCTAAAAGGAGGAGGTTAACAATTCGTCGGAAGATTTTAGTTTTTATGTATGTTCCCCGATTACTCGAAGCCGCCTGGACTGATTTGAAAAAAATCTTTTTTGTTTAAAAAGGGTATATACTTCCCCAGTCGTTCCATTTAAATTTGGTGAAGATCTGATGAACAACTTCGGAGGTAGTAAACGGAACTACAATAAATGATAGTAAACCTGCCGGAGTTGCTGCATTCGCATGTCTGTATAGACAAAAAAAGAGGAGGTTCTCAATTCGACCGTATATTTTTTGTTTACACCACTTCACAACATGACATGACGCTGATACGCTCTGGGGTACACAGGCCTGCGGACGGCGAGTAGTGAGTAGCTCGCCGTCCGATCAGGATCAGGCCCGAGAGTCGACGGCGTGCAGTGTTCCACGCGCTCCTCAAAGTGTTTTCAGCAATACGGGGCCTGTCATGGCCGATTCCTGCCCAGGGGTCGTGGATAAATTCGAAACAGAGTTACCGCGCCCCTGGGCACTCAGGATAGGGAAGGAACAGGGTTGGGTTTTAGTCAGTAAGAGTCTGACACGCCCTCTCGCTCCACCCAGAGCGGGAGAAGTCATAGGATGATTTCCCACCCCAAAAAAAAATGTCTGTGGGGTACACAGATTTAAATAGTTTACCAACATAATTGGTGATATTAGGGTGTGTTAACCCTAATTTCACCAATTATGTTCAGATTCCATGTTTTTGGGGTTATCAATTCGACCCTAACTTTCTTATTTAGTTTTAGTTATGGTGTTACAAACAACTAAAAAGTGAAAAAAAAAAATCTTTACAAAAAAACACAAACGATTTCCAAATAAAATGCATAATAACCGGTAACAGATAATGAAGAAACAAAACTAGAAACACCGATTTCCAAAATTAAGGTTATTTTACATTTTTTTTGGAAGTGCATCGAGATGTATGTAGTGGCGGTGTACAAGGGACACACCGCGGTCTCCTCGACTAGACCTTTCGTCGACGAGAGCAAGATCGTTAGTGTCTGGCACCTGTGTAGTGCTAGACACTAACGATCGTACGGAAGTATGGTAGAATGTGGAACTTCACGGATGCTTATTCCATGCCCTACATGGGCCTGATGTAAACCAATTAGCGCCCGTAGCCTGGTTGCGTTTCGCTGACCGCGACCGAAGATTTTGTCTGTGCAATTACGGACAAAGTTATTATGACGAATAACTACCGCTGATTTATTGTGAAGGACCGCATGGTTGACATCTCGCAGGCATGTCACCGTCGTCCGGGAGAATCAGTTCGCCACAATCATAGTCTCTGATTGTTCTCGTTTAGCTAACAGAGAGTACCTGCATGGGCACAACTTTGTAGCCTTTTTTTTTTTTTGTGGGGTGGGAAATCATGCAATGACTTCTCCCGCTCTGGGTGGAGCGGGAGGGCGTGTCAGACTCTTACTGACTAAATCCCACTCCTGTTCCTTCCCTGCCTGAGTGCCCAGGGGTGCGGTAACTCATTTTCAGAATTTATCCGCTACGGGGGTGGAGGATAAATTCGAAAGAGTTACCTCGCCCCCGGGCGCGTAGGGCAGGGAGGAACAGGGGTGGGTTTTAGTCAGTAAGAGTCTGACACGCCCTTCCGCTCCACCCCAGAGCGGAAAGAGTCATTAGATGATTTCCCACACCCCAAAAAAAAAAAAAAAAAAAAACCCCTAGGCATACAGGCACCGGCCGCGATGGGCCGTCAGTGGTGGCTGACTACATCTCTTTGAGGCGCGCGTGGAACACTACGCGCCGTCGACTCACGGGCCTGGTGCTGATCGGATGGCGAGCTACCCACTGCTCGCCGTCCGCAGGCCCAGGTACAACTTTGTAGCTTGGATCAGCAACTTGCTCTGAAATACTCTCTTGGAGAAACGGAAGTACTGTCCCGTACTGTCTCGATAATGGTCATATCACATTGTACTAGGATCGGTAAATCATTACTGACAGGACTATTGTAGCCAATAAGCCTGATGTGTAGTGGTAGACCGAATCGAGAAGCGTGCAATGATTGTTGTCAGTACCGTCCCGCATGACGAGAACCTCGTGAAAGCCGAGAAAGATAAGTAAATCAAGTATCTTGACTTGGCTCACAAGGTTGTCGCCATGTCGGATGTAGACTCAGTGATCATGGTAACGATAGTCGTGTCACCCAATGGCTTCATAACCACGAGCCTCGACCCTACACCGAGCTCGTGTTAGGCGGCTGGATCAAGGGTTTGATTTAGAAACCGGTATTTCTGGTCACGGCTCGCATTGTTAGGAGGGTTCTCTCTCTGGAGCCCTAACCGCACGCCGGTAGTTTTTTTTTTTTTTGGTCTAACACTCCACACAAATATGTCCGAACATTCGGCCGATGACTTCTATTTTACTTATTTTTATTAAATTATTTGAAAATCTAAATTAAAAAAAAAAAAACAAACGGAATAATACCGCGATCATAAAGGCATAATTATAAAGATGATGTGTGGCAATACCTACCTTGAACCATCGAAAAGGTATAGTTTTCAGCAGACCCATATTGGCTAAGGGAAATTGAATGTTCAAAACTCCATAAAACCAACATTAACTTTTAACAACTACTTTCAACAAACAACTTTTAACACCCTTACAAATTAGTAGGTAGGCAAAGTCATTACGACTGGTAAGTAGGTAAAGTAGCCATTAATGCAAGTTTGCCGTGCCAATCGGCCGCCATAAGCCCCCTGCCAGGTTGACCTAACCTTAATCTCATTGTTGACCCGAATAACAGTAAACTAAGAATTCTTAGAAGCTTTGTTGTTTATTAGTTTTTGAATTCAGCAATTTATTGTTCTTTGGAAGGATAGAGGAAATTGTTTCTCCAAGTTCCTGTTTAAGTGTTTTTGTTTTGCTTGTTCAAACTTTATTAATTGTTAGTTTGGACTGTGTCAATTTTGATTGGAAAATCGATATGGAAATGTATGTCGTTTTCAGACATTTTCAAGTATTATAAATATTCCCCTTATGAAACAGCTAACTAGCGTCTGCCAGTGGCTTAACTAACGTGGAATGAGTACTTTCCCCATTACAAATGATAGCATATGTGCTATTCAAGACTATGAGAGGAGGATGATGGAAGAGCTCGTGGCTAAAGAAATAACAGCGGCACGGGTCGATCCGCTTGCCGGGGTTGGTCCATGGATCCGTGACCATCTTTACATACCGAGACTCCTCCGTGCCTCGGACAGCACGTTAAGCCGCTGGTCCCGGCTGTCAATCGTGGATCTTTGACAGTCGCTACGGGTCGTCAGAAGCCCGTAAGTCTAACATCCAGTCTTACCAAGGGGTATCGTATTACCGAGTAACTGGGTTGTGGAGGTCAGATCGGCAGTCGCTCCATGTAAAATATTGGTATTCAGTTGGATCCGGTTAGACTAGAAGGCGACCCCGAGATAGTTGGGAAAAAGCTAGGCATATTTTGTGCTATTCCTGACTATAAATTTATCTCTGTGCCAAATTTCATCCAAATCAATCCATACATCCAAACTTTCGTAATTATAATATTAGTGGGAAGTGAGGTGGTTGAATGTTTTTACGGTATTTCTTAACAAACTTGTAAAACTTTTTTCGCTTACGTAGTAAGCTGTGGATGAAATAATAAATAAAACGAAATAATAATAATAATTTATTCAAATTCAAAATTAAGTAAGTACATACAATGTCAAACAATTTTTATGAGACTAAGTTAGCAAAACTTTCCACAAGACGTCTGTGTCTGAACTACGAGTAGATAACTTAATATCTGTATCTCAGACAACAGCGCTCTTCCTTAAAAATATACATTTGAAAGCTTGCAAGTTCAATACTGCTTTAAATATACATTATATTAATTTATACATAAATAAGGGCAAATAAAATAAAGTACAATAAGGTAAAGTAGTGTAGTGACCTCCTTTTGTGTAAAATGTAGATGAGTGAGTGTATGTAGGAGGGTGAGTTTGTGATTTTAATGTGGAACAATTAGGAGGTTTTCAGTTTCGTCATAAGTCATTTTATGAATGTACTCAAACACTTTACTCTTACAACTTCTGTTGTTTAAAGCAAGTATGTCGATAACTTTATCAATCCTGCTATAAAGATATGGACCTAAGAAACCGAAATACTTATTAACGAACGGGTGTTTAAACATGGTTCTGTCGGTGTTGGCTATAGGTATTCGTCGCCTGGATGCTGTAGTTGGTTTTTTAAAGGTCACTTTCGTATGTTGCTTCAAGACAGTGTGCAGAATGAACAATTGACGAATAGAGAGGACGATGTGATTGTTGTTTGTATGTTTTAGATGGTTTATGATTTCAGCATTAATAAGTAATGGTTATCCTGATATAATTCTGGTTGCATCATTTACCCAAACAGCGGTCATCTCTCAATAGATATGGAGATATTACTTAAATTCTGAACATAATAGCGACATTAATTTTTTCTGTATATGTTTTAAAGCAAAAGCCTTTTTTTTGTGGTGTGTAATCATCCTGTGACTTCTCCCGCTCTGGGTGGAGCGGGAGGGGCGTGTCAGACTTTTACCAACTAACACCCACCCCTGTTCCTTCCCTGCCTGAGTGCCCAGGGGCGCGGTAACTCTGTTAAGAATTTATCCATGACCCCTGGGCAGGCATCAGCCATGACGGGCCCCGTTATTTTATTGCTGACATCTCTTTGAGGCGCGCGTGGAACACTACGCGCCGTTGACTCTCACGACGGCAAAGCAAAATCCTGGAATCCATTTTCTCCTATTATGTGTAGTAAACTTTTTTCAATGGCTATGTTTTTAAAATTCAATCTCTTTTTCACAGATTTCAAAGTGGAGGGCTACCCAGTAATGGTCTGGTTCCATGGCGGTGACTTCGTCCGCGGCAGCCCTAACAGTGTCAATCCGTTCCAACTGGTGCTGAAACAAAGGGTACTGAAACTTTTCAGCTAATTTATTATTTTATTACAACTTGAAATGAGACTGACCTAGTTGAACAAGTTTTAGGCTCGTGTGAAATTGATTTGTGAATTTAATCAACTTGAAGTTTTCGTAGTTTCAACTTCATAAATTCACCAATTTAAACAATAAGTTCGAAATAAAATCTTACTAATAAAGAAACTAGCAACCCGCCTCGCCTCCGAACCTATTATTTTAGTGAAAACTGAATCAAAATCTGTTGCGTAGTTTAGGAGTTAAGAGGAGAAACAGACAGAGACAGAAAGCGATTTTGTTTTATACCATTTAGTGATACCACATATCAATATTCTGCCAAGGGGTTGTGGATAAATTCGAAACAGAGTTTCCTCGCCCCTGGGCACTCAGAGCAGGGAAGGAACAGGGGTAGGTTTTAGTCAGTAAGAGTCTGACACGCCCTCCCGCTCCACCCAGAGCGGGAGAAGTCATTGGATGATTTTCCACACCACGAAAAGAAAAACAATATTAATAGTATGCGTGACTGGATCGAAACTCATGCCTTTTCCCGTGGGAGTACTTAGAAATTACAGAACGCCATCTGCTATGACCCTTCGATCTTTTCATTGATTTCACAAAAAAAATATCTCTATAATTAATTCATAATTTTTTCATTTCATATTTCCAGGTGATATTCGTATCAGTCGCCTACCGGCTGAACATCTTCGGATTCTTCTCGACACTCGACAATGAAGCTTCGGGAAACTTCGGTCTACTCGACCAGGTGGCGTCTTTGAACTGGGTGAAGAACAACATTGAGAGCTTCGGAGGAGACCCCGACAACGTCTGCATCATCGGCCATGATGCTGGAGCAGTCAGTGTCACCCTCCATCTCATATCGTCATATTCTGCTGGGCTCTTCCAAAAAGCTATAGCAATGAGCGGTAATGCACTGTCTTCAGAATCGGTAAACATAGCAAGAAAAGAAATTGTAACTGTCGACAAAGTCGCAGTTGCGTTCAGCTGCTTCCGAAAGCCGACATACCAGTTACTTGATTGCCTCAGAAGAGTGCCAGATCAAGCACTTTTAGATATAGCAGGACCAGTGGCTGAATGGAAACCTATCGTAGATGGTGGGTTCAGTAATATAACCAGTCCATTCTTACCTGAACTTCCAGCCAAGTTGTTCAAAGATGAGATTTTCTCACCAGTTCCACTTTTAGCAGGATATACAAATATGGAAGATGGGCTCTTACTTGAAAAGGATGAAAGCGGAGATTCTGGTATAAGCCAAAGAGAATTCGATTCGATGAGAGAAGAAATCATCCTGTCAGATATCACTGTAGACAATAGCTCGTGTTTCACAAATCAGCATCATATACAAGACGCTGTCGCGTTCTTCTACAAACCAATCCCTCATACTACAAATGAAACCGTTTTGAGAAAGCTTTTTGTAGATTTCTATACAGATAAAACACACGGCGCTACTACATATCAGCTGGCCAGACATATTTGTCCGCACGCTCCAGTATTTCTTTATAGATTCGATCTGAAACCCTTTTCAGACATAGCTAATGAAGGTCTCCCAGAATGGATAGGCGTCCCTCACAATTTTGATTTGATATATACTTTCGGGATGCCTTATTTAGCTTTGCCTGAAGACCTGAGTAAATGGGACTACAGAGATAAAAGTATTTCAGAAATCATTATGAGGATGTGGTCAAATTTCGCCTGGTATTCAAACCCTACGAATTCGGGAGTAATTATAGATTGGCAATCTTACGAATTAGAGAGGCCCGGGTATTTGATCATTGACAGAGCCAATTTTACAATGAGTACCCCAGCAACAGTTAATTACAAAGCCTTCGAGTTCTGGACAGACTTTTACCCCAAAGTTGTCGAAATTGGGACAAAGTGTTGCAAAGAAATTTTAGATGATTCCGGAGCAAAGTCCATTTTCTCATACAAAATTTTACACAGTATATTATTATTGTATTCTACTTTAATTTTACTGTCATAACGAAGGAAGTAACGTCAAATCACGGTTATTTTTGTATAGTCTATTAAAAGATGTATTTTAAGTAAAGCAGTATTTCTTCAGTACCAAATGAAATATTTACCTTCCAGAGAAATTATTCGTGCAAATAAAATTCTTTAAAAAGTTGGTGTTGTTTTATCTTGCCTTGAAGGTCGTATCCAGTTCAATGTCTGGAACTGTCATATTATTATGGTAATCTTGAAGGTCAACGGTTCGTGCTTTCTATTTGAATTCGTCACTGCAATGATGGCAGCGTTTTGTGGTCGACAAGCATAAACACGCGAGATTTCGAGAAACTGATTTCGTTGAAGTACGTCGACATTAATGCAATAATAAATTTTATACGTCATCATTTCATCGGTCTGGTGATGCAAGATTCTTGGTATCTATAAGGTTATTTGCTTTGTTCAAAATATTTAAGCCAAACACTAAGACTTTTTTTTTGTTTGATGGATTACTCAGTAGGGATTAGATTTTTTTCTTCTATCCCTCTGGATTGGGAAAGATTGATAGAGAAGTCAATTAAACCAAAAATTTTTACTTCAATTCATCATTCTAACGTGCATACGAAAAACGAAATACATTCCCCCTGCATTTCATGGCCTAGTTCCAGTACAATAGGAAGGCGAACTAAAATTTTATTGGAAAAATAAATTGTACAAGTACATAACCTATTTCTGAACAATCGTTTTCGTGCTAGGAAACCATTAGTCACAAAACTTACGAACGCTCGTAACGTTCAAACGTCAACCGGAGCGATAAACTGTGGAACAGCATTTGGCTAATACTTCTGCACTCCATAAGTCTTGGAAATGTTAACTGAGAATAATTTTTAATAGAATAGAATAGAATACTCTTTATTATGTACATCATATAAATTACAATAAAAATATGAGGAAAACATTACATAGGGTGACACAATGGGCGGCCTCATCGCTAAAAGCGATCTTTTCAAGACAACCTTTGGATGGATTAATGGGTTTTAATGGGTTTCTTTCACAGATTTTTTTTTGTCTAGTTGTTTCTGGCGCACTAATGGGCAAAGCCCTCCCCATGTCCTTGCAGATATTCTTGTTCCACGCCGTCTCGAACCAGCCCTCATATCATGTAGCCGGCATCAACGGCGCCTTCCATCCTCAAAAACCTATTATTATACCCAACGCTACTTGAGCATGGCACGCTACCATTGAGGCGGTAGTGCCCCTCTTTGAGGCTTGGCTGGAGAGGCGCCATGGCAACCTCACCTGCCGCCTGACGCAGGTGCTCACCGGACACGGCTGTTTCGGGAGGTACCTGTGTCGTGTCAAGGCGGAGGTGACCCCTGAGTGTTTCCACTGCGAGGATCGCCCAGAGGACACGGTGGAGCATACGGTGGAGGTTTGCCCCGCTTGGGCAGAACACCGCCGTGTCCTCGTGGATGCGATAGACGGCAGCGACCTCTCGCGCCGTGCCCTGGTTCAGGCCATGGTACGGAGCGAGAGGGAATGGGGGGCCGTCTCCTCCTTCTGCGACGCAGTAATGCTCGCGAAGAGGGAGGCGGCACACGTTAGGGAGACTCAACAGAGGCAGAGTCGCCCTAGCGCCCTCAGCAGCAGCCGTCGCAGGAGACGCCAGGGGCTGCGAGACGATCTCCGGCCACCGTAGACCCGGGCCTGCGGACGGCGAGTAGTGGGTAACTCGCCGTCCGATCAGCACCAGGCCCGAGAGTCGACGGCGCGTAGTGTTCCACGCGCGCCTCAAAGAGTTGTCAGCAATCATGACGGGGCCCGTCATGGTGATGCCTGCCCAGGGGTTGTGGATAAATTCGAAACAGAGATACCGTGCCCCTGGGCACTCAGGGCAGAGAAGGAACAGGGGTAGGTTTTAGTCAGTAAGAGTCTGACACGCCCTCCCGCTCCACCCAGAGCGAGAGATGCCATTAGATGATTTCCCACCCCAAAAAAAAAAAATAAAAAAATAGCATGTATGCAACGTCACGTTTTAAAAAGTTTTTAAGACTTCCTGATCCTTCACGGCCAGTGCCTGCCTGGGGGTGGAGGATAAATTCGAAAGAGTTACCTCGCCCCCGGGCGCGTAGGGCAGGGAGGAACAGGGGTGGGTTTTAGTCAGTAAGAGTCTGACACGCCCTTCCGCTCCACCCTAGAGTGGAAGAAGTCATAAGATGATTTCCCACCCCCCCAAAAAAAAAAAAAAAAAAAACGCTACTTGAGCATGATGCTGTCAGTTTGGACATAGGAAAATCATTTTTTGAAGTCATACTTCTTTTGGCGCGTTAGGGAAAAAGGATGAGAGTAAATTTTTACGATGCGCGCGCACACCGTCACAAAAAAACCTACAGCCTGAAGTTAGCTAGAACCGCCACCCTGAAGTTAGATATGGTCTGTGGTTCATGAAGAATGATTGTTTTCCTTTTGTAAACTTTGTGACAGTTTGGTTTTTGTCTTGTTACGCATGTTAAAGAAGTATAACTTCTTACGTGCGTACATAAGTACACACACACTTTTTTTTTCATCTAGGATGTATCTGCGCCAGCTAATGCATCGCGTTGCTAAATATTGCAGATGACCAAAGCCGCCAATGATGCACTTACTATGAAAGGACTGTGAAATGCACAGGCTATCCTAAAAACTGTGAAGGCTTGATATTAGTAAAGATGACTTGATTTCTTACACTACTAAATATACTTGAAATGAAAATACATGGAACAATTTTGTGGAATAATTTTAGAATCAACATCTAAGGGATAAACATTATCTTTCCAACTTTGAAGACAAGAAAATTAGAATCGCTTCCTTATTAATGAACAGAAAAAAAAATTAAATTAAATAAACTTTCATAATTTATTTCCATTATGGTTTAATTTAACCGTCAATTAGGTGGTCCCATATCCATCAATTTTAGGTATGATTAATGATGGAAAAAGGTCGTTTCGTTAGAAAAATTGGGGAAATCTTTTTTTGGTAACCTTTAATATAACTCACTATCTATGCGTATCACTATTCTAATCTATACTACTTACAGAACAATTATACCATTGTAACGGTTAAAAAATAATAATAATATAAGTGTACCTGTTGGTTCGGAGTTTGTGGTGCCATCTGGCCGAGAACGGGTGTAGTACTGCGAATGTCAAATCAATAGATACTACGAAGACACTAGATGGCGTTTGACCCACTTACTTGAAATCTTAACTATGGAAATTGTGTTATTAAAATAAACACAATGGTTCCTACTATATATTAGATTTAATTCAGAAATAAATAATACTTAATTAAAATTTATGTCACACTGTGAAACGAGACGTTTGACTAGCCATAACGGAACGTTATCTTGGGAAGTTGGCGCTTTGTCCTTTTTGGCCTTGATACGTCGATGAGACAAAATCTCCGTGAGTTGGAAAGAACTAATAAAATATTTAACTGATATCTCAAAAGGCAGCTGGAACCAGAGTTAAGTTCAAATGTGTTAGGCATTGGGATGTGGGACGCTGTAAGTACTCTTTTTGGGGTTTTTCTGTAGTGATGCTAAATCTTAAGCGTGGCATTTGAGAGTCTCACCGAAATTTTCTCTTGTTGGCAGGGTTCCTACTATAAATTTAGTTTCTCATGGAAAAAACAATATAAAATGGTCGGAACATAAACTTCACTTTATTTTTGGAAGAACAATGCGGTCTTAGCAAAAGGTTCGGAACACAAACGTCCACGTGTCCAGAGATGACCAGGATTATGGACCACGACTTCAATATTGCTTGTGGGATCTCCTCTCTGAACCTTTAATCTTCGATCTTCGAACGATAGGGTAATAGTGGTTCACCATAAATTGTAAGTTCAACATACAATTTTCTGTATACTGATTATTATCTAGTGTGATGCAGTGTTAACAATAAATGTGAAAAGTGATGGCCAAATCAAAGGACTCTTATTTACTACAAACATACCTCATGCAATAAACCCGAAGATTGGTAACTAGGGTCTCATGTTATAAATTATCTTTGACGCTAGCCGGTGGAAGAATAATTTCTTTACACCATCCACCTTTACAAGACGTTATAAGTTCTGTGACCGAATAAACTACTAACTCTATTAACACCCTTATTATAGAATTTTCAAAAACCTTCGATAGGGTTTCTAAAACCCATTTGATAGGGTTTTAAACCTTTTCGATTGGGTTACCAGATCGGTTCAGGCAACCCATTTAGGTAAGTAAATAAATAAATAAAATAGTTTATTTCTCACTAGCATAGCATCAAGGATGACATAGTAAAAGTACTTCATACTAGGTACGTATACTAAAATCATGTCAAAAATCATGAGCGAGCCGCCGTGGTAAGTGGCCTAGTGGCGACAGCACGAGGCACTGCGGCAGGATGGCTGCGATGGAGGACGATGCAGGTGCGTGCTCGGAGCGTAGGGCTCCAAATCTTCCCCCTCCATGTTCGGTTTTGATCTGAGTGCTTGGACCTGGGCTTTGCGACTCCGAATCTGGGACTCCGAATCTGAGAATCCGGATCTGGGACCCTGGAAACAATGTTCAGCGTGTCTTAAAGATGGCTGTTGAAGTTCTCCGCTGGTTCTGACACTCAGGCATGAGCAAAGCGGCTGTACGTGCGTGTGGGGGTGTGGTTGTCAAAATCAGACGGAGCTTACAAAGGTGAGGTGAAAAGCACGATGACATGCACATTCGAGCGCAGCAGCAGGGCACGCACAAGTCAAGATGCGCATAGCAAAGGCCTCATAAAGTTAACCACGCGGAAGGCGTGATTACAATAATACGACAGTTTTATTGTAGGTTATGAAACCTTGATTTTACAATGCTAACAAAAGAAAAATGCAAGATGTAGGAAAAACATGTTCTGGAAAGAATTTATACACAACATTAGGAACACAGAATGCACAAAGCTTTTGTATGCTGCTTCAAACTCTTACCCGAAAAAACGGGGTAGCTTTCACATAATTTATTAAGGTTGGCAAATATTTGCCAATGTTAACTGCAACTGCTAGAATTTGGCGAGCGGTTCACGGATGAAGTCTCAGAAGTGTTCGACAGAACAAGAAAACGTGAATCCACCGCCAGCAGTTGGAATAAAAAAGAAAAAGGACTCCACGCTGCCTTGGCGGCCTATATATATCTACGCCGTCATTGACAGATGTCAACGTATCCAAAGACAATAGTGTTGTCAGCAAACTACTCGTAATATTGTTTATTGTTTTCCAAAACTGTAGTAGTGGCTTTTGGTCTCTGTGGTTTTTTTTCCTTATGTTTAATTTAAATTGAGATTGTAACGCCACTACGTTACAGTGTGCTACTGTTTAAATTTATTAATAAAGAATGTAAGTAGTGAATAAGTTTGTGTGGGATGGTGTGTGTGTGTGTGTATAATTAATATATCTGTGAAAACAAAAGATTTTCGGTATTTAGGTAGTCTTATTGTAACAACCATATTTTCACTGAGATCATCATGTTTGCTTAAAGGTTAGGTAAACGGTTACCGTTATGATTGGGTTACCGCTTCGTTGGGCTTGAAAAGGTTTTTGTTTAATCCGTCAGGCCCCGGAATGACAGACACAATGAAAAACCTATAGTCGCGTCCGATCGGGGACGCGCGGGGCCTGACGGAAAGATGTTACAATATTGGTTAGAGTTATAGGATGAATGAGTTACCGTTTAATCGAGGTAACTCTCAAGCGGGGTTGTATGGTCCTTGGTCACCGCGATTACGTGTATTTGTTGCCGCACTGGCGTGGCCTAAGCCCCACACGTGTTCTTGTAGTTGTCTGTGCCAGGGGCCGCGGTGATTCTTTCAAACACACCTACAACACTGGTATGCGTCGGCCCTAGCGGACCCCATCAATTAGTGCTGACATTTCTTTGAGGCGCGCGTGGAACACAACGCGCCGATGACCCGGGCCTGCTCCTTATCCGACGGCGAGCTACCTATCACTCGCCATCCGCAAACTCACGCTTTCAGTGGCCGGCTTGTGACGCCCGCTGGTTTCTCCTATTACGCACCTTTGAGAGATGATCAATTCGGTGCAACGCCTAGCAGTAAGTGCAGCGTTTTGGCTAGCCGTAGCATAGTCGATGTGGCGGAGGTGCTGATCCGCTCCGGTTACGCACCTACTTGTGTAAGATTGACGCCTGGTTGACGGCGGGCGAGGTCATGAGCGAGGCGGTGACTATACGTTTCCTAGTTGATAAGTCTACGACAACCTGATAACCGCTGAAGAACCAATATGAATTTTTTTTTCAAAATAAGAGATTGATTACAGATACTTAGCCATGTATACTCTAGGCCTTTGAAAACCATTTTATGAAATCAAATACACGTGTCATAGAAACATTGACACGATGTGTTAAAAAGAACAATACACATGTTTCATGACAAGATTGTGTTCATTTTATGATCATATTCAATCTTTTAGATAAAAGTAAGGATTTTGTTGCGCTGATGGTAATAGGCGTAGATGATGATACATTTAATACTAAACTTGCATAAGAAGTAAAAACACTACACTAGCATTATAACAATATTAGCTGGGATGATTGTCTGTTTGATGAAAGAACCTCTACGTCTGAAGGCATTTATTTGACGCCTTCAGAAATAGAATCAGCAGAATTTCTCGTTACAAAATAATTCACAATAGTGGTTGATATTTCCTTTAAATTTCCTCGTCGAATTAATTCTGCCTTATTATTTATATTTAAATATATAGTCCTTGTTATTTTTGTGATTTATAAATTAATATAAAAGTTTAGTAAAATTATACTAAGTTTGATAACCAATTGCGACCAATATACAAAATTAGCTTTGCTTTTCTTATGTCATCGTAATCTTCCTACCCTTGTCCTACCCATTTATTCCATTCTGTCAACAGTCACGCTATCGCTGACTCCTTTATCTTTCATAAATTCTCAATCTTCACATAATCCAACCATATTTTTTGGGCTTTCGATTCTTCCGTCTTTTTACTAGCTTTTATTAAGCTATTGCATAGCTTATATCGCGGGCCTTGAGCGTGGAGACCGAATCCAGATTTTTTTTAACTTGCAATGTATGTAAGTTGTACGCTACAAAAATTGCAAACATGTTATTGATGATAATTTTCGACCATTTGTTGGTTATGTAGAGAGCTGAAATTTGGCATATTTATGTAAGCCCGGTGACTATGCTATATTATACCATCGAGCCAATCTGATGATAGCGCACACACCCTACACGCGCACACACACACACGCACTACACCCTACACACACACAGTCCACATCCTTGCGCTACATCCTTGTAGGGACTGAAATTCCCTGATGGCAAATGGAAGGACAGTTGACTTTGGGCTAGTGTTTTGTTATCATCAGTACTTCCCATTACACATGTTGACGAGGACATAAAGGTTGTTTTAAAAAAATCCTTTCTTTAATGATGATGTCAAAATAAAAGTCTGCCGTAGTAAGACCAATACAGAAGAAAAAACAGACTACATAAATTTTATAACCAGATCCTTTATGCTCATAGTCTATAAACAGTAGCTATAAAGTAATTTCATATGCTATGGAGTTACAAATCTACAAATTGGCTTTACTAAACTGTATATAAATATCAACTGATAGCGTGCTACTCTCTCAGAAATATTCGTCATACTTCAAGTTAGTGCGGTTAGTAATATAGTCAGAACACAATGAAACTGTTATTGCTGTTGTGTTCTGTACTTGCAGTTTGTGGGATAAACGCTTATGTAAGTATTAAAATATAGTTTTTTTTAATAATAAGCCTGGTGAAGAAACACAACGCTGCGCGCCAAAACGAAAGTAGTCGTTGTCGATGGATGTTACCCAAAAAACGCTAAGCTTGAGTGGGAATTGTCCGGAAATGTCAGTCGCATGTCAAACGAGAAATTGGCAAAAAGGGCAAAAGAATAAGTCCCACTAAATGCCAGACGACACCGCGGCACCCCAAGGTGAAGATGGAGGGACGAGCTCGACTTCTACCAAATAGACTGGCGCATACTAGCAAAGAACTGAGTTGTGTGTAACGGGGGCGAGGGAGGTCTTTGCCCAGCAGTGGGACAAAATAGGCTCGTTAGTTAACAAGCCTGGTGAAGGCCGCGAGAATCCGCTGGATGTGAGAAGCATATATGACCAGTCAATGTGGGAAAGTTTGGTTTTGGGAGAGGCTTTCGTCCAGACGTGGACGTCTTTCGGCGAAAATGATAATGATGCATAATACATAAGCCAAGCCATGACTTAAAAATGTCCATCCTCATTATTATAAAAACTAAAAGAGTACAAGACAATAAAAATGTTTTTCTTTTGTGATTCAATAAACAGGGTTTTCGTAATAGAATCATCATACCTTGACCCAATTTTAACACCGAAAATTAAATTACTTAATTACAATAATATCATTTTTACTGTCTTCTAGGAAGCAGATGTAAACGATATACTGAAACTTACACAAAAAATGAATGAGTATATCACAGAATGTATCGAAGAAGGAGAATTCGAACTAACTACAGATGACATCGCAGGAATATTTTCCGACGAACAAAAGAATATAGATGTAGAAAAAGAAGGCATGGAACAAGTAACCCGTTGCTTCTTCCACAAAGCAGGCATTTTGGAACCAGATGGCAAATTGAACACAGATGCTGCAATGTCGATACTAACTTTAATAGGAGTTGAAAAAGATGACGCAGAAGAACTTCTACAAAAGTGTACTAGTATTACGGGTTTTGATGCTAAAGATACGGCTTACGCGATCTTCAAATGTTTCGATGATGGTGTTAAAAGCTAAAATGGGCATTCGGCTCTTTCACAAGTTCTGAATTCAGGTTGTCGGATTGTCACGAATGTAAGAGTAAACCGGGGGAAATGCCGGTATGTTTAAAAGCTTTCATACTTGTTCAATGTCTATATACACTACTGTATTGCCGGTTTGCCAGCTATCCGGCAGCCTAGCCATGTAAAACTATGTAAAAGAGAATCATGTTATAACCGTCTAGTTCTTAACAGTATTAAAATGATATAAAAGCTCATGTGTGATGATTTGATTTGAATCCTTTATTAAGAGGACTAACTTCGGTTAGGAAAGCAACTGAATTCAGATTAATCTATAAATATCTGTCACTGTGGGATATTGAATTCGTGTTTTTTTTTAATAATCGCACTATAGTTTAAGTTATTGAAACCGATAATCGAAGTGTTCATATTTTCATCGTTTAATTAAACATAATTATATTGTAAACGTGTATTGTTAAAATTTCGGTGTGGATACCAACAATAAAGTACATCTGTCACCGAATAAAATACGGTAAACACCGTAAGAGTTAATAAATCTTGCCAGATCGTGAACTTTCTATTTATTATGAATAGATCATTTCTATCATTTCTTCTTCAAATACAATGTATTGTATGTCCGGCTGGTGTCCGCAACTCCGCGTCCAAAGCGCGTATTTTGCGTAAATAAAACACATTCAAATAAAAAACGCAAAAAAGAAAACAAGTTTCTATGTATTGGAATTACCCAAAAAAACCGAACAAATCAAATTTTTTCAGGTTTATTTTAAATTCCTCCACCGATTACAGGTGTTCCTGTAATCTGTAAGTAAAGAACGACTTTCTGTATTTTTGTTTTCAATTTTAGGACAAGTTGTTTCAGAGATAAGAGCGGGGAATGGTCATTTTTCATTTATTTTCTTATAAAAATTCAAAATATATTCGAGACCCTCACAAAGTGCCCTTTCATTTGATATGTCGCACGACACAGTTTGAAAAACTTTGATCTTTAATTTGCCGATTTTCACCCCTAAAGTGACCCAAATTAATTTATTTAGGGTACTGTCCGTGTTAGGATCACAGATATACATTTGTGTACCAAATTTCAACTCTATCTGTCCAGCAGATTCGGAGCAAATTGGCTGTGACAGAAGGACAGACAGACAAACACACGAGTGATCATAATAGGGTTCCGTTTTTCCTAAAAACACGTTTCTATGACTGTATTGGAATTCTGTTTACAATTTTACGCGATATTTCGTAAAATAACGGTGTTTGAAATTGTACGGTGACGTATCCTTTCTATCTACCTATCTTTCTATTCTACGAGTATTTATATGCAGGCACAAAACCCATTTCACAAGATGGGGTTCCTTATGCTCTGCTGTAGTAACAGCCGATTTGGAATTTTGCCATAATTGCCATGCTTGCCAAACACATGGATGACCAGAACGTTGTTATTAGCCAAAGACGTCTAGGTAACAAATCATACTATCATAACGCTAATATTCCTATCCCTATATAATAATATAGAAGCGGCATGTAGAGGTACCTATTTGTGATGTACTTAAGTATACACACTTACCCGGGCCTGCGGACGGCGAGTAATGTGTAGCTCGCCGTCCGATCAGCACCAGGCCCGAGAGTCGACAGCGCGTAGTGTTCCACGCGCGCCTCAAAGAGTTGTTGGCAATAATGACGGGGCCCGTCATAACATAGGCCTGCCCAGGGGTTGAGGATAAATTCGAAACAGAGTTACCGCGCCCCCGGGCACCCCTGTGCATTCAGGACAGGGAAGGAACAGGGGTGGGTTTTAGTCAGTAAGAGTCTGACACGCCCTCCCGCTCCACCCTAGATCGGGAGATGTGGATGATTTCCCACGACACAAAAAAAAAGTACACACACATAAACACTCCTCACTGTTAATCACTACCTTCCTGATATTAATGAGTGGACAACTGTATCAAAAAATCTGCACCATCACCCGACACTGTTCTTCAAGTTAAAGGGATAATATCCTAGTTTGAAGGACAGCGGTCCCTGAGCCCTTCTGAAAGGTGTCTTATTTGTGTGAACTAATCACTGCCATTTTTGTAATTTCATCACTCATGCTATAGGCTAATCTTTTTACGAAAAAAATAATTATTTATTAACTTAATATCCATATTTTGGCACTATTTCTAGATGTATGTATAGTTATGTTCATCAAAATATCATGTTACGAAGCTATTGCCATGTAAGTAGGTTCAAACCAAAACACGTCGAGATCTCTGCATGCATCTGCCTAGCCTTTTCCCAACTATCTTGGGGTCGGCTTCCAGTCTAACCGAATGCAGCTGAATATCTGTATTTTACACTGCCTATCTGACCTCAACAACCCGGTTACTGGGTAATACGATACCCCTTGGTAAGACTGGTTGTCAGACTTTCGGGCTTCTGACGACCCGTAACGACTGTCAAAGATCCACGATTGACAGCCGGGACCAACGGCTTAACGTGCATTCCGAGGCACGAAGGAATCTCGGTATGTAAAGATGGTCACGTATCCATGGGCCAATCCCGGCAAACGTAGCTGAACATAATGGATAGACCCGTGCGCCTGTTATTACTTTAGCCACGAGCTCCTCTCCAAGATCCCTCTTACTTAAAATTTCTCGATGGAAAAACCCAACTCTTTGCCTAACCGGGGATCGAGCCCAATGAGGCAGTAAATAAATCCTTTAAGTGGTAGAGTGTTACATTATCAAACATAGAATCAATCAAAATGTTAATCCAGTCTTTTATATGGATTCTTTAAAGCCTTTCAAGTAAAAAATGTATGTATATACTCCCAAAGAATAACAGGTAAATAAAACAGGTTAGAATTAATCCTAATTTGCATATTTGGAAACGTATATCTTCGAAATTTTCCTTTTATTAGATGTAAATTCAATAATATTTATTTGTGACGCATAGGTATATTGTCACATACATATTTATGTGACTTGATGTCATTTATAAAATAATACATCGTTTCACTATATGTAGTTACACTTATTAGACATTCTTTAGCATAAGATCAAGTTTTGAAATCTCTTAACAAGGATTAGATTAATTTATGATAAGGCAATGCACGACAATGTAGTTTGTTTAGCGCAACTGCATATATCTGGTTACATCGTCTAGATTAGACTGCAGATTCTAAGCAAAGTGACGTTTGCTGATCCTGAGGACATAATAAGCCAGTTAAAATACTTGTGAAGCCAACAACAACTACCCGGGCCTGCGGACGGCGAGTAGTGGGTAACTCGCCGTCCAATCACCACCAGGCCCGAGAGTCGATTGCGCGTAGTGTTCCACGCGCTCCTCAAAGAGTTGTCAGCAAACACGACGGGGCCCGTCATGGCCGATGCCTGCCCAGGAGTTGAGGATAAATTCGAAAGAGTTACCTCGCCCCTGGACATTCAGGGCAGGGAAGGAACAGGGGTGGGTTTTAGTCAGTAAGAGTCTGACACGCCCTCCCGCTCCATCCTGGAGCGGGAGATGTCATTGGATGATTTCCCACCGCACAAAAAAAAAGCCAACCACAACTACGTTAACCACAGATTAGAATCCTCTCAACCGAATTTCGGTCACGGTGCCCAATCTTATCGGAGTTTAGCCGAGTACCTACGCAATATATTGTGACAACCTTATGTTGGCAACCTTATGTTGCCGACTGGCAGGTTGGAAGTTTCTAGAAACTCTTGCAAAGCCGTTTGAAATTAAGTTAGAAAAAAGGTTAGGCTTGACGTTTGTGTCAGAGAGGGAGAAGGGATCCGCAAGCTCGAACGTGTGGGCTAAAATGGTGTTATGAAATATTATCATGAATATAATTAATTGAAGTCGCCCTCAGCTCTATTAATTTGTCCTCCCCGTAGAAAGATCCCATCCACACAGTCCTCTCGCACCGTGCCATCGAGTTGGAGTGCTACGCGACGCCCCCGATAACGTCGACGTGTTTCTGAGGAAAGAGCCCTATAGCCACAAGAGGGCTAGGATTCTTACATGTGGTGGAGGCGCCGGGTAACGATCCCGGTACCTCTCGCACCGTGCCATCGAGTTGGAGTGCTACGCGACGCCCCCGATAACGTCGACGTGTTTCTGAGGAAAGAGCCCTATAGCCACAAGAGGGCTAGGGTTCTTACAATATATTCTCACAAATGCTTAAATGTGCGCGCAAACACACATGCACTATATTTTCCTTTATTGTTATAGTCCGGTGGAACGGCATTCCGACACGACAGGGGAGAGATCACGCGCAGGACCAACGGTTTTAGAGTGCCTTCCCAGGCACGAGGGTGTCACACCACTAACTTCCTAACTACGAGCTGCACAGAGACATTCCTAATGGCAAAATGTAATAACACTAACCGAACTGGGAATGAACTTAAAATGAACGTGCTAAGGGCTCATAGCACATCATAATAACTTTTTCAACACGCTTACTTAAAAAACTTTTTTACAAAAAAAACAACCGACTTCCAAAAAAAAAACTCCTAAAAATTTAAAAATAACTTTAATTTCGGAAGTCGGTGTTTTATTTTATTTCTTCGATATTTGACACCGACTTCCGAAATTAAAGTTATTTTTTAATTTTTAAGAGCTTTTTTTTTGGAAATCGGTTGTTTTTTTTGTAAAAAAGTTTTTTTATTTTTCGCTTTTTAGTTGTTATCCCCCAGAACTAAAAACCGCAATAACATGGAACGTGGAATTTAAACATTTGGAGAACGTCATCAAGATATGCGAATTTTTCGTTTTTGTTCAGTTTCTCAAAAAGCGCTAAAGCAATTTCGATAAAATTTATATTGGACCACCTCGAGAGTATATTCTTTCGGATAAAAAAGAATTTTGAAATTCCGTCCACAACTGACGAAGAAATGCGCGGACATACATAAAAAAATCATACATACAGTCGCACATAGAACCTCCTCCTTTTTCGAAAGTCGGTTAAAAAGCCGCATCTACCTCTACTACTTTTAGTGTATTTTGCACAAGTGTGGAAAAGTGCGACGGTCAGACCCCGTGACAATTTATTATATTTATTGTAACAGGCTGGTCGTGCGACAACCCTCACTGGTCGCCGGGCAGCTATCACCGAGGTGCATGAAATAAAATACGCGAGTCATTACTCACAATTTTTTTTAAAATAAATATGTTGAAAAACGTGATTTGATAAATGTGGGTAATTGTCATTGCAGTTTCTCCAATATGATCACGCCTTCGGCGCGAACATGTATTTCGCCTCGTCTGCAATGACAAACTTTGGCCACTTGCATCAAAATGATTGTATTATTTTATCAAAACTTTTTTTTTTGGTGTGTGGGAAATCATCCAATGACTTCTCCCGCTCTAGGTGGAGCGGGAGGGCGTGTCAGACTTTTACTGACTGAAACCCACCCTTGTTCCTTCAGTTGCCTATACTCTATTTCAAATATGTCAGCGGCCCATTGCATCAATACTGGCATAATGAATAGCTTTATCGCGTTTTATCTACAAAAACATTCATTTAAATGCTTTCTTGAACTGTGAAGAAAAACTATCACCTATGTAAAAGAAGGTAAAACTGTTTGTTGGTTTGTATAAATGTCACCGGATAGTTGCAAACACCACACACGTTATTTTATGAAAAAAAAAACACGTAAAATTTTAAACTCTTTAATTTCAATAAGACTCGGATACATTATAAATGATCTTTGGATGCGATTTATTGTATTTGGAATGTTTTTTTCATAATATATCGAGAGTTTATACTCTCGCTATTTTTATTACAATCTTACGAAATTCACAATTATTCGGAAACATAAACAAACAAACAGTTTTACCTTCTTTTAGATAGTCTATATATTTTTTTTTAAATGGGTCTATACTTATGTTTGTAAAAGGTAAACTCTGAAAGTATCCACTGATCAGACTAAATCCTTTCAACATCGCTAAATAGCGTGTCACGTTACGGGCCGGAGTATTGGTGTGACACGTAGAGGAGGTCGTAGGAGTGACACGTAGAGGAGGAGGACCGTAGATGAGAGTTAGATGAAGATAAACACGACGAGTTCAGACCTATACTTTATTATACCTATACAGTAGGCTTTATTATATGGAGCACTTATTAATCGTACGTACACCATACACTGTGGTAAAGGTATACATTGTATTATTGCTAGGGACTGCCTGGTTATAAAAGCTGCACTGCACTGTTCTAGTAACTCTTACAATCTGGTAACTGTCATTTATTGAATAGAAGGAAAATTACAATTATGGATAGGAGCTTAGTCTAGCTCGGCAGCAGAATTAGAACTGATTTTTAATATAAAAACAGAGACTATTGACAGAGAAAACTAGTAATGTTTTAATTTTAAATTAATAAAAGGTAGTAAAGAACGTAATTTTGGAATAGAGGTCATCAAATAAACAAGGCTACAAGCGGAAGACGCAGCCTTGGAAGGCTTCCCACAAGGTGTACCCATGACCTGGTGAGGGTCGCGGATAGCCGCTGGATACGAGACGCACAGAACTGGTCGTTGTGGTGACACATGGGAGAGGCCTATGTCCAACCGTGGACGTCTTTCGGCAAAATGACGATGAGTAGCGTTTTTTATCTCGGAAAATGCAAAACAAGGCGCTTGGATACCTACAGGTCACGAATAATTTCTGAATAGAGTTACCGCTGCCCATGGCACACAGGCAACTGAGTGAGAGAGAGTAGTCAGTAAAAGTTTGACACGCCCTCCCGCTGTGTTTGATAATTGGAATGAAAGCACGAGCTGTTACACGAAAACTATGTTATCAAACTGAGCACTTACATTTATTACACTGTTTTCTTAATATTATAGGTAATTAGGTTTAGACATTTATATGAATTAAACTATGTGCGAGGTACGCGTGCTGCTTGGAGACTCGAACGGTAGAGAGCGAGAAAAATAATGTAAGAGTGAGACAACAATTTAGTAGTTATCCTTACTAAACAGTAAGAATAACGACTCATAACTATTTGATTCATGAAAGGAAAAACACCTGGATGATTGACTAAAGGTGTCACTTAGTTCAATGTGCATAGTGTCTTAGTACCTACATACATAGTGACGAATTATTCTTGGTACCTACTAAGTAGGAAATCCCCAGTACATAAATGGATTACCCTTTAGTAAAGAAGGAAATCAAAGCAGGATAAACCATTTTCCGGCTACGTCTTAGGGGCAATCCATAAATTACGTCTCAAGTTAAGGGGAGGGGAGGGAGTCGAGTAGGTGTGACATTGTGTGACAAGGCGTGGGAGTCATAAGTTTGTCACGTTGTGGACAGGAGGAGGAAGAGTTGGATGAAGAAAAAACACGACGAATTAAAACGTATATTTCATTATTTAGAAAAGGCTATGTCATATGAAGCACTCATTTATCGTACGTACACAAATAGAGAACCTCGTCACTTCTATGAATTAAAATATTCATCAAATACTTGATATTATATCGAATAATGACCGTCATAGACAACTGCCAATAGTAAAAAACCTTATTACTTATAGTTTTATAAAAATAAAAATAAATACCTTAAAAATGACTCCTCTTTTTGTTAGCAGAAATGACCACTATATTTGTTTTAACTTAGCCAAAACTTATATTTGTTGCTTAATCTAAGTGGCATACGTTATCTTAGTTTTTGAACATTATTGCATAAAAGTTTTAAAACATGAGTGTTCATAGTTGTTAAATAAATTAAGAAAATGTTAGTATGAAAAATGCAACTTCTTTAAAATTCTCCATACAAAATGCTGATTTCATAGTGGGGACCTAATATATCGTTGGTTAATTCTGTTCATTTTGAATGGCTTACTTAAATTGTATTATAGCAAGAACACCTGCCTGAATCTGCGGTTATAAAAACTGCACTTCACTGTTTTGAGAAACTCAAACAAACTGTTAACTGTCAATTGCTGAAGAGTTGGAAAATGACAATGACATAGGGGAGCTTCCAGCTCGGTAGCTGAATCCGAACTGATTTTTAAAATGAAAAACAAGAAGCTAGACAGAGAGAGTGGCGGCGACCTCTCGCGTGCGCTCACGAGAGAGCGACTGTTGCAACCCAGCGCTGGGCATGCGACCATTGCAGCGGTAGTGCCCCTCTTTGAGGAGTGGCTGGAGAGGCGCCACGGCGTCCTCACCTTCCGCCTGGCGCAAGTACTCACCGGACACGGAAGTTTCGGGAGGTTCCTGTGTAGGATAAGGCGGAGGGAAACGCCCGGGTGTCCCCACTGTGAGGATCGAGCATACGGCGGTGATCTGCCACGCTTGTGCGGATCCCCGCCGTGTCCTCGTGGAGGCGATCGGCGACAGCGACCTCTCGCGCCCGGCCCTGGTTCAGGCCATGGTACGGAGCGAGAGGGAATGGGAGGCAGTCTCCGCCTTCTGCGAAGCAGTAATGCTCGCGAAGGCGGAGGCGGGACGCGTGAGGGAAGCTCAACAGAGTGGCCCTCACGGCCCCGGCCGCTACCACCGCAGGAGAGGTACTGGGCGTAGGACTTCGCGAGACGATGTCCGGCCACCGTAGACCCAGGTCTGTGGACGGCGAGCAGTGAGTAGTTCGCCGTCCGATCAGCACCAGGCCCGTGAGTCGACGGCGCGTATAATAGTGTTCCACGCGCGCCTCAAAGAGATGAGTGTCAGCCACCACTGACGGGGCCCATCGTGGCCGGTGCCTGCATGCCTAGGGGTAGCGGATAAATTCTGAAAATGAGTTACCGCACCCCTGGGCACTCAGGCAGGGCAGGCACAGGGGTGGGTTTTAGTCAGTACGAGTTTGACACGCCCTCCCGCTCCACCCAGAGCGGGAGAAGTCATTGGATGATTTCCCACACCCCAAAAAAAAAACAACCCAAACAAAGAATACCAAAGATTATTTGAATTTGAAATTAAAAACTAGGTAAGTATAAACGTAATTTGGAATAGAGGTCAGAAAACAAACAAGGCTGTAACACCGCCTTGTTACAAGTTTATGGTCATATTTTAAATACTGCTTCTGCTGATAGACATTAATAACTTTCTTCAAGAAATTCAATATCATTAATTCCGAAAAAAAATTGGACCATACTAATTTTGATAAGCTGATAATGAACTTTATATGGAAAGAATATATAACTACCCATTTCCGCAACCTGGCCCTGTAGACAAAGTAACATCGCTTCGTAGCGAAACGATATCTAAATTCGTCATCGTCTCTGAGATATCGATAAACATTTCCTAGCGTTAGCGTTCCTTCGTTATCTTTTTTGGCGATCACGATCGAGGCGAAGGCGAACTCAGAAAGCGCTGCTTGTCTAAGCATTTGTACGGGATAAACACGATAGCAATTCGTTTCTTTATGGTTTCGTTACGAATTATAACATTGTCTACCAACTTGCGATAACGATGTCGACAGTCGACTGACCACGTGACTGAGCGCGGTTTATGTCAATCTCATACATTTTAGTCTTTTCTAACTTCGTTATCGTTTTTAAATTGTTACTTTGTCTAAGCCCCTGTACAGTTTTAAAAAAGTATTTCGATACATATAAATGTGTGTATTAAAACCAATTTACAGAAATAAATACAAATCATCATTTAGTAATCATACAATAAGCAGCAGATAATGCAATCAACTACTCATCACTGCTGAAAACGGCTGCGGTCAGCCACAACTAGGGTTGCCACCCCTACTTTATTATATAGTATTGTACTTTATTTTTGGCAAATGTAATTTATACTTTGTATAAGAGGGCAATGAAGTACTTACGTGAAAATATCTAATTTTTATAATTTCAGTCACAAAAATTGCCACTGAGCAACACTAAAAGTAATGTTGAATTCACATAGTTGAAGTTAAAACATTGAAACTGCAAGAATTTAATATTAACATGAATGCCTGTATAAAGAGACTAATTTAAAAATAACATTTTTACAAAAAAAAACAACTGACTTCCAAAAAAGAAAATACACTAAAAGTTAAAAAAAAACTTTAATTTCGGAAGTCGGTGTTTGTATTTTATTTTTTAGTTATTTGACACCGACTGCCGAAATGAAACTTATTTTACAAATTTTTAGTGTATTTTCTTTTTTGGAAGTCGGTTGTTTTTTTTTTTTGTAAAAAAGGTTTTTATTTTTCACTTTTTAGTTGTTATAAACCAGATCTCAAAACCTCAATAACATGGAACGTGGAATTTAAACATACTCGAAATTGGAGAAAACCGAAACGAAATCTAGGTATACATATTTTTCGTTTTTGTTCAGTTTTTCAAAAACCGCTAAAGCAATTTTTATAAAATTTATATGGGACTTCCTCGGGAGTATATTCTTTCGGATAAAAAGAGAATTTTGAAAATCAGTTCACAAATGACAGAGAAATCGGTGGACATACATAAAATTAAAAAAAACATAGAATCGAACATAGAACCTTGTCCTTTTTCGAAGTCGGTTAATAAAGGAGTGATATGCACAAGTAAATAATACTAAAAAAAATTTGATATTATCCACATCACAGAAGTGGCAATTTATTTTTTCAGAAATATGTTGTATCAACTGCAGGATTTACTGATACAATATTTTCTCTGATGGATGAATTATGTAGTAACGAGATGAACGAAATGGATCATCTCTAACGTTAATAAAAAATAGCTATTATAACAGCACTTGAAACAAATATATGCAAGATGCTGCTAGACAAAACAAAAAAAGTGTGCAAAATGGTAATGCAAAAAATAAAAAAGTGTGTGTGTACTTATGTACGCACGTAAGAAATTATACTTCTTTGGCGTAACAAGATAAAAAACCAAACTGTCACAAAGTTTACAAAAGGAAAACAATCATTCTTCATGAACCACAGACCATAGCTAACTTCAGGGTGGATCGGTTCTAGTTAACTTCAACCTGTGAATTTTGTGTGACAGTGATGCGCGCGCATCTTAAAATTTCACTCTCATCATTTTTTCATAACGCACCTAAATAAGTATAACTGTAGAGGATCCACCATCACCCCGGTGTTGAAAATGGCGCCATCACTCTGGACCATAGCAAAATATAGCTAGTATAGTTCGTTTTGTAATGTTTAAAGTATGCCTTATTATGTCCTAAGTATGTCTTATTATGTTTTAAATACGTCTCATTATGTTCAGTAATATCCTAAAAATAAAGGTAAAAGTATGTTGAATGTCAAAGTTTATGAGGTAACTTTTTTGTATAGCGCAAGTAGTGTATGCCACAGCGCTAAAATTGACCAATTGTGTTAAAGTCCGTGTTAAGGAATTTCGGCTAGTCAGCGATTGGTTGTTCATATTCATGCTTCTCATGATTGGCTACAGACAGTGGAAAGTTTTCGGAGTCCACCATGTTAAATTATGTACATATTGAAATACATATGTAAAGTTGCTTTGTTTTTATTGTAGTTTATAGATCTGTGAGAATGTGAATTTAGAATCTAATATTAAAATATAACGTAGATTCAGTTTGTCCTTGGAATACATACTTTGTAGTATGTATATATGTCAGTTTTGTTGTTAGTAAGACCAGTAAATATGTAAAAGTAAATATGCAGGTGTTCATTACATAAGAGATAAGTAAAACCTCTCTGATTGGTTATCGTTAGAATGTTGGAATGCCTGTGATTGGTCGAAAGTTAATGTTCAAGTTAATTTGTAGAATTAACAAATTGTATTGGCTGTCCGGGTCTGCATTTGCTACACTACGTGCCCCATAGAATTTGGGTAATATATATAGGCACCCCTGGCAGTCAAAATTAGTTCCTTAAATAATCACATCATGATTCAGCTGTCCCTTGAGGCCCTCCCCCCGCGACGCCCTGAGCCGAGGTCCGTACCCCAAAGGGGGTGCCCTCAGCGTAGTCGCGAGTAGTTTAAGTATAAGTCCTGGCTGGAGGCTTTAATAATAATTAAAACCACCACGGGCACGTCCGCTTAAGCAGTCGACAACCGCTAGGGTTGAACTGCGAGAGTTCAAACACAAAAAAAAAAAAAAAAAAAAATGTCAAAATTAGTCTCTCAGCGTTAGTGACTCAAGTGAGCTCGAAAGCCTCTGGCTTCGCTCCTATCGCCTTGTACCACACCTTGTACAGACTGTGTGTCTAGTTCCATACCTTGAACAGACTGTTATTACTGTCCACTATTGGGGCAGTAATTCTAATTGTGTTTAAACCGTAATTCTGTGTATATACCTGTGCTTCATGTGACTTTTTACCATTTTACCTTTTTTTTATGTACCAATATACCATTTTTTATTCAATCTGTGTATCAAACTTATTGACCCACTTGCTCAACTCATCACACGTGCGTGTCGCAAGACTACAATACGCCAGTCACACACAAATCCTCAACCCTCGCGCCTATCGCGAAAAGCTTCGATATACAATTTGGTCCTTCGTTAACCGGATTGTGTATCATCGTCAACAATTTGGTCCTTCGAGCGCGGATTGTGTGTTGTGACTGGGTATTATGAGTGAGCATAGTGCGGTCACGACAAGAAGTATGTCGAGAAAGATGGCCAGTACAAGACATCTAGAGTCAGACTCGGGCGTGCCCAGTGAGAGGGCGCCCGCTTCACCGTCAATGGCACCAACGACGTCGTCATTCCCCACGCCGGCAATACCTCTGGTGGGTGGTCGAACAGTAGATCACCGTAATGTGAAAGCACCAGAGGTAACGCCACGAAGAGGCCGTGGAAGGGGAGAGTCGAAAGAGCCCAGTGTCGCCGCCTCATCCAGGAGCGGGCAGAGCCACTCCACGTACCTGAGGAGGAAGGCGGAGTACGAGGCACAAAGGGAGTTGGTGCGCCTCAGAGAGGGGCTGGTAAGGAAGAAGTTGGAGGTCGACTTAGCGGAAATTGACGCTGAGAACTCATCAGGTACGGACGAGGAGGGGACTACAACCCGACGTGTTGAACAGTGGATGGACACGACTCCACAAGAAGATGGACATCAAGAGTCATCGGAGTGCCGTGTACCGTCCACACTCGCCGTACCTACACCAAGTGACGCGCACGTGCAAGTGACCGCGTCGGCGCCCGCTTCGTACAGCGGAGCGCCCGCGACCGCGCCCGTTTCATATACCGGTGCGCCCGCGACGAATGTAACACGCGCCGCGACGCCAAGTGCCGCGTTGGCGACGAAAGTTGTGTCCTGCGCTACGACAGCGCCCGTGCTACGGTTTGTGCCCAGTGAAGAAAGACGACCACCCACCGTGTCAGTGCAGTTTGCGGATCCAGTGTTGGCGGCGCCAACTCGTGAGGTTGCTGGACCTGGACCTGCCGGCGCAGACGGTGCCTGCTGGCATCATGGAGGAGCATCGCCACCTCCGTGACTTGGGCTGCGAAGAAATGTTGGGAGCCAAGCCGCTGCTGCTGATCGGGCAGGACAACTGGGAGCTGCTCGCCAGTGAGGAGACACGTCATGGAAAGTCTGGTAAGCCAGTTGCCTCTCTCACTAAGCTAGGGTGGGTAGTTCACGGGCCTATTAGAAAATTGTATTCCGCTGACAGGTCATGTAAAGTTCATTGTATGTCTAGCCTACCCATGTTGCATGACATGGTCAAACATCAGTTTGACCTGGAGGCCATCGGTGTCAGAGAGGCCCCACGCAAACATTGGGAGGATGAGCGAGCCACTGCCATCTTGGAATCTACCAGCAAGATGACGGCAGATGGCAAGCAGTGGGAAGTAGGTCTGCTATGGAAGCATGACAATGTTCAACTTCCTGATAATAGAAGGCAAGCGTTGCAAAGATTAGGTGGCGTGGAGCGTAAGCTACACCGTAATGTCGAGTATGCAGCAGCATACTGTAATCAAGTGGACAGGTTACTAGAGGAGGGGTATGCCTCCAGGGTCCAGGGTGGCATAAGTAGTCACCCTATCTGGTACCTGCCTCACTTTGGGGTGGTCAATCCCAATAAACCAGGTAAGTTGAGACTGGTTTATGATGCTGCTGCTGCATATGGGGGCACGTCACTTAATGACAACCTTTTAACTGGCCCAGATATGTTAAATTCTTTGTTAGGAATTTTAATTAGGTTTAGACTGGGACCAGTAGCCTTCAGCGGGGACATAGCTGATATGTTCATAAGAATTCGTATCAGGAAGGAAGATCAGGGTGCCCAGCTGTTTTTGTGGAGAGGCCGAGATAAGGTCAATGAACCCGACACTTATGTTATGAATTCGATGATATTTGGTGCAGTGTCCTCCCCGGCAACCGCAATCTTCATTCTTAACAAGAATGCAGATAGGTTTTCAGGAGAGTACCCCCAGGCTGTGGAGGCCATACACAGTCGTCATTACATGGACGACTATCTAGATAGTGTATGGTCTGTGGAGCAAGCTAGTCAGCTGGTCGAGCAAGTCACCCACATACACGCCCAGGGGGGCTTCATGATACGGGGGTGGATAACAAATTCATCGGATTTACGGGAGCGCCTACAGCTGGAAATGCCTGAAAAAGTATCGCTGGACAAGGGTGAGTCCGCGACAGAGAGAACGCTAGGTATGATATGGTCGCCTAGCAACGATCATCTCGCGTTCGATCTGTCATTTAAGCGATTGCCTGACGAGATAAAATCGGGTAAGTCTATCCCTACAAAGAGGGAATTCTTACGTTTTATCATGTCGATTTTCGACCCGCTAGGCCTGTTGTATCCGTGTGTGATTCAGTCGCGGATATTGATGCAACGTGTGTGGAAGTCTGGGATAGACTGGGACGAGCCGCTGCCTGCAAATGAGGTGGACGCATGGTTCACATGGCTCAACAATTTGCAGTGCCTAGGTAACCTAGAAATACCTAGGTGGTATGGGCTAAGTTTAGGGAAAGTAGAGCTGCATGTTTTTGGTGACGCTAGCGAGTTAGCGTATGCAGCAGTCGCTTACCTAGTAGGTACCACCAAGGATGGCAAGAAACATGTTGCCATGGTACTAGGCAAGGCAAGAGTGGCACCCCAAAAGGTTGTATCAATACCGCGACTAGAGTTACAGGCGGCTGTGCTTGCATGTCGAGTGGCAGACACAATCGTCAAGGAAGTAGGTATAGATATTACACGAAAGTACTTGTGGACCGACAGCAAAACAGTTTTGAATTGGATTAACTCTGATGCCAAAGATTTTCAAAAGTTTGTGTCTCATAGATTAGGTGAAATAGACTCGCGTTCTGAGAGATGTGACTGGCGCTGGGTTCCATCGGCGGAGAACCCAGCTGACGTAGCGACCAGGTTGTCGTGGCCGATAAATAGTGGTGCGTGGCTGTCGGGTCCCGCTTTTCTTCTAAGTTCACAGGAGCGGTGGCCGGTGTGTTCCGACTTGAGGTCGGAAGGTACTGATGCCGAGAGGATCCAGCGCACCCACAACCTGGTGGTAGCAGAGGAGCCAGTAGTTGACCACACCAGAGCGTCAACATGGAGACGCACACAGCGAGTACTAGCACGCGTGCTGGCATTTATCAGTAGATGCCGCAAGCAGAGACCGACTGCCACACTCTCCGTAGAAGACCTGCACGACGCCGAGATACGTCTCCTGCGCCAGATGCAGAAGGAAAGTTACCCAGCCGAGGTGACAGCAATCTCAGATGGAAAGCAGCTGCCACAGACAAGCAGGTTAAAATCTCTTGGCCCTATGTTTTATGAAAGTCTCATTAGAGTGAGGGGTAGGCTGGGGGCTTGTGAAGCGCTCTCTTTTGACGAGCGCCATCCCATTATTTTAGACGGGCGCCATCCGCTAACCCGTAAATTAGTTCTTCAGTATCATATGTCTGCCTTACATGCCAATCAAGAGGCAATAGTGAACCTCATAAGGGAAAGGTTTTGGGTCACTAACATACGGTCCACAGTAAAGGCCGTAATATCACGATGTCAAGTGTGCCGGCTGGCTCGAGCTAAGCCAGCGGCACCAAATTATGTGAGACCTGCCGGCCGCAAGGCTGCAGGTGACGCGACGCGCTTTCGTGCGTTGCGGGGTCGACCGTGTTGGCCCCATGGAGGTCAGCATGGGAAGGCGCCGGGAGACGAGGTGGGGCGTGTTGTGCACGCGCCTCGCCACACGCGCTGTCCATGTGGAGTTGGCGGCCTCGCTGAGCGCCGACTCCGCCATCCTTGCCCTGCGGCGCCTGGTGGCGCGCCGGGGGCGGCCCGCCCACATGTACTCCGACAAGGGTACAAACTTTGTCGGGGCCAACACCGAGCTTCGTGCTACGCTGCGGGACCTGGACCACACCCGGGTCCAAGAAGAAGCCGTCGGCCGGGGTATAGTCTGGCACTTCAACCCTCCCGCGGCCCCACACATGGGTGGCTGCTGGGAGCGTCTAGTGCGTTCTGTAAAGAACGCCCTCAAGGCGACGCTGCGAGAGCGCGCCCCACGTGAGGAGGTCCTCTACACCCTCCTCACCGAGGCCGAGCTGATCGTCAACAGCCGGCCTCTGTGTTATGTCTCTGACGACGTGACCATCGCCATCCCGTCGTTTTGACACCCAATCATCTCCTGCTGGGCTCAGCCGCGGGAGATGCTCCGTACGTGCGCCCTGATCCGGGCGACATCGACTCGCGACGCATGTGGCGTCGTGTCAACGCGTTGGCTGACCTCTTCTGGCGTCGGTGGCTGCGTGAGTTTCTTCCGGCTCTGCAGCGGCGACAGAAGTGGACGAGCGACGTGCCCAACGTCAAGGTCGGCGACGTCGTGCTGGTGACAGATGAAAATAGGCCGCGTAATCAGTGGGTAAAAGGGGTAGTCAAAGATGTAAGTCCCGGGATGGACTCTATAGTTAGAGTAGTCGACGTGGAAACGACTTCGGGGGTCTTACGTAGACCTGCGGTCAGGGTGATTGTGCTTCCTACCGACGGTAGCGTGATCGGTTGAAGCCTTTCACGGGGGGTGGTATGTAGAGGATCCACCATCACCCCGGTGTTGAAAATGGCGCCATCACTCTGGACCATAGCAAAATATAGCTAGTATAGTTCGTTTTGTAATGTTTAAAGTATGCCTTATTATGTCCTAAGTATGTCTTATTATGTTTTAAATACGTCTCATTATGTTCAGTAATATCCTAAAAATAAAGGTAAAAGTATGTTGAATGTCAAAGTTTATGAGGTAACTTTTTTGTATAGCGCAAGTAGTGTATGCCACAGCGCTAAAATTGACCAATTGTGTTAAAGTCCGTGTTAAGGAATTTCGGCTAGTCAGCGATTGGTTGTTCATATTCATGCTTCTCATGATTGGCTACAGACAGTGGAAAGTTTTCGGAGTCCACCATGTTAAATTATGTACATATTGAAATACATATGTAAAGTTGCTTTGTTTTTATTGTAGTTTATAGATTTGTGAGAATTTGAATTTAGAATCTAATATTAAAATATAACGTAGATTCAGTTTGTCCTTGGAATACATACTTTGTAGTATGTATATATGTCAGTTTTGTTGTTAGTAAGACCAGTAAATATGTAAAAGTAAATATGCAGGTGTTCATTACATAAGAGATAAGTAAAACCTCTCTGATTGGTTATCGTTAGAATGTTGGAATGCCTGTGATTGGTCGAAAGTTAATGTTCAAGTTAATTTGTAGAATTAACAAATTGTATTGGCAGTCCGGGTCTGCATTTGCTACACTACGTGCCCCATAGAATTTGGGTAATATATATAGGCACCCCTGGCAGTCAAAATTAGTCTCTCAGCGTTAGTGACTCAAGTGAGCTCGAAAGCCTCTGGCTTCGCTCCTATCGCCTTGTACCACACCTTGTACAGACTGTGTGTCTAGTTCCATACCTTGAACAGACTGTTATTACTGTCCACTATTGGGGCAGTAATTCTAATTGTGTTTAAACCGTAATTCTGTGTATATACCTGTGCTTCATGTGACTTTTTACCATTTCACCTTTTTTTTATGTACCAATATACCATTTTTTATTCAATCTGTGTATCAAACTTATTGACCCACTTGCTCAACTCATCACACGTGCGTGTCGCAAGACTACAATACGCCAGTCACACACAAATCCTCAACCCTCGCGCCTATCGCGAAAAGCTTCGATATACAATTTGGTCCTTCGTTAACCGGATTGTGTATCATCGTCAACAATAACTTTATTTTTGTACTGTACTTTATTTTTTATCCTTAAAAAAGTACTACTAGTACTTTATTTCTCTAAAAAAAGGTGGCAACCCTAGCCACAACTGACAATCAGCAATATTGGTTAGGTATTTACGAATATTTGTCCAACATTTACACACTGGCCAAAAATAATGATGACTGAAATCTACATAATTATACAGGATGTAACGGACAGGTGTAGTCATATTTTAAAAACCGATTCTGCCCATGGGTATGAACAACTTTCTCTAAGAAAAATATTGGAATTTCCATACAAAGTTATCATCAGCTGATCAATATTTGTATGGGAGGTAATGTTTTTTAGAATTTCCACAGATTTTCTTGAAGAAAATTGTTCATATCAATTGGCAGATGCAGTTATTTAAATATGACTACACCTTTCTGTTACACCCTGTTATATGAAAAGGAAATGCTGTTCGGTTGGTAAGCGCATCACTTAAGAACGGCTGAACCATTTTGGCTAAATTTTGTTCAAATAAGTTCGTAATCCGAATAAGTTTCCATAAGAATCCGTCAAGTTTTAAGACACAACATAAATAAAAAGATACCCGGAAACTTGACAAAAATCGGGAAATGCTGGATGTCATTTTTTGTGGAATTTTATATGAACTTAGAAATTTTGACAGGACGACGTCCGTCAGCTAGTTTATAATATTCAAAGTTTTTTAACAGTTGTTGTCGATGTTTAAAATTCAATGCAAATGCAGAAGTCGTTTACAGTTATTAGTATTACTTATTAGTGGGTCAGAAGATTATCAAACGTGGTTTGCACTTCACAGTGAGATGTTTTCTTGTTTGACCTGTGTCGTGTGTGTGTTGGAAAAAATGTAACGCTCCGTTACTTACTCGAAAACTTGCTTTTAGGCTTGTAACGTGGTGTGTATCGCACTAGTGAAGAAAAGTGTAGTGGCCCGCTCCCACCACATTTTATTACATTTATTCTGTCAGGGTGGTCGCCCGCCAGCCACCACTGGTCGCTGGGCAGCCACCATCAAGCCGCATGAAAAAAAATCACGGACCATTTCTCACAATTATATTATTTTTATTAAGTTTTACCTCTATGTTATTTGCGGTTTTACTAAATTTTCTCAAGAGTGTTGAAAAGCGTCGTTTAATATACGTGGGCAATTGTCATTTCAGTTTCTCGGCTCCAAAAGTTACATAAGTGTACAGCGAAACAGACAAAAAAATATCATGATTCATCATCATCATCATCATCATCATCAGCCTTTTAATGTCCCTACTGCTGGGGCACAGACCTCCTCTCTGTGAGACGGTGTGGGCCGTAATCCACCACGCGGGCCCAATGCTGGTTGGAGGATGTCACATGTCTTTGAATTTTTGGTTCTAGGACATGCCGGGTGCATTATTTGTTGTTAAAGCGGCAACAAAAATACATATACTGTGAAATTTTCAACGGTCTACCTATCGCCATTATTAAGATCTAGCAAAAGAAGCTAAAAAAAACACGTTTCTAGTAGGGTTTAATGAGAAAAAGAATTTATTTTATGTCACTAAAAATTAAAGGGGAGCCCCCTTTAATTTTTAATGATATAAAATTATTATTTTTCTTTTTTAATGATTTAAAATAAATTTCAACTGTCTACCTATTACCGCTGGGAGACAGACGGACAGCAGAGTCTTTTTAATAGGGTCCCGTTGGTTACCCTTTGGGTACGGAACCCTAAAAACTGATTATAGCTTATTTTTCAATGGGCGCGTGTAGGGCGTAATTGGAATTCCTGTTCACCTTGCAGTGAAAATGTTGCTGCTTACTACAAAATACAAGAGTCCAAAACTCCAAAAGAAACATACTCGTACTTAGATTGAAATCGATTAAAGAAAGTTGTGCACAGGAGTGGAAAAATAAACACGCAAAAAGTGGGTAAACTCCTAATTGGAACGGTAAAATAAATCAAATAAACATATAAACGAACTCTGTATAACAACAAACCGGTGTGAACATACCAAAGGTGCTCATACAGACTAAGTTTTCCTCATTCAAGTTTTTGTTATTTTTTTGTACGCCAATTGACGGTTTAAAACCAGTCGCTTTTTAAACGTGGAACAGAGTGCTCGTTTTTTGAATTTTAAAACAAAACTGATATTCACAAGAATGAAGATGCTGGTAAGTATTTATTTTAAGAATGTTTTTTTATTTAAAGTGACTCCAGGTTAGTGTTTATGTTTTAAAACTTGTTGTTTAAGTTCTGCCATTCAAGTTAACAATGGGTTTTAAAAATACTTAATAGGTTTTGTCATTCTTGAAGTTAGATGTTTAATTAAAGATAGCATTATGACTAAAGAACTGTAATTGCTGATGTTAGTCACAGATTAGAATGGACAAAATTTTCATTGCTTACCTACATGAATGAATAAATTCCAGGTTTGAGAGATAGATATTTTCAATTAACATGCTTCGGATGTAATGATTATGGTAGGTCTCAGTGTGTCAATGGAATTAAGTGCATCTATGTTTAGGTACAGCTGCCTATAGTTAGGTATTTTTGTCTGATTTTACTTATTTACCATCACTACAAAGAACCTCGTGAAATTTATATGAAAAGCGTACCAAACTTGATCTTGACGCAAATCGAGCCAAAGCTAATAAATTAAAGCTAAATTAATTTGAATAAAAAATCAGTTTATACATTTTTTAAGATAACAAATGACGTTAAAAGATAGGCAGATAGACCATAGTATTTGCAAAGGTCAACCGGTTTAGTTGAACACTGTTTATAAACATTCGTGAGAATCAGGTGCATATAGCGACCTAGCAGGTAAAATCCTAAGACGTTGGTTGCAACTTATTCCAGTAATATCCTGGGTTTCTTTGATGACGATCGGGGTTTTAATACTTTTTCGACTTCAGTCATCAGCTTAACTCGTGAAGTAAGCTCAGCCCATTTTTTTTTAAATTAGATTTATCATCCAATAACTTCTCCCAGACTTTTACTGACTAAAACCCACCTTGGTTTCCTTCAGTTGCCTGTGCCAAGGGCCACGGTAACTCTCTTTTGAATTTATCCGCAACCCCAGGCAGGCAACGGCCGAGCTTGACAATAAGACTGAAACCTCGGTCAATCGCCTTTAGCATCCAGTCTGTTTGACCCAACCACGATCCAAGCTGGCATTTTATGCATTCCACGATTTCCACGCTACAATACACACACAGTGATTGCTTGATTTGGTAACACCCTTGACCAATAGGTACTCGGTTTCTATCCAAAGGTCTCCACCGGCCGGGCGATCCACGACTGCCACTTCCTTCACCATGCTTAAATCTGTAATCTTTTTTTCGGCTTGAGATACAAATTCGATCAATAGGTTGTTGAATTCTGAACTATTCAGTTAAGGAAGACCATTTTGATAGATTGACCTCCATCGTAAAAATATTTAAAAATTGAACTACGACCTTAATTACTGATATTGTTGATTATTTAGTGCACATGTTTCTGCAGAGGATTAATTCTAATTTTGATGAACTTACAAAACCATTAAATCCATTCCGTGTATCAAATTTTTCAGATATCAGCCCTGATTTTGGTGACATCATCAATCGTAGCGGGTCAACGACCTTCATTCGCGGGCACGAAGCCCATCGGCTTCCCTGACACGCCAAACCGAACCATTACGACACCAGATCCTCTTGTAGACCGGTAACATTCATATTCTATTAATTATTCTGTTTGTATCATAATATTTTTACTTATTTTCCTTATCGAAATGAGATAAGATTTTTTCGTTTGTAAAATAATTTTTGAATAGGTAAATGATTTGGCCAAAGACGTGTGCATTGTGTGTGAGAGGATAGAGATTGCCAGCAGGAATGGAAAAACAAACGTGTTTTGCCAACCTGAAGAAACTTGGCAGAGAGATGATGAGTTAGTTTTGATAATAGTGCCTATAGGTTGCTATCACAACCAATGATATTAATATATATAAAAAACCGGCCAAGTGCGAGTCGGCCTCGCACATCGAGGGTTCCGTACAAGCTTGCGGGTATCTAAATAGTTCGGGAATTGAGTTTCGAAAATTTTTGCCACAAAAACTTCTTTTTTTTTAATTTTTCCTGACTTTAAAATTTGGACCCGAATTCCTTGTAAGGGGACCCTATTGTCTGTGATGTAATTAAAAATTTACGGTAGTCAGTTCTTGCCAAATTTCATGATTGTAGGACAGCGGGAAGTACCCTATAAATTTTGATTCCCTTGAGAGTCGAAATATACGTTTTTTGCAGCATAAACGTATGCCCACACCATTCCGTTTGCCATCACTTCCACAGTAATAAAACTTACATCAATCCCCTAATTCTCTTGCTTTTGCACCCTTCCATTTCGTTTTTTTGCAAACACGCTATATTTATCCGTCGCCTTTTTAAAACATCTGCACCCTCTTCTTTTTCCAGTCATAGTACCTACATTTCAGCTCGCAATTATAATATTAAATGATCTTTAAAATGGTGAAGGTTTCATAAAAATACGCTCTACAGTTTTTGCGTGATTCTCAATATTTTATCCGAGTTAGACATAACTTTACAAATTAATTACAATATGTTATAAAAATATAATTTCAAATATTCTGAGACGGAACGGAACGGTGGGACGGAAATTGTCTAGAGTAACATATATTTTTTCAAAGAAATAAGAAAAATCGTATAGACATGATGTTCAATTAAAAACCTTTAAAAGTCGTATAACTGCGCCTTAAGGGTTCCGCTTTCGGGTGGGGCCGGATCTGACGGAGAGTCAGTACGGCTTCCGCAGGGGGAACTCCACGGTGGACGCCAATATGCACGTACAAGCCCTTACGACGGGAGATGCAGTGGCCCGGTAGTGGTAGAGTGGTAGTGGTGGGAGGTAGTAGTGGTAGGGTCGTCTTGGCGGTGTCTCCGGACATCGCCAATGATTTTAACACTCTGCCCTGGAGTTGCATAGTGGAGGCACTCTGGTATCACCGGGTGCCGCCCTACCTCCGTCGCGTGGTCGAGGCGTATTTGACGGACAGGGCCGTCATCTACCCCAGTCACCAGGGAGAATGGAACCAGCGAGAGATAATAATAATAACGCTAGAATAGCGTAGTCTGCTACGCTGACGACACGCTAGTCCTGGCGCAGGGGTGGTCATACGAAGCGGCGGCAGACCGTATGACACGCGTCCCAAAGGGTCATGGCGATTAGAATGATCTGAGGATACCGCACGGTCTCCTGTGAGGCGGCGAGCGTCCTTTCCGGACTGTCATCATGGGATCTGGAGGCAAAGGTCCTCGCGCACCTGTATGAGTGGCGCGAGGAGACGAAACGCCGGGGCGAAACTCCGCTGCCACGACACCTCGCGGCACGGCGGAATGAGCTCCAGCAGGATCTCATGGCGACATGGAGAGAGCGACTGTGGCAACCCAGCGCTGGGCACACCACCATTGCAGCGGTAGTGCCCCTCTTTGAGGAGTGGCTGGAGAGGCGTTACGGCGTCCTCACCTTCCACCTGGCGCAAGTACTCACCAGACACGGAAGTTTCGGGAGGTTTCTGTGTAGGATAAGGCGGAGGAAAACGCCCGGGTGTCCCCACTGTGAGGATCGAGCATACGGCGGTGATCTGCCCCGCTTGGGTGGATCCCCGCCGTGTCCTCGTGGAGGCGGCCCTGGTCCAGGCCATGGTACGGAGCGAGAGGGAATGGGAAGCAGTCTCCTCCTTCTGCGAAGCAGTAATGCTCGCGAAGGAGGAGGGGGAACGAATGAGGGAGAGGCAACAACAACAGACTCGCCCTCACTCCCTCAGCAGCAGCCGTCGCAGGAGACGCCCTATGCGAAGGACGTCGCGAGACGATCTCCGGCCACCATAGACCCGGGCCTGTGGACTGCGAGTAGTGGGTAACTCGCCGTCCGATCAGATTCCGCTCCACCCTAGAGCGGGAGATGTATTTGGATGAAAAAAAGGGTTCTACTTTTTCCTTTTGAGATACGGAACCCTAAAGAGGTAAGTATGATTAGTATCATACGCGCGCGCAAATTGTTGCAGACAAATTCAGACAGTTGTTGCAATTTGATTTAGTCGGCTAACAGCAGCGAGTGAAGAAGAGCGTGTCCGTGGCGTGACAATAATATATCTATGATGCCAAGTTGTGTGTCCAAGGTAAATAAGAGTGAAGGAAGTTCATACCATAATTAGATACATACATCTACAGGGTGTAACGGAAAGGTGTGGTCAATTTTAAGAGCCGGTTCTGCCCATGGAAATATACATCTTTCTCGAAGAAAAAATAGAAAATTCCCAAAAAAAAAAATTGATCTTTCCATACAAAGTCATCATCAGCTGATCAATATTTGTATAGGAACTAAAAAAATTTTTTTACAATTTCCTCGGTTTTTCTTGAAGAAAGCTGTTCATAACGATGAGCAGATGCAGTTCTTAAAATATGACCACACCTTTCCGTTACACCCTGTATATGTAAGGACATTTGTAATAACAACTCAACGATACCTATCTGAACGCCGCTTTGTATGAACGTAGCGTATCTTTCCTTTATAATATCATATATCACAACTGCTACTATTAATCTTAACTCCCTAACTTATAGTAACTATCATCATCAGCCTTTTAATGTCCCCACTGCTGGGGCACAGGCCTCCTCTCTGTGACAGGGAGTGGGCCGTAATCCACCACGCCGCCGCCGGCTCAATGCTGGTTGGTGGATGTCACAAGTCTTCGAATATTTAGTTCAAGGACATGCCGGTTTCCTCACGATGTTTTCCTTCGCCGTTTTGAGAGCAGTGGTGATGAAATAATTTACACAAAGTAAAGCGCCTGCCTGGATTTGAACTCACGACCTACAACTTGTAAGTCGCGGCCGTAACCACTGGGCCACCACTGCTCTGTTACTATCCTATTCCTATTATTATTTCGTTTATTCATTTTTTAAACATATTAAATACATTTTTAAATATTTCTTAAAAAAGAATATATAAAAAACATTTAAAAATATAAAAAATAGTAGCCCACCGGTATCGGGAACAGGGTCCAAGCTACCGGCGGTCAGGGCTCCAGAGAGAGGAACCGCCTGACAATGCGAGCCGTGTCCAGAAGTACTGCTTTCTGAATCAAGCCCTTGATCCAGTCGCCTAACGAGAGCCTCCTGAGGTGTTGATCGAGGCTCGTGGCTATTAAGCCATTGGCTGACACGACTATCGGTACAATGATCGCTGAGTCCACATCCCACATGTCGACAACCTCGCGAGCCAAGTCAATATACTTGATTTGTTTATCTTTCTCGGCTTTCACGAGGTTCTCGTCATGTGGGACGGTAATGTCAACAATCATTGCACGCCTCTCGATTCGGTCCACCACCACTATATCAGGCTTATTGGCTACAATAGTCCTGTCAGTGATGATGGACCGATCCCAGTACAATGAGATATGACCATTATCGAGAACTGGGTCGGGCGCATATCTGTAGTACGGCACTTCCGATTCCACAAGAGAGTACTTCAGAGCAAGTTGCTGATGGATAATCCTGATAATCTATTATTATTATTATTATGAGCCTGTGCTGTCCCACTGCAGGGCAAAGGCCTCCCTTCCCTCCTTCCACTTTGCCCGGTCTTCTGCAATTTTGGGCCAGTCCTTTGAGAAGGAATCCAAATCATCCTAATCCTAACTATTTTTATAAATGCGAATGTTACTTTGTTTGTTTGTTTGCTTGTTACCTTTTCTTTCACAGTTAAACCACTGTACCAATCATGATGAGATTTTGAATATACTTATACGTTGTCAAGGGTACGGAAAAGCACATAATATGTTGCTTTTCATCCAGAAAAGAAATACTGTTCCCTAGGAAAAGAACAATAATTTTCGACAGTCACAGTTGCTTTAGGACGCTAGATGGCGCTACGTGTCTTTCAAATCACTTAGCTCCTGTGCGAAGACGGGGCGGGTCCCTAGTTAAGCTCATATTAAAATTATGAGGGCAGAAGTGGCCCAGTTTTTTTTTTAAGAGACGTTGCCACACACTAGGAATTACTCCTGTATCGTGTGTGGTGCGTTCACAAACAAGTAAGCTCACATACACAAGACACTCAGACCCGAACAACTATCTGTAGGCCACACAAATATTTGTTGCGTGCGGGAATCGAACCCGCGACACATGGCACAGCAACCACTGCGCCAACCGTGCAGTCATAGTCATCAGTCATTGTTTGTCTGTCTGTGGCACCGTAGCTCTTAAACAGTTCACCCTGATTTGAATGCAGTTTTTTTTTATTTGAAAGCAGGTTTTCTAATTGTGTTTTGAATGCATCAATCTGACCTAAGTGTAGGTTGACGTTGTTTATTTGCCATCGAGGAAGATGCATACCTGTTTCTTATTATTTGCGCGTCATTAAATTGGCGGTATGATGTATAGTAGGCACCTACCTACAAAAAGACAAAGTTTATAAAACCTGTATCATTGACACACAAACATTATAATTAAGTCTATTTTAAGCACCTACCTAGGCACCGGCTGGGTTTTTCTATAAAATGGACTTGGAAACTCATAATAATAAAAAAAAAGTTATTGCAGCTTATGACTGGCATCAATGGCATTCAAAAACCTCAGTATAACACAGGTACCTACTTAAATTAATACGTGAAGTAAAACTTTGTACCCCTTTTAAGTGTTTCTTAGTCCTAACAAGGACAAGGAACCCTTATAGTTTCGGTCTGTCCGTCTCCTCCATTTAATTATGGTCCTCCACGAATAACTCTGTCCTTAAATTAATACTGTCTACGATGGGGCTGACATATCTTTGATAAAAGCCCCTAAACAAAAATAGATTTAAAAAAAAAATATATCAATCACGCCAAGAAAGCGAAACAATAAAGTTTTGAAAAAGGTTGTTTTTGTGTTAGCTACCGTACCTACATGTAAAGTGAAGATAATTTTTTTTGAAATTTTGATCATCATTCACAGATTTCCAAAAAAATTTAGTTGCCAAGAAAATGGCCATTTTACACAAAACATGTTTTGAAATGTAATACTGTAACACCTGTGATAATAAGATCAAAAACTTCTATAGGGCCAACCCAGGTTGGAGTACAAAAAACGTAAGAAATTGCAAAAAAAAAATCCATACATTTTGTATAAAAATTTTACCCAAAAAAATGTTTGATTTCAATCGATCCTGTTTCTAATACTGACCAAAAACTTCTATAGGACCAACCAGCGTTGGAGTACTTACTAAAAAAGTCAGGAATCTAGAAGTGACTTCGTAAAAGATGTCATCATCTTCCTGCCCTTGTCCCATGTTACTTGGGGTCGGCGCAACACGTTTTTCTCTTCCATTCTGTCCTGTCAGCCGTCACGCTATCACTAACTTTCTTTCCTCCCTCTCCCTCTCCATCCATCCACATTTATATTCATTACTCTTTTAGTTACATGTGTTTCATCCCTCTTCTTTACATGACCATACAAATAAGCGGTTACCTTTCAACTTTCCTGTGACTGGCGCCACTTTTAAACTACCTCTAATGTACTCATTTCTCACTTTATCCATTCTCGTTACTCCACACATCCATCTCAACATTCTCATCTGCGCCACATGCAATCTTTTTTCATCCGTCTTTTACACAGCCCAACATTCTGACCCATACAGTAGACTGCGTAAAAGATGTAAGTACTTAAGGCAAAAGATTTTTGCGATTTCTGACTTTTAAGTACTCCAACGATGATTGGTCCGATATAAGTTTTTGATCATTATCAGAAACAGGAACAATTGATATCAAAAAAAAAAAGTGTAAAATTTTGACAAAAAAAAAGAGTCCAGAAAGCTAACATTTCAATAATAATATGCATTAAAAATAAATTAAATTAATAAAAAATTAAATTAAATCAAATTTTGTACCTTTTATTTCAGTTTCGGCGAAGGCACTCCAGAAAGACTGCCAATCGAAGCAAATGGCGACCGGGATCTCATCGACCGGCTCAGCAAGCTGCCCATAGACAAACAACCCTTCTGGTACATCAACTGGCAGGCCTACGAACAACACAGAAAGGAACCGCAGACTTACCCACAAAGGCCCAGCGTCTTCGCAGACCCTATACCCCTCAGTGGCAGTTCTGGGTCAGTCAACAATGGGTTTACAACACCCAGCTCCGGCTTCATTGGCACCGAATCGACTGTAGTTTTTAACAGGTTCGGTTCTACTAAGGCTCCGAGTCAATTGAGTAGCAATGTTGGTTCTAATAGTAATTTGAATTCCGGTGGCAATAGTTACCCCAGTGTTTATCCCGATTTAAATGTGTTTCCTAGTAGTAATGCTAACCTCAATTCCAATGTTTATCCGACAGGTAATAATGCCAATTATCAGATTTATCCCACTGAGAACGGTAACGGTAATCCTAATCTTAATCAATATCCCAATAGTAATACTAGTCCCAATAATAATCCGACCACTTATCCTAATTCTAACGCATTTCCCAATAGATATACAAATCCCAATAATTATCCAACTGGTAATTTTAATACTTATCCCGCTGGTGGTTCCAATCCCAATGGTAATCCCAACTTCAATTTTAATACTCAGTCATCTAAATTTAATACTCAAACGGGAACGACTAAAAATGGTGTGTCGTATTTCCAAACGACACAAAAATATCAGTGGAATACCGCCTGGAATACCACATCGACAAATGTGGGTACTACAAATTTGAATCAAAAGCCCGAATACTACCCTAGGACGGACACCTATCCGCAAAGACCTGTACATGAATTATTTTAGATGTTATTTATGAACGTATGTAAGAGAAACACAATTTTAATTTAATAAAACATTTTTATTGACTTTTAAATAAATAAAACTTAATTACTAAGCGTATTCTTATAACTAAAACCTCATTTGAGTGAATATAAATAAAAATAATAGTAAAATGCAATGAATTGTTCATTTTATTTGACTCGAAAACCTTACCTTCGTACGAAGATTTTGTTTCAAAAAATATTTTTATAAAAGTATAAATTATTGTACAAAAATATTATAATTCAAATATCGGATGATATTTTTGATGGTGTTGCCTAATTTCAGTTTGTATAAAATAATGACGTCACAGATTACGTCCTAGTCTAGAATTCTAGATTATTAAATTAAGGCTTTGACTGTATAGACATCAAGGCACTAAGGAGCGAAATAAGCACAGCCCTAAATGTTACCTAAGTTTCTGAAACCTTAACAAAGTACAAGAAATAATAAAAGATTAGAATTATTTTCAAAACATAGTTTGCATTATTTGAAATATATTCTGAATTGAGCTTCCACTAAGTTCTCATAGGAACTCAAAAGAAAAATAAATGAAGAAATAATTTTACAAAGAAAGCAAATTGTACAGCATTATAAACAGTTTTGGAACCAGATTCATTTAAAACGGTAAAATGACTCCACAAATGCCTATATTTTCAATATTAAACGCTACATTCGTGTATATAATAGGAATATACACAGTTAATATGTAAATGATACAGACAAGTATTTTACCTTTTTTACACATTCAAAAACTCGACCAAATATGGGCAAAAACTTAACATTTCAGTAATTTTATTGTATTTTCCAGAGGTCTAACAATGTCACACCTGTGTTTCAACCATATTATAGTTGAGTTAAATTATAACAAAAATTAAAGACTTCTTTGTCTGACTGTAACTTTACTTGTTCCATGATTAATATCGAAACATAGTCGACGACATCACTGTTTACCATCTGAAGAGACATAGCCTTATATAGTTAACTGGCTAACCATTTAGGGCCGGTTTCACCAACGCTTAAAACGCGTTTAAGCTCGCTTAAATGCGTTTAGCCGATGTCATAAAGCTGAAGAGTATTTGGTTGACCGCGCTAATCTCAGGAACTACTGGATCGAATTGCAAAATTATTTTTGTGTTGAATAGTCAATTTATCGAGGAAGGCTATATAGTATAGGTAACATCACACTCCGACCAACAGGAGCGAAGCATCAATGAAAAATGTGTCAAAAACGGGAAAAAAATCCTTTTGAGAGCTTCAGTTGCGTGCGCTGCGTAAACGGTTAAAGTTACGCAAAAATTATGTATGACGGAATTGTTTTCCTTTTAAAGTTCTAAAAAAAGTCCGCAACAGCATATCTATCTTTAAGGTTAACTCACTATAATCTTTTTTATGGTTTTTATTTTTGACGCTAAGCTTAGTTCAGTAAAACTTAGTTTATAGAGCGAATGGTGAAATCGGCCCTTAAATATTGATTAGTGGATTCTAAATTCAAGATCGCAAACGTCTCATCCGTCAAACTCATCTCCAGTCCAACAAAACCTCATTCCACCCCTCTCGCGTCTACCGGCCCAGTGCAAGGGCCGTAAACACTTAAAAATCTATTGTGTCTGCTAACTAGACGCGCGACGGGTAGTCAGTACTTTACCATCCACATCTACCCTTGTTTCATCTACCAGTGTTTAAACTATTTTTTTTTTTATAAATATGGCTCATGCTTTAAAGGCGAGCCTATCAAATTATACAAAAAACGTAAAGGTTTGTTGATACATTCCAAATCAGATGTGACATTGTTAATTTTAACAAAATGGCTTATAATAAAATTTCATCATAGGTAGGTACACCTCTTTATATTAACATTTCGAGGAGCAAAGAGAGAGTTTATGAGTCTAGAACATTTCAACCAACATCACTTATTTAGGTATAAGTTTTAAAGCTGGGGCCACATTACTGTGTTGTGACGTGTAGAGGCGCAGTTTTTTTACTACAAAACTCGTTGTGAAATGACATAGGCTTAAACACATTCGTTCGATTGGTGTATCCCGCACCACGACATCTCCTCGACACAGTAATATGAACCTAGCTTCAGCCTTCACTGGGATAAAACGACCATACGGTCGTTGCTGGGATAAGAAAACAGAGTTAACAAACCTACCAAAAATAAAAATTATACCGTTTGGTTAAACACATTCGTTCGATTGGTGTATCCCGCACCACGACATCTCCTCGACACAGTAATGTGAACCTAGCTTCAGCCTTCACTGGGACAAAACGACCATACGGTCGTTGATGGTATAAGAAAACAGAGTTAACAAACTTACCAAAAATAAAAAATATACCGTTTGGTACACACTCGAGCTACACTCATAAGTACAATAATCACAAAAACATCCATTCGAAGTACCTAAGTTGCACAGAGTACGGAATCCTGCGCCGGCGACTAGAGACGTCATGTTAATAAATAATGTTCGGCCAAATTCACAGCCAAAATCAGAACAGGGATGCTTACTGGATTAAGAAGCGTGTGCGGTCAGGGGACCCTCGTCAAGAACGAATTGGCTCACGTATAACGCAAAAAATCTTACGTGACGCGTTAAGGCGTATATATCTGCCAAGTGGCGCCCTCATTGAATAAAAAAACGTAGCAAAGCGTAGAAAGTAAATGTTAAAGAATCCTATGTTGCGTTTGTTACAAAGAGAATAAGGTATTTTTACGTTGGTAAAACAGAACTCAATATGTTCAAAACGTTTTTTGGTACTTTTGCCTACTACTTTGGATACTAAACATTTTGAGTTCTGTTTTAACAACGTAAAAATACCTTATCCTCTTTGTAACAAACGCAGCATAGGATTCTTTAATCTTTATTTTCTATGCTAAGATATTATTTGTTATTAAATGAGGGCGCCACTTATGCGAAGATGGGCCCTTAAGAAACTTCGTTCGAAAAAACAATAGTCAATTTAGTAAGTCAGTTAATTACGAAAATATATTGGACATGTATTTCAACGCACTGTAGTCTAAATTTTTCATTTACGCGACAAAAGAAATACGTGTCACAATATATTTTGATAATATAACTGAGTGACAGACCAAGTATTTTTTTTAGGAATATTGTTACCGCTGTCATTTTTTAAAAGAACCTAAACGGTAAAACTAACTGACACGCATGGTTCGTATGATATGTTTTGACCAGAGGCTCTAGACAAGTGACATTCTATCAGCTAAAGGGTGGCGATAGCGCTTGTGAAAACAATTAAAAATTAAAAAAACACGCTTTACGTATTCTTGTCAGAAAACCCTTTCATAATTTGTTCAGCATTCCCATGATATGGGTATCAACCCGTATCATGGGAATGCTTATAAATAACTAGTCCGACATCTTTGAGCAGCCGCCATATTGGATTTAGAATGACGTCACTTAGCTTACCAACCATTTTCATCCAAACTAAACATGTTTGCAAAATTTCAACTCAATCGGAATCCGAAAGTGGGTCAAATTTAACTTAATTTTAGGGTTCCGTACCCGAAGGGTCCAAACGGAGACCTATTGCTATCACTCACGTGTCCATCTGTCCGTCTGTCACACAGGTTTTACAGCGAAACGGTTGGAGCTACAGTCTTCAAATTTTCGCAGTATACCTAAGTATCTTGTTGACCCAAAGCCACACAAATACTTAAAAATACATTTGGTACGGAACCCTAAATGTGCGAAGTCCGGCACGCACTTGGCCGGTTTTTTTATATACTCATAGTAACAGGTGAAACTAATAAAAGCGTGTTAAAAATGTATGGGATTGACAAACACTATCGAAATTTGACGTGATCAACCCCTTACAATTGACGTGATCAATCCCTTACATTTGACGTGATCAACCCCTTACATTTGACGTGATCAACCCCTTACATTTGACGTGATCAACCCCTTACATTTGACGTGGTCAACCACTTACATTTGACGTGATCAACCACTTACATTTGACGTGATCAACCCCTTACATTTGACGTGATCAACCTCTTACATTTGACGTGGTCAACCACTTACATTTAACGTAGTCAACCCCTTACATTTTGGCATTTCGACAAGCGCTGTCGCTGATTAAATGACACTGTTTTGAGCCTAATGCCGCCTCTAGCATTCGCCGCCGCGCCTCGGTACTCAGTGCTAAGTTACAAAATAAAACCGTTACACAGTTCAACGCCCTAACGATACATACATAAAAATAACTGTACATATATTCGCAAATTATGATACATAATTTGGCTGAATAATACTTTTTTTATTTGTCGGTCGAAAACATTTCAAAAGTAAAAATTAAAAAAAAAACAACGAAATCATTGGCTCAGACTGATTACGGGTACGGGTGTGTGAGAAAAGGTTTAAGCGAATTGTTATGTATAAATAACAGCTTCAAAAAAAGCTTTGTCGCAAAATGCCTATCTTAAATGCAAAATATTTCCCACAGATCAAATTTATTATCAAATACCACATTAAAATGGTTAAAATTTGGCGTAAAGGCACATTATACGAACATTTAAGGCACTTTAATTATTGCCAAGCATACCAATTATGGACAGGGAAATATTTACAAGCAATGGGTTCTCATTACAAACAGAATGAGATCAGTCAAAAAAACAAAAAAGTCTTTTGTGAAATTCAGGTAGGAAATATAAAATTTAAATAATGAAGAAATAATGAGAAAATAATAATAAATCAAGAAAACAGCAAGAAAAGAGTTTGAGCATTTGAAAACTAAAAAGTTTACATCATAGAATAAAATAAATTATAGAGATTTCAATCTCAAAACGTTAAAAACCACATCTAAAAGCCTTTTTTTAAATCATTGACAAACTCGTGTTTGACCACTATTTCACCTGCCCCCTTAACCAAATAACTTTTATAATAGCGCTAACGCTAACGCTTCGTGCAAAATGTATGGCAAGGGCATTACCTGCGAAGAGAACTGTCACGTGACTCACGCCCAGTAATGTCGATACCATACATTCTGCATGAAGCGTTAGCGTTAACGTTAACAGAAAAGTATTTTGTCTAAAGGCTCTGATGGTAAACGATGATGTGGTCGACGATGGAGCACGCTTGCCTAGAAGTAACCTATCACTCTTGACTTAAAGACTCCTTTTCAAACACATCTGTACCCACATTTAAAAACATTTTCAGTATTATTACCGTGTAACAACCAACGTTATACATAGTGCGACCATGGTTGTCCAACTGAATGTTCTGGTTGCTGTACCAGAGGTTTTGGTCACTGATGGCAACCTTACACTTTTGTAATGGCAGGACTTTTCAGCAGTTTCGTTGGATATTAGCTCAGTGTAGTTTGGGTAGCTCTGGATCTGAATTGGCTGTAAAAAGAGAGAAAAATACATTACAAATAGTCAAAAAAAAAAAAAAAAGTGTGTGTGTACTTATGTGCGCACGTAAGAAGTTATACATCTTTGGCGTAACAAGATAAAAAACCAAACTATCACAAAGTTTACAAAAGGAAAACAATCATTCTTCATGAACCACAGACCATAGCTAACTTCAAGGGTGTCTAACTTCAACCTGTGAATTTTGTGTAACAGTGATACGCGCGCATCTTAAAATTTCACTCTCATCATTTTTTCATAAGGCGCCTAAAGAAGTATAACTTCAAAAACTTTGGTCGTATACCAGGTCGAGACGACATACAACATTAAAAAAAAACAACTTTTACTTTGGGACCATTAAGTTTGACTGATGAAATGCACAGCAGCCTATTTTTTTTTTTGCGATTTCAGGATTGTTTATAATTTTTGGTCTTAATTCATAGTGATATGAGTATTGCCAGTGATTTCATTTATTGTTATAATGTCTTCTCCACACATTAGGCAGTCACTTGTGAACTGGTATTTAATTATCTTAGTACCTGGATGACAGAACTTTGCTCGGTTTTACGTTTTCTAAAAATGAAACCTAGCTAGATCGATTTATCGCCCCGGAAATCCCCTGCATACTAAATTTCATGAAAATCGTTGCAGCCGTTGCCGAGATTCAGATTTTATTTCATATATACAAGAATTTCTCGTTTAAAGGTATTAGATAGACGTGTCAGGAAATAATTTCCAAAAAAGTTGTACAGTGACAGTTATTGGTTGGACAACATTCTGTAGGCACGCTAAGCCGTTGGTCCCGACTGTCAATCGTGGACCTTTGACAGTCATTACGAGTCGTCAGAAGCCCGAAAGTCTGAAAACCAGTCTTATCAAGGGGTATCGTATTACCCAGTAACTCAGGTCAGATAGGCAGTCGCTCCATGTAAAACACTGGTATTCAGCTGCGTCCGGTTAGACTGAAAGCCCACACCAAGATAGTTGGGAAAAGGCTAGGCAGATTGACTCTTAGTACCTACTGGCTCTAAAGTGTGTCCTTATCTAATTTGATATTAGTCTGTAGTCTCACTAATCCGGCTGTATTAAAACCAGGGGGTGCCGGATTATTGGAATTTTCGGATTACTGGATTGTATAGAAAAATCAAGACACTTAAATTATAGTATTTTAGAATGCACTAATTTAATAATGTACCACATAGGAAGCAGTGGGGTAGGTCCGGGCGGAAAGGGGCCGGTCTAATGGATGTGCCGGAATATGTGAACTGAAGAAGTGTCATTTTAACTGTATTTAGTAACTTGTCTATTGCTCATTCTCTGTCTAGTGTCTGCGGATTTGGCTTAGGACATCTTCTAACGTGAAGTGAGCAGGACAAAAATTTACAAATAAAAGAGACAGGAAACTCACCACTCCCCAAGTATCGTCCCTCCTCTTACAGAAGGTCATATGCATGCCCTTGTACAGAGTCTTCTCAATTTGTTCTGTTAGCAGCGGTTCAGCCCAGGGCATCTCGTTCAGATGAGCCATGAACGATTTGTTGCGGAACTCTGGAGGCTCCCAGATTACCAGCTCCTCTGAAAGAAAATGAGAAAAGGTTTTTAGAAATAAGATAAACTGAATATAATGTCGACAAAATCATATTTCTAATAGTTCTTTCTGACAATTTTATAGCTAGCAGATTAGTTAGACGTATTTTTGGAACGTATGTGGTTTTGCGCTATTGCCTTTTTGCTCTTTGGGCAGTTTGCTATTAACACATGTAACTAAAAGAGTTATGAATATAAATGTGGATGGATGGAAAGGGAGAGGAAGGTCAAAGAAAAGATGGATGGATTGTGTGAGGAGTGATATGAAAGAAAAGGGAGTTAGTGATAGCGTGACGGCTGACAGGACAGAATGGAAGAAAAAAACGTGTTGCGCCGACCCCAAGTAACATGGGATAAGGGCAGGAAGATAATGATGGACACTTTGTTATTTTGATGTCGTGCGCTTTGCTTATTTTGCGCTTTTAACATTATGCTATCGCTTTTCATTTTGAGCTTTTGACATAACCCTGCCGTGGCGTTGTGCGTTCCGAACAAGAGACCAAAACTTAAACTTGGTCAGTCGACCCGTGCGGTTTTCTTACATTTATAAAACTCGCAAACAATAGTGGCTAGCGGATTCAAAATTCAAATTCTCTATAGAAAATTGAAATTAAGGACCTACCTCCGCTTTAGTGGCGCCCTCAATGAATAAAAAAAATCTCAGCATACAAAAAAAGATTAAAGTATCTTAGGTTGCGTTTGTTAAAGCAGGACTCAAAATGTTTCTTATCCAAAGCAGTAAGCAAAAGTTGATAAGTAAATACCTTATCCTTAACAAACGCAACATAGGATTCTTTAATCTTTATTTTCTATGCTTTGCTACGATTTTTTATTCAATGAGGGCGCCACTTGGCGGCTATATACACCTTAAGAACCTGTTAAACAGTGTTTAAACTTATCACATAGTTATTTTTATAAATAAGGCCTTATGACTAAGCGACGAGCCTAAATATCTACAGTATTACATTTGCTGCTGAAGAAGACCCTTCTAATACTTACTCATCAAGCCCACTCCCTGGTCATCGCCTTGCACGCCTTGCTCTCCGCCAGTTTCGTTCATCAGAAGCTTCTGACCTTCAAGATCTGACAGCGGCAGTGGTGGCAAGTTCTCGAAGCTCCTGAAATAATTGGAACAGATTTATGAGTCATCTTTTAATGTGGCCTTAAACTATTACTTTGTCAATTAAAATTTTAAGACTAAATAATTACTAAGAGCCGCGTGATCTGTGACAGACGATTATCATACTTCAGACACTATTTTATGTTATAAACACAGCTAGAAACAATCAGTAGTATAAACATACTAAGTAATTATTATCCAAAAGATTAATCTACCACTGACTTTGTGAGCACACACATACAGAAACCCACGCGTTTCTTTTTCCCATGGTCCTACAAGAACCCGGGCCTGCGGACGGCGAGCAATGGGTAGCTCGCCGTCCGATCAGCACCAGGCCCGAGAGTCGACGGCGTCTAGTGTACCACGCGCGCCTCAAACAGATTAGTGTCAGCCACCACTGACGTGGCTCATCGTGGCCGGTGCCTGCATGCCTAGGGGTAGCGGATAAATTCTGAAAATGAGTTACCGCACCCCTGGGCACTCAGGCAGGGAAGGTCCTACAAGAAACATGTTTATTCTTAGGATTAAAAAAAGTGTGTGTGTACTTATGTCCGCACGTAAGAAGTTATAACTTCTTTGGCGTAACAAGATAAAAAACCAAACTGTCACAAAGTTTACAAAAGGAAAACAATCATTCTTCATGAACCACAGACCATAGCTAAGTTCAGGGTGGATCGGTATGCCTAGGGGTAGCGGATAAATTCTGAAAATGAGTTACCGCGCCCCTGGGCACTCAGGCAGGGAAGGAACAGGGGTGGGTTTTAGTCAGTAAGAGTCTGACACGCCCTCCCGCTCCACCCAGAGCGGGAGAAGTCATTGGATGATTCCCACACCACAAAAAAAAAGGGTGGATCGGTTCTAGCTAACTTCAACCTGTGAATTTTGTGTGACAGTGATGCACGCTCATCTTAAAATTTCACTTTCATCAATTTTTCTAACGCGCCTAAAGAAGTATAACTTCAAAAATGTACAACTCCTTTTCCCTTTATTACTAACTGAAACAGTCAAACTTACCCCGAAGACAGGAAGATATTCTCAACTTGCATGAAGTTCAATCCATAGAACTCTTTGACCCCAAACGTTTCGAAGAACTCTTTCACGGGTGTCATGGAGTAGCAACCAGCTAATGATGTTCTTGGGTAGTATAGTATGAAGGATAGGCACATTTCCTAGAAGAAAGGAATAAGTAACTTAAATATTTGACAGAGCTTTGTATTTAACTACGGAGATCTTAAATTATTATATAATAAGCTGTGTGTGTGTAACTGTGATAAGTCACAAACTTGGCAAAATACAAAAAGCATGAAAATATTATTAAAAATGCGAAAATTTGGATGGATGTTTGTTACTCAATCACGCCAGAACGGCCGAACGGATCTGGATGAAATTTGACACAGAGATAGATTATAAGCTTGAATAGCACATTGTATTTTTACCACAGAAAAAAAGGGCCTGCAGTCTCGACATTTATAGTAAAACTTTCGTTAGCTACCGATCGCTAAATTACTGGCCGTTAAAAAACTCCCTCATTTGTGAGGAAAAATTCATTACTTACCTGAAAAAATTATTGATTTTTTTAAATATGTACAGTGACGGCGCGCGGCGTAAATTTTAATTAGCAAGCACTATTTTTCATGAAACATTATAATTTATTTAAATTTTAATAAATAACTTTTACCGCTTGCATCAAATCTATATTAATCATAGTTAGTCAATCAGTATGTCAAATATTAAAGGACATAGAAATGTTTGGCTCATTGCAAAATTATCTTTTTAGCGAACGAATTCGGTTGTTACGCGATTGTTAACTATGTCGAGAGTGCAGACCCAGGAGCATGTTCTCTTGGAATGATTAGCGATTTGCAAGGGAGCCAAGCCGCTGGCAGAAGCTAGTAGAATTTGAATTGAAGCTATTTCGTTACCTGTTTAGCAGAGTAGCCTCCCAAAATAGGTTTGTCTTTCGAAGTACTATCATAGGTGCATTCTGTGATCAAGGTATCACCTCGCAAGAATTTTCTTCCTCGGGGAACTATGCGGGATTGTTGGTAATGTGAATCATAAAAGTTTTCCTGAAAAATATTACAATAGTTTATTATAGCGCCATCTATGTTTATTGCAAGAAAACTACTAAGTGAAGCAGTTGTATAACAGGAACGAAACGCCATCTAGAATAGTTTTTGTAAACTTGGAACGCCACTGACGTTTCGAACTAGTTTACAATTCGTACAATAGATGGCGTTTATTTACCTCAGATATTCTAGGTAGTTCCTGTGTGCCTCTGATATGTTTTAGAGAAATCTTTCTCGCTGTTCCATGAGCGTGTAGAAGTACTGATACTATGTTGACTCCGTCTGCGGGCAAAGTCTGTAAAAGAAGAATAATGTTAGTTAATAAAAATATAAAGAGATGCACATATTATATTTTAATTACGTCATTTCTCTTTGTCTTTTTATATTACCGAGTAACCAACACTCGTAAGTGTTTTGCGAAACGGCAGGAATTATTATCAAACAACACTAGTGGTTTCGGCAAGAATTATATGGTACAGGGCGTTTACTATGCGCGCTTCACCAGCTCGGCAAAGGAGCTTTTTTTGTTTCGACTTACGCATTCGACAGGGGCGCGTGGAATAGAACGCCGTGCGCACACCAGTTTTGTCTAAGTAAGGAAACTACTGATCAGTACTGGTACTAACCGCCTCAGTACACTCAGTGCTACAAATCCCCACAGTTTTGTACTCCTTCTGCTTGGGAGGGATGACGTGTAACGCTGATACTCCGATACCGGCGCCCAGGAGCGCTGCGTCGTGTTGTCTGAGTGAGGATGTGTAGTGGACTCGGATGCCTGAACTGTCCAGCACTGGCGGAAAAAAATGGTGGTTAGTGGAGGGTCCAATGAGTAAAAAGAAATGTTTTACCTGACAAAGACCTTATTAAACGAATTCAAAAAGGAGGAGGTTCTCAATTCGTCTGTATGTTTTTTTACGCGATTTCGCCGCGACTTGTGAACAGATTTTGATGATTATTTTTTTGTTTGGTAGGTCATTCTTCAAAGATGGTTCTATACAGGGTGTAACGGAAAGGTGTGGTCATATTTTAAGAACCGGTTCTGCCCATGGAAATGAACAACTTCATCTAAGAAAAATTAGAAAATTCTCAAAAAAATAATTGAACTTTCCATACAAAGTTATCATCAGCTGATCAATACTTGTAAGGGAAATAAAAACATTTTTTTAGAATTTCCTCGGATTTTCTTGAAGAAAGTTGTTCATATCGATGGGCAGATGCAAATCTTAAAATATGACCACACCTTTCCGTTACACCCTGTATAAATTTTATCGAAATTGATTCTGCTCTTTTTGAAAAAATCAACTTAAACAAAACCATAACATATTCACAGATGACGTTTTGGCTGTTTCCAATCATGTTCAAATTCCATGTTATTCTAACATTCTTTAGTAATGATCTAAAAAGTCAATGCAAGGAAAGCACTAACTTCTGTCAGGGCCGCGAGTTTGATTGAAATAGTCTCCGCGGCCCCGGCACAGACAACTGAAGGAACATGGGGTGGGTTTTAGTCAGTAAGAGAGTCTGACACCACCTCCTGCTCCACCCAAAGCGGGAGAAGTTATTTGAGGAATTCCCACCCAAAAAAAAAAGCACAGACTCACCATTATGCAGCTCTTGGTTATCATAATGAACTTCCAGCATGTAGTAAGAAACGCCACCTTTCTCACCCAAAGGAATCCCGACGTTTTCAGGAAGGAATTCACCTGAAATTATCAAGATAATTAATTAACTCTCTAATTAGATGTTTATTAAGATTTTAAGGTTCATTATTGTAAAGGATTTTGAGGTAGACAAGGTGTTAATTACGAAATACGAACTTGAGATGAAACAAAGATCTGACGGGTGCTTGAAAATTTTGTTTATTATAATTAGAAGTGAAAGGCGCTTAAATTAGGCGTAAGTAATCCTACTGATGTTATAAAAGCAAAAATTTGGATGAATGTATGAATGTTTGTAACTCAATCATTATTGATTATAATAGCACCTATGGTATAATTTATAATGGGGGAAGTACTGTGGCTATTGTATACACTGCCTAAATCCGCGTGTTAGTACCGGCCTTTAGCTGGCACTTGAGAATATTGGAGAGTCGTTCGAATGTGAAAAGAGTAATTTGGTTTGATGAGAGAGATGATTTTAGCCCTTGAAAGTGGGCACACATGTAATCATTTTAATAATGAATAAACCTAGAAGCGCGGTATCTTCTCGTCCCAACATACCGCAGTGTCTCAAGACGAAAGTCTATGACCAGTGCGTGTTGCCAGTGATGACATATGGAACCGAAACGTGGTCGCTCACAATGGGCCTCATCAGAAGGCTTAAAGTCACCTAAAGGGCAATGGAGAGGGCTATGCTCGGCGTTTCCTTGGGTGATCGAATCAGGAATGATGATATCCGCAAGAGAACCAAGGTTACCGACATAGCCCGAAGAATTGCCAAACTGAAGTGGCAGTGGGTTGGGCACGTTGCCCGCAGAACTTCGAAAATTCGTAAAATTCGGAAAATTCGTGGTTTAACTGATTTAGAGACAGCTCGTTTAGTATACTTTAGTTATTTTCATAGTGTGATGTCGTACGGCATTCTGTTGTGGGGAAATGCCGCCGATATTCAGACAATTTTTGTTTTACAGAAAAGGGCTATTCGTGCAATTTATAAATTAAGTCCCAGACACTCCCTCAGAGACAAATTTAAAGAGATTAATATTATGACTGTTCCCTCTCAATATATTTATGAGAATCTCATGTATGCACATAAAAATATTAATCTGTTTAAAAGATACAGTGATATCCATAGCATAAATACTAGGAACAAACACAAATTTATTGTACCAAAAACCAGGCTCAAGAAAAAAATAGGTGGTTCGTTTAGATGTCAATGTATACGTTTCTATAATAAACTTCCTAGCCAAATTCAAGAACTAAGCATAAATAAATTTAAATCATTTATTAAACGTAAGCTATGCCAGAAAGCTTTTTACACAATTAATGACTTTCTTGATGACAAAAAGGCGTGGGATTGAGCTGCTTCAATGATATACATGAGCCATTGTTTTCATATGTACTACTTACTGATAAAAAAAAAATTATATATATAGATTTTTTTTTAATATTCGTTTTTGACATGAATACTTGTATAGTATTGTATTATATTTTTTATTTTATTTTTTTATTGACATTTTATAATTATTATTTTTTTTTTTTTTACTTGAATACTTTGTTAAGTATTATATTTATTTTTATTTTTTGATTGACATATTATGATTACTATTTTGTTTGATACAAATATTTACTTTGTAAAGTATTATATTTTTATTTTTTTTTGATTACTTAATTATTGTAAATGTGAGGACTATGTGGGTTATTATTATTATTTTCTCCTCCTTTTTACAGTAATTTTCAACGTTGTCTGACAGTTTGAGTACTTTTGCGGCCTACCCAAATGTCTTTTCTTTGGTATTGTTCGTCATGTCATTGAGCTCCTTAGTGGTTTTTAAGTTGAGCTTTTCGACTATTGACAAATGCTTGCACTGACTGGACAGGTCCACTCAAATATGTTTGGTTCTTTCTTCAAAAGACCACTACAGACATTAAGCTGCATGGTCCTCATATAGAATAATGTGAATGCGAGAACTATATATGTCGTTATATTCATGTAGATTTTATGATTGTCTGGCAGTTTGAGTATTTTTTGCGGCCTACTCAAATGTCCTTACTTTGGTATTGTTCGTCGGTTCGTTGAGCACCTCAGAGTTCTGAGTTGAGCTTCGCGATGACTGACAAATGCTTGCACTGTCTGGACAGGTCCACTCGAATTCGTGTGTTGCTTTCTTCATAAAGCTCATCCCAGACATAAACGTACATGGTTCTCATAGGATCTAACCAGTCCACATTGTATGGATTTGAACACTAAAAGAGACTTTGACCTCTGAGTTTGTTTCGGTGTTTCTTCTCAGGGTAGTCAGCTAGGAAACACCGGCCTCATCTAGCTTAAACTGACAAAAAAACATTGACGTGTAAAAGTGTTCCTTGTAACCTATTTACTGAATAAACATCATTTATCATTTATCATTTATCATTTAACGGACGGTCAGTGGGGCCGAAAGGTTCTGGAGTGGCGACCGCGTACCGGAAGACGCAGCGTTGGAAGGCATCCTACAAGGTGGACCGATGACCTGGTGAGGGTCGCACGTAGACGATGGATGCGAGACGCACAGGACCGGTCATTGTGGCAACACTTGCGGGAGGCTTATGTCCAGCAGTGGACGTCTTTCGGCTGAAATGATGATGACGATGAAACCTAGAAGTGCCCTGACCCTCGTCTTTTACTCGATACACACCGCGCTCTCGCAGTAAGCCAGCGAGTCTCCAAGCTACGAGACACCCCTAGAGCCCTGCAGGCCTTACTAAAGACCTGCGGGCCCTACAGAAACTAGCATTGGGTCCAGTTGAAAACCAGCGTCAGGCACTAGTCTGCCGCCATTTATGCTGAACTGGGACTATTTGGGCAGCCGTGGGGCACATAATATTATTTTAGGTTATTTCTGTAAGTGTTTTTGTGTGAATATTGTGTGCCTTAACCTGGGTCGTCAAATAAACTTATTATCTTTCTTTCTTTCTTTACCTATTAATTCCAAGCGGCCGAAGCTACTTCTGTAATGAACCTCCGTTATATTTTGAAGGCCTAATTATTTGGTTAGTTTTAGCTGATGTTCCATGGGACCATGCTCTATCAATGACCACATCATCACTTATCATCAGGTGAAATAGTGGCCAAAGGCCAACCTATTATTTTTTATAAGAAATGTTGGATTTGCTATTTTGTTGTACAATTTGACGTAAATAAGCCCGTTATTTTGTATGAAGTAAAATTGATTGCTAAAATCTTTAGTCAAATGACAATGTCACTAGTGAATTTATAATGGTGACACTATGATTATGAGACATTGTGGTTTATGGTGTTATTACGTGAGGTTCTGACAATACCCTTGCAACGAAGTTGTCGTAGTTATACTAAGGGCCGATTTCACCAATGAAACTAATCGCGAATAGTTTAAACTAAACTCGGTTCATGCGTTTAATCGAGATTAGAGCTTCATTTTGCGTTTCACCGAAAACTGGGCGTTTAGAATTTAAACTAAGTTGAGCTTAAACTAGTTTAGTTTGTAGTGGCGAAACGCAAAATGAAGCTCTAATCTCGATTAAACGCATGAACCGAGTTTAGTTTTACAAATCGGGATTAGTTTCATTGGTGAATTCGGCCCATATTCATCGAACATCTTGGATTTCATAATTCAAAAAAATGCTACCTACTATACTACAGCATGTAACAAAAACCCTGTCCGATCCAATAAAGGCGTATTCCTGGTTTAACATTTGTACTAGAAAAAGTCGTAAAAAAATCCAACTCATAAAAATCAAAAGTTATAGATTTTTGATTTTTATAAAATATGCGAAATTTAACACTAAATATGGCAAATTTTCATAAGTTGACAACACTCCACCGGCCGGCAAAATCTTTTAATTTTTACCTATTTTTATATCAAGAGTTACCTCGCCCCCGGGCACTCGAGGCAGGGAGGAACAGGGGTGGGTTTTAGTCAGTAAGAGTCTGACACACCCTTCCGCTCCACCCTAGAGCGGAAGAAGTCATAGGATGATTTCCCACCCCCCCAAAAAAAAAAAAAAAAAAAAACGTCTCGCTCAAGCGGCATCTTTCAAACGAAACAGTAGGTGAACTTTATCGAGCGCTCAGTGTTGCTTTTGATAAGTTTTTAATTTCTTTTTAAATTAATTATTTTCACTGGGGTAAAATAACTATCTCGTATCCATTAAATGATTACGCAGTACGATACCAAATATAATACCCTTCAGGATCGGACAGGGTTTTTGTTACATGCTGTATAATATTATAAATGGCGAAAGTTTGGATCGATGAATGGATGTTTAATTCCACGCTGGCGAAGCCGCTGGCAGAGGCTATTTAAATATATCCAATAACTGCAATCCCTTATATAAAAATTCATCATAAAACTAGACTTCTACATACCTTGAGACCCGATAGCCCAAGCCGCGATTGGTGTAGCACAGGTCGCCCAAGCACTCGGCCTATTCGGACCGAAATACCCTTCCCCGTCAGCCCAGCCATTCCAAAGATGCTTATCATCATCCTCAGCACACTCGTACAGCACCATATGATGAACTGGAGACATGCTGTTGGGTTCCTGGACTGGTATGTTGTTCCTGATCGGTCTGCTGTCTATTAGAGGCTCGTAGCCAACGATATGGTGTTTTCTGGGTAGGTCAGGAACTTTGAAGATCTTGCACCAGAATAATGTTGCCATTACGTAGGGGATTGTGAGCTGGAAAGAAATAAAGATGTTATGAAATCTATTTTCGCAATGCTGAATAGGCATGATTCCTAGGTACAATCACTACCGTCAAACGGGGTGAATAGGAACGCCGGGGTGATTATAAACAAAAATTTGAAGGGGTTTTTCACGTTCCTTAGAAAATTGAAGGGGTTTTTCACGTTACTTAGAAATTTGAAGGGGTTTTTCACGTTACTTAAAAATTTGAAGGGGTTGTTCACGTTACTTAGAAATTTGAAGGGGCTTTTCACGTTACTTAAAAATTTGAAGGGGTTTTTCACGTTACTTAGAAATTTATTGTAGCATTTAAGTACTACAATTTATTTATGAATTGTTATAAAAACTAAATCGATGCTTTACTTATCATCTTCTTGCCCTTATTCCATGTTACTTGGGGTCGGCGCAACACGTTTTTTCTTCCATTCTGTCCTGTCAGCCGTCACGCTATCACTAACTCCCTTTTTTTCATATCACTCCTCATACAATCCATCCATCCTTTCTTTGGCCTCCCTCCCCATCCATTCACATTTATATTCATAACTCTTTTAGTTACATGTATTTCATCCCTCCTCTTTACATGACCATACCAAGATAAGCGGTTCCCTTTCAACTTTTCTATGACTGGCGCCACTTTTAAACTACCTCTAATGTACTCATTTCTCACTTTATCCATTCTCGTTACTCCACACATCCATCTCAACATTCTCATCTCCGCCACATGCAATCTTTTTTTTTTCATTTTCATCCGTCTTTTTCACAGCCCAACATTCTGACCCATACAGTACGACAGGTCTACTCACGGACTTATAGATTTTCCCCTTTAACTTAAGGGGCATCCTTCGGTCGCAAGTTGACCTGTCGCCATTTCATCCATCCTGAGTTGATCCTGTGTGTTACGTCTCGGTACTAGAAACCAATATTAGGATATCATAGTGAAAATCCTAATCAAAGTTTTGTATCTATTCACCCCTTCGTTCCTATTGACTCCGTTAGTAGGTACATATTATAAAACCAAGTCCCCCCCCCCGTGTCTGTACCTACGCGATTTTTGCTTTACCAAACCAACATACAATGACAAATAAAAACGCATCTAAGTTCAGGATTGGGGGCTTATTACGTCACTTCTAAGTAAAAAGTGGTACATTTTTGACGTAGCTGTAACGCTACGCGAAATTTCAACTCACTGTATAGTGCTCATTTTCAGGGTTCCGTACCCGAAGGGTAACCAACGGACCCGGGCTTGCGGACGGCGAGTAGTGGGTAACTCGCCGCCCGATCAGCACCAGGCCCGAGAGTCGACGGCGCGTAGTGTTCCACGCGCGCCTCAAAGAGTTGTCAGCAAAGGACGGGGCCTGCCACGGCCAATGCCTGCCCGGAGGTTGAGGATAAATTCAAAAGAGTTACTTCGCCCCTGGGCATGTAGGGCAGGGAGGAACAGGGGTGGGTTTTAGTTAGTAAGAGTCTGACACGCCCTTCCGCTCCACCCTAGAGCGGAAGAAGTCATAAGATGATTTCCCACCCCCAAAAAAAAAAAAAAAAGGGTAACCAACGGGACCCTATTACTATGCCTCTCACGATCTGTAATAGCTACACAGTTGAAATTTTCACAGAAAGTATATTTCTGTTGCCGCTATAACAACAAATAATTATTATTTTTGTTATGGCGGCTATAGAAATACACACTATGTGAAAATTTCAACTGTCTATCTATTACGTATTATGAGATACAGCTCAAAAAAAAAAATAAAAAAACCGTGTTTTTTTTTCAGTTTATGGTACGGAACCCTTCGTGTGCGAGTCCGACTCGCACTTGGCCGGTTTTTTGTTATCGTGACAAAAGAACAATAAGTAACACAGTTTCTACTCACATTCGTCAACCTAACGTCCCAATGGTTGAGTGGTATAGACTCAGGTTTGGAGACTGGCTGGAGAAGCCTCAACGGCCTGGCCCCACTCTTGACGTGCTCTGGCAGCTGGCCATCAGACCCGGCAGGTCCTAAGGCCCAGAGGATTTGTGTAGTGTCGTCCTGTGAACAATTAAAATAAATTAGAATTATTACCTCTTGTTTGCGGATCAGTCGATCCAACTGATGGGTACACTTCAAATGATGGACTGTCTTTTTCTAGATAACTTTTGAATACAGACGTATCGCCCAGGATAGAACAGCTGATGATAACTTTGTACGGAATTTCTTTTTTTTTCTTTTTTTTTTAATTGACTATGTAGGCTCCTTGAAGAATGTTGTTCATTTCCATGGGCAGAAGCAGAATCTAGAATATGACCACCCATTTCTGTTACACCGTATCCGTGTCCGTTATATTATGCAGGGTGTAAGGAGAACGCTTCCGAAGCCAGAACGTAGATTATATATAACGCGTCGCGTGCACGTGAGGTCGTTGGCCGCACGGCTGTCGGCGAGAGCGCGCGCACTTTGAACTCGAGGAATGCGCGGGCGTCAGCTGATATTTTACGAATTCCATAATAAAGTTGTAAAGCAAAAGTGTCTTAAACTGCAAATAACGGTTTCATTTAACTGTTCTCAAAGCATAGTGTACGCAAAATGCTAAAAAAAATAGTTTTATTTTTTATTTTTTAATGATATCGTATCAAGAATCACAAGCCTTATCACCTGACTCCGTTTTCGGGAGCGTTTACCTTACACCCTGTATACGTGAGAGCACTGCCAACCCTTTTCAAATCGGACTCTCTTCAATTTTCGTTTGAAGCTGTCCATGTTTTACTCACCGTAATAACAAAGTCCTGTTTATCGCACGTGTCCAGCTGTCGTCTAAACTCTACAGTAGTGTGCGTTTCGTTCTGATACCCTGATATCAGTTCATAGTTCTTGACATCGTCTGCGATCGCGGCATCTTTATATTCGGAGCCGTAACAATCCTGGAACAAAGAGACAGGTCTGTTAGTAATGAGTCCGATGAGGTGTACTATAAATTAGGCTTTGTTTAACAGTGGAGAGTTAGAAAATATTAATAAGAAAGTCCTGTAGCATCAGGCAGCGTCAGCTGTCTAGAAGACCAATATAAGCTTTTTTTTCTTCGAAATACCAAATACTTCGAAGAAATATGATAATTTAAAAAATATTATAATTTTCTGTCTATATTCTTATATTTTTCATAGGTGCACAACAAAAACAAATAATCTAAACAAATACATAGGTATCTGTGCAGCACACAATACACACACACGCACAGCATAATGTAAACTAAAGAAGATCAATGTTTAATGTCGTAATAAAATAAATATTGTATATTGAAATAGTAATAAATTGGAACAAGTACAAGTTTGAAGAGTATGATTTAAATATTTTTTCTTTAAGGCGCAGTTATGCGACTTTTAATGATTTTTAATTGAAGATCACGTCTAAACGACTAGTCTTATTTTTTTGAAAAAGAATATATTTTACTTTAGACAATTTTCGTCGTAATTTGATCTCAGAATATTTGAAATTATATTTTTATAACATAGTGTAATTAATTTGTAAAGTTATGTCTAACGCGGATAAAAACTTGAGAATCACGCAAAAACTATAAAGCTTATTTTTATGAAACCATCACCATTTTAAAGATAATATAGTTATTTATATTTTAGTATACGTATTTTACTATAATGCGTCTAATTTCGGACAGCGCTCCTTGAATGGCGAGTTCTATTACTGGGTGGACGTGCGACGTGTTACGTGAGCTCAGCACAGAACACGCAAGCTAACCACTCAAGGTCATTGGCAGTTAATAGCACCTTAATAGGTATAGACAGGAAATAAGTAATTCGGCAATCATCCTGCCTCTTTTTCAAGTAGCTCAAAATCCGTCCAATTTTTTTGTTACTTAAAGTCATGATCTTGAGCAGTTTTATAGCATACAATTAAGACGTAAAAGGAGTTAAGTATACGCATTTAGTTTTTTATTGCCCTTATTAGCTGTTCGACTATAATTAAATAAATAATAGAACCATTTTGGGCATAAGCCGTTCATTACAGCAGCCAAATCACTTTAACTTTTAAAATAAAACTAATGAAAACTTAGAAAGTGGTTTAGCTAAACTACTTTTGTTAATGTGTAATAAAACCTAAAATGTCAAACTTTTTAAAACTATGGCAGTAAAAAAGTGATTCTGTTACAAGCCTCACTCACAAGTTTTATTAAAAAGTCATAGCTACTTTACTATGCCATATTATGTAAATACCAACGTAATGAGATGTTTAATTTTTAGGTATATCAAAATGCCTTTGATAGACGGAACTCTATTACTCGGCCTCATAGTAGGACTATTGAACCTTTGTAGGTAAGGTACCTTCTCTTGACTGTACTTACCTGTCAAAAAGGGTAAGGGGGATCAGACCGGAATGTCAAAGTTTAAAGTTTAACAAGAATTAAAACATAATAATAACCAGCAGTGGTCAGATCAGGGGATCTGACCGGAATAACTCTCTTTTACATAAGAAAACCCATAATGACAGATAGAGTAGAGTAAGTACTGAAACCAGTTGTGAGATAGGAAAATATTTTTTTTTTTTTTTTTTTCAAAATTACGCCTTTACACAATGGCCAATGTACCACACTACTCAAAGCCAAAACCATCGCTTTGTCGTATTTATACCAAAAACAATAACAAATCCATATATGGACAAAGACATCGCAGTTCCAAATTGACCATAAACGACAGAAGGCAGTTCATTCCCCACACCTTTGCCAAAACCCACCGCAGAAATAAGAAACATCTGTCCCAATGTTTCTTTTTTTATTCGACCCTAAAATATACTCTCAAAAATAGCAATTTTGCCTCTACGGAAGCAAAGGTGAGACTGGAATTTGTTAGAATCTATTAATAACTGTAGAGTATGCCAGATTTTGGATGATCTTTTTTTGTGTAGCACGAGTTTACTAGCATCTGCTATGTTTGAAACTATAAAAGGGAACAAAAATAAAGGAGTGTTTCGCTTTTGATACAGAAGCGTTTAAAAATTCACGACGCAACAATCAAGATAATTTGCTAAAGGTTGCGCGCTAATATAAAACGCTAACTTGCCACCTTTACTGAGCGGTAATTATTTTAATTAAAAAACGGCTGCATACTAATAAAAAAGGCCGGTCGTAAATAAACAGCTGATTGGAACGACCTTAGCAGCACATGCATTGAAATAAAAACAACCCCGGCTGGATTGGCTTCCGAGGTTCAAAGACATCCCTAATCTCAAAACACATCCTTTCTATTCCACAAATCCACACAGACGATAGAAAACAGATGTCTCAAGGTACAAAGGTAAGTAAATATAATAGTATAAAATTATA